>OX103950.1:13450382-14050382 GCA_944470405.2 Schistosoma mattheei
TAATATTAATCCTATAATTACGAAATAATAAATGAAAGCAATCAAAGAAGGGGTTTTGTAGATATAATAATTTAATAGTTGAATTCATAAGTTGATTAAAGCTAGATCACTATGGGAAACCTGAAACTACTGGACGGCCGTTTCGTCCTAGTATGGAACTAATCTATGACAGTGTGCATTCACGATACCGCCTCGCGAGATTCAAACCCAAGACCTATTAGTCTCGCGCGCTAACGCTTAACCACTAGACCACTAAGCTGGTATCCAACGGTGTTAATGTCTAACTTGAAACAATCCATGAAATTGCACCACCGTCCACCATTGTCATCAGTGTGTATTACTATCTCACAACTGACTCGATTGAACTCCATTGGTTACAGGTTCTTAATAGAACTCCAGGAAATACCTCTTGGAGACCATCATTAGTGAGCAGATGATGATTATAATCAAAGAGATTATAAACGATAACTGGGAAAATTCTATGAACAGAATAATTCGCTATCAATGTGGGATTGTGTAGACTGTCAAGTTTTCGATTGAGATCACGAATTAATCGATGTTAGACCACCACTATCAGGACTCAGTTACTAAGTGGATAACATGATGATGTTTGAAGCGAACGGTACTAGGTTCGAGTTCCGAAGTGAACATCAACTGTAGAATACAGGCACATCCAGCTAATAAGTCCCAAATAGGATGAAACACACGTTCTGGATTCCACAGCTAGACAGCATCCATCTTTCCTAATAAAAAGATTGTTTAACTCTATAATAGGTGATTATAGAGAAATAATCTTTAACATAAGGTTAGTCTATGTGTGAATTTGTTTACTAGAAACATTCAATATTACTTTTTATTATCAAATCTAAGTACTAAGCGTTCATTAAAACATATCAAACTCTTTATAAGTTATTACATATAAGTGTTATTCATATTAACAAGGTTAAATGATCTTCGAATTAACCTGTAAACTATGTAATTTTGAATGATTCAATGGTATACAAGTAAATTTTCATTTTAGGTCAATGTAACCTAAAAGTAAGCTGGCTGAAGTAAACCTAAAAGTAATGAATAAAATCGATTTCTGGCCTCATATAATATTCAATATATATTTTAATTTAATCTATCTGTAAAAATGAGACTATAATTTATGGACGATCTTCAGACGATGTTAAAGTGACTTTGAAAATGGTCACCTACTTACTAGAACTATATATGAGGGTTATAAACCTGTATGATAAATAGGCATTATGATTTATAGTTTAATGATTAAAGGTTAGGAATTAGATTTAGCGTTTTCATTACGAAATGACATCAGCTATAATGCCAAAACACTATTCATTCAAATAAATGAATGAATTTCGCACCAAAAATCCATGATTTTTTTGACTCAAATCTAATTGGTTCGTCCATAGATTATAAACTTGCTGACGAAATAATTCTTAATACTGATTATGAGAAATAATTCATTTCGAATTGAGAAGGTTGTTATTAAGTTTAAATGCTCAAAGACAATTGTAAAATAATATATCACTCGATTATCTTGGATATTCAGCTATATCATGAATTAGTGTATAAATATGAAATACGCCCCCAAATGCTCTGGTAGGGTAGATGATAGGGAGAGTTAGCTCTTCCTCTCCAAATGCTTCCACATGGCCACGCGGATACAATCACTGTCAGAGAAGTTCTACTCACTGACGTGGATGTTATTTACGAAATTGAGAGCAAGAAAAGCAAACGTCCGGCTGATTAATCGGATCGGTCGATACGGAGGGTTCACCTAAGGGAGTTGAAAAACCCTCATTCCAAACCAATGGTGTACATGGGCTCCAGAATCCTGAGCGAATAAATGGAGTATGAACTAACTGTTGGTGACTGGCTACCATGAGATTGCATTTCCTGATGTTGCTCCACTGTCTTGTTGATTAGACCTTTAGGTCGAAGTCTCCGAGTGTGGCCTCCTAAGAAAACCACTTGCTTCAGTTTGGGCACCCGAGCAATATTCCAGTCCACACAGAAATCAATTGACTTGTGTGGCATATATCTATTTGGTGCCCCTTTGTATCAATAGTTATGTGTTCAAATATGTAAATAAATAAATAAATTTGGAATAGAACAGACAAATATCTAAATAAATTCTGAAAGAAAATTATTTCATTTTTTTTAAAATTACAGTCAGTGATAATATCTAAGGGATTACGTAATCGATGATACCATTCAACTGTTTAGATAAATAAGTTATAAAGAGATGATCATCACTGATTCCAGTGGATGATTGATGTATTATTTAACTTATTAACTGAAGTGAAGAATCCAGATGATTGAATTCCATCTCAGTAGTCTAACGACTAGAAAGTTTTCTACAAGACCGGATGTTTACGATTTTTATCTCTGACAAATTCGTGTGTCCAGTTTTGAAGAGTTCCATACTAGAACAAAGTAATTATTGATTACATCCTGGTTTTTCATAGTACTTCAAATGAAACTAATCTGTGATGAATACTGTATGAATAATAAAAAGATTTAATTGAATATTAAAGTAGACTTTTATACATTAGATACGAAAATATCATCCCCTACATAATTATTAAATTCCACTAATGTTACGAAATGATCTAAGTTAGACATTCATTGAAAACTAGGAAGCACTTGATGGCTGTTTCGTGCCAGTGGGTATCTATGACCCTGCCATAGGGGCTCACGTCATTACAACATGACTGAAAAGGATTAGTCTGATAATAGGAACAGGTCTAGAATGATTTAAAATGCCATTAAACTTACTTCTGTATGAACCAATTTCGATATATATTTTCATATTATAAATCATGAAGCGATATTAGCTAGAACACCATTGAAAAGTCATTAAGTTCTAGATAGCTCCTCAGGAGTGCATATTTACGACATCACCATTGAGAATCAAACTCATGACCTTGGGTTTCACAGTTTAACGCTTAGTCTCTAGACCAGTGGACCAGCATTTAATGCTGTACATATCTAGTTTCAAGCAATTCAAGATATTGCATTACCATCCATGGAAATTTCACTAGCTTGATAAATACCTCCACTTCACATACTTGTTTCGTCTGATGATTACTCCTGAAGTAGAAATTCTGAACTTTTTACTTGTTTAATGTTTATCACAGCAAAAATTAGGTTTTTGTTTAGAAACTAGCTCATAACTCAATTTTAATGTTGCACTAAGTGTTTATTAGCCTTATCTAGTTTAGGCTAGTAATAAGGATGAGCTCGTCTAATCACTAATTCAATAGTGGGTATGATCATAACAGTACTGTACGAGTTCCATCAATCAGGAGCGAAAATGTACCATAAAAGGTTGTTGTATAGCTATGAACTTCAACTATGATTCGTCCAGATAGTTCATGAGATATTTTCAGGTTGAAAATGAATAATTGGTTAATACCTAAAGGCACTGAATGGCCGTTTCATTCTAGCATAGGTCTCTTCATCAGTGAACACCCACGACCCCGAACTCGAGAGTCGAACCTGAAACCTTCAGTTTCTCACGCGAGTGTTTAACACCTAGACTACTAAACCAGAATCCAATGGTGCTTATGCCTAACTTCAATTAATTCACGAAATCGGTTGATTGTTTTTCAAGTTTAAATGTTAGACATAGATTACCTAGTTGGTGTTTACTCAGTAATTGCAATCAGTGGTCAAAAATATTGAGGGATATGGTTTGAAATTATTCCAATTAAAGACTATGTATTCACTCTTCATCTGACTATACATATTGAGTACCCGTATTCCATCATACACACTTTTTCATTTTACTGTAGGGTCAATGAAATGTCACTGAGTCCTGGCCAAATCTTCCGGCAGTTGGGTCACTGAATATTGAACTGTTCATCGATCTCGAGAAAGGTCAAGAACAACCTACGCGCATCGGTTAATCGTACGCCATGGATTGGCCAATGCACAAGTGGTTAAAATTTCTCTTGTACCTACTGTAACTAATATGTTTTTGTAATAACGTCCTTTGTGTTATACGGTCTTCAAAGCAGTCATAGTGCCTCGATACGAAGAACGAGTAAACCTCGTTAGGTGCTAACTGCGATGTATGTTGGTCACACGATTCCGGTCCAACTCAAGTAGACCCCCAATCAATCAACATAGATGATTTAAGTCTGTGATCTACACTATTTTTTTAAATTAGATTTTCAATATTCAGCTTTATTTTTATTGTCATCATTACTAAATTATTTCAACTATTCGTCATATTTTATTTATTTATTTGAACACATAACTATTGATACAAAGGGGCACCAAATAGATATATGCCACACAAGTCAATTGATTTCTGTGTGGACTGGAATATTGCTCGGGTGCCCAAACTGAAGCAAGTGGTTTTCTTAGGAGGCCACACTCGGAGACTTCGACCTAAAGGTCTAATCAACAAGACAGTGGAGCAACATCAGGAAATGCAATCTCATGGTAGCCAGTCACCAACAGTTAGTTCATACTCCATTTATTCGCTCAGGATTCTGGAGCCCATGTACACCATTGGTTTGGAATGAGGGTTTTTCAACTCCCTTAGGTGAACCCTCCGTATCGACCGATCCGATTAATCAGCCGGACGTTTGCTTTTCTTGCTCTCAATTTCGTAAATAACATCCACGTCAGTGAGTAGAACTTCTCTGACAGTGATTGTATCCGCGTAACTATGTGAGAGTATTTCGAGAGAGAGAGAGAGAGAGAGAACTCTCCCCACCCTCGGTCATACCAGATCATTTAGGGGCACTATTTGTCATCGCTTATGCATTCATCTCCTCTTCATTCTTATATACTATGATCAACAACATACAATTGAATGATATTTTATATAGATTATAACTAATTTATATCAATTAAATTTTCTTTAAAACACTTACCAATTCTTAACATCATTCCCAATATCATAGAATGTAATAAAAAATATTGAATTGATTTGTAGTAAATCATATTAAATTTTCATTTGTTTTAATCATTGAATGTTTTTCATTGATAGAAATAGAAAAAAAAGGAGAAAAAAGAAAGAAAAGAAAAACAAAACAGAAACAAACAACGTGTATCTTTTCTTTTTCGTTAGACTTCTTTTTGCTCGTTTATTTACTTTTTGTTGTTGTCGTTGTTATTGTCGTTGTTGTTGTTGTTGTCTGTGTTGTTGTTTAAATCTAATAATTCACAATATAAATCATTATTCCTTCAAACAGTGATAATATGATGTAATTATGCGAATAGTTAATAACACTATGATATTGACTAATGTTTCATTTATTATTTCCACAATCAATGCTGGAAAGGATTGCCCAGGACAGGGTTGGATGGCGAATGATGGTGAGCGGCCTATGTTCCTTCACGAGGAGTAACAGGCGTAAGTAAATAACTAAGTAAGTAAGTAACAATCTATTAGATATACATATATATATTTAATATTAGTTTATTGGTAGATTAATGTTACTTCATTTATGAGTATCTTAGCTCTTGGACATTTATTTATATAAGAATATCTTTTTCTCTCTCCCCCTCTCTCTCTCTGGCTTCTTCTTCTTTTTCTTCTCTTTTACTTTTCTTTTTCTTTTTTCTTTTTTACTAATATCTGTTTGTATATCTAATTATTTACAGTCAGGGTCATATCTACTTTGTAATTGTGTCTGTTTTATAATAAATGAAAAAAGCTATTTGTATGCTGGGTCAGTAGTCTAGTAGATTAAGCATTCAGGCGCGAGACTGAAAGCCCTGGGTTCGAATCATGTGAGTGGGATCGTGGATGCACACTGTTGAGAAGTCCTATAATAGGATGAAATAACCGTCTAGTGCTTCCAGGTTTACAATGGTCATCTAACATCAATCGGTTCATGATCTCAATCAATAACTTACTTTTCCTTGTGTAATAGAAAGGTTGTTATGGGGTCCGGTGAAATATCACTGAAGTATATCCTAATCATCTGATGGTTGGGTTATTGAATGTCGAACAATTCATTGATCCTTGTCGTGTATCCTGAATCATGATACTGTTGAATGCTTTTAATCCATTTAACTTTATACTATTTGGAATATGTTCTTTAAATTGGACTTAAGCTCTGCATTCTGTTCTACCAATGTAACTGCTTTGGCAAATACATGTCAATATCAGATAGGTTTTGTGGATATTATAGTAATTTCAATGGTTAAGATCATGAGTCAGTTGAAGCTATACCACCATGAAAACCTGGAAGCACTGGACGGCCGTTTGTCCTAATCTCGCAGGGGGCGAGGTCGTGGATGCGCACTGCTGAGGAGTCCCACAATAGGACGAAGCGGCCGTCCAGTGCTTCCAGGTTTCCATGTTGGTCTAGCTTCAACTGACTCATGATCTTAACCATTGAAGTACATGTTAATTTATATACATAGTCGGTGATAATATGAAAGGGATATCTATAGACCTTTGATTGTGTTAAAGAACATGTTGTTTTAGACAGGACGTTCAGTTTAGCTGAAGGATAAGTTTTTGTCAATGCAGTTTTTAGTTTCATATAGATTGACCCTGTGACATCATCACCTTTGAATTTAAGTTGAGTAAAAATAGATCTTTTATTTATTGTAGTTTTTAGGTTTTTTCATCTTTACGTTTTCCATGTTTCTCAATAAATTTCAGTGGGTATCCGTTATTCTTTAATATTCATTACTTCCTCTTCTAGTGTATCGGCAGTATATATTCTTTCTGTCTGCTCTGTGAAACAGTGTTTTGCCAAGTGCCTTTTTTGTAACTGATTGGACATAGGATATTAAAATTGAAATAAATCCCATTTCATGTATCTTTCCTAGAAACTGAACGTTTGACCGTGCCATCCTTTCTTCGTTTTATTGCGATATCGAGAAAATGGAACTTGTTTTCTTTTTCATGTTCCATAATGAAATGGATATGTGCATGGGCTTCATTGAAAAATTTCAGCAGATTTGTTGCATGTTATTGATTGTTACATACGATGAAGGTATCATCAACATACCTGAATAATACAGCATTTCATCAATTGCGAGGTTAGCCATGAAGATATCTGCTAAGACAGGACCTGACGGACATCCCATTGCTACACTGGCGGTTTGTCGGTATATGATATTGTTGAATAGGAAATGAACATCTTTTGTACACATGATTAACAGTCGTTTGAATTCTGATGCTGGTAGAGGTAGGATGTCAGAATGCTGACAAATTATGTTTATGGTTTCAAGAAGTGGTATTTTCGTAAATCATGATGACACATCGAAGGAAACCATAAACCTACGAGCAATATTCATCAGGTTCCTACTGTCGGCAAATTCAAATGAATCCTTTAATGTATACATGGCTAATCGTTGACAGACTGGTTCTAACTTATCTGCTAGCCATCGTGAAACTTTATGATAAAGTGAGTTGACCAATGACCATAAAGAAATAGTTTGTTAACTCTATGAGTTCTAATCACTATCTCAATGTTCTGGAACTTTCCCTCTCAAACTTTATTCATTTATCCGAAACAACCAATTTTTTATGACTTCATTAACTCTATTGGAATCTTTGCTACAACATGATATACATATTCATTTCTAATTATCCTCATATTTATCAGAAGGGGTTTGTGGAGATTTTAGAATTGGATGCCGGCTCAGTGGTCTAGTTGGTTGAGCGCTTGGCGCGAGACTGGTAGGTCCTGGGTTCGAATCTCGCGGGGTGCGAGATCGTGGATGCGCACTTCTGAGGAGTCCCATACTAGGACGAAACGTCCGTCCAGTGCTTCTAGGTTTCCCATGATGATCTAGCTTTAAATGACTCATGATTTCTATCCTCATATTTATCATGAGTATGTCAATATCTGTAATAATGTTGATTTAAGATATATTATAGGTTTGAAAACAGCTGATGAAAACCTTACTTTCTTTAACATAAATGATATTACAAATAGTAAAAGCTTAGTTTTCTCATGCAAATGAACTTGTAATCAGGTTTTAAATATAAATTAATACATCAGACCTGTGCTTTCACTTACTCTGTACTGTAGAGAATTATGATTGACAGTCATAAATGAAGGTATTCAGAAGATTGTGATTAGTATTTACTATCAATTTATGTAACTAATATGACGTATGATTTTCACTCAACATTACTTCGGTTTTTTTTAGAAATTCAATATGATGATTATTCAGAGTAAGCGTTCGCACACAAGACCGATAGGTCCCGGGTTCGAATCCTGCGAGCAGGATCGTGGATACGCACTGCTGAGGTGTCCCATACTAGAACGAAACGGCTATCCAGTGCTTCCATGTTTTCCGTGGTGGTCTAGCTATAATCAACTCATGAATTCAACTATTAAGTTACTGAACTCTCCACAACCCCCCCCCCTTCTGATGAGATTTATTTTGTTTCCAAAGTGATATTTTATTCACTATAATTTATTTGAGTGTAATGTTTATTCAAGATACAATATTCTTTGTATGAAATCAACGTGAACTATATTCAACATGATATGTAGCATGTGATTTATCACATTTTTTCATTTCTATGATTCTATCCTAATTAATAATCAAAATGGGTGTACTATCAATGCATAAATGAGTGTATTTTCGACTAGAGTGGTCGTCATCGTCACTTGTACTAATCTTGATGTGCCTACGTGATGTTTTGGGTATTGCAATGGTTCTTCATACTTCCAAGTATAAGAATAAGTGACACATACATAAAAATTATTAAAAATCATTGAAACATCTCAGTGTACACACTTTGTTGAACTCCATTTTTTTAAAATGTACTCTAAATTCTGGAGAGGTTAGAATAAGAAATTAATACTGTTTCATACAACTCCACTTTAGATGGTGGTGTAATCAGTGTCAATAGTTAATGGCTATTGTACTCGTAAGAATTGATCTTACATACTTAAATTGGAATACTCAAATGTAAGTACAGTAACATAGTTAAGTCATTCACCAGATAATTGAGTATAGAGCCATACTCCAGTTGTAAAGGGTTACGATACTAACTGTTTGCTCATACCATATTAGAAGGAGAAGAGTTCTAACCAGAGGTTTATTAATTGAAAGTGGGATATGTAATCCACTACGCCACAGAACGGAAGTAGGAAAAACTAAAGCATGCCCATCAGTTTATTCTACTCAGAGGATAATTATAAAGAATTTTAGGAATACAATTTACGATCATATTCTAGAAAGTAAAATGAAAGGAAAGTGTGATTCAAATCAAACGTGACAAAATTTCATTGAAAATAAACTGATTAGTGGATATGATTACAAACAAATCGCATCGAATAATCATGTCTCTTGATCAAGAATTACACTACAGTCATTGATCTAGATCAAATTCAATGAGACTACATTAGGTTGGATCATATGTACAGATTTTCTAGGTAGTTATGAGTAAATTCTCACCATCAACATTTTGCATTTAGACACTTGTAATAATAATTTATTTGCATTATAAGCAAAGATGGATGATGGCTAGCAGTGGAATCCAGGATGCGCGTTTCATCTATTTGAGGCATGTCGACTGGATGTATCTGCATCTCACAGTTGATGTTCACTGTGAAACTCGAATCCAGTACCATTGGCTTCAAACGCCTCGGACTTCATTGTTCTTGTATTTTCATACAAATTGCAACATTAGGGTGAGTGAACATGTACCCAAATGGCTTCAGAAACAAATACAATCAAGTGACCCAATAAGAGCAGAGGATAAACATCCATCTATTGCTAAACATATAATTGAAACAGGTCACAAGATTGATCTAAATTCAGCTTTTGTAGTGCTGTATAAAAGTGTAAAAGGGCGTTTACTAAGGTTTATTGAAGCCTTAGCCATACGAAAATTCAAACCCCCTTTGTGTGTTCAAAAACAGTTTGTTCTTACCTTAAACCTACCCTGGTAATATTGACTTATTATCCATAGTGTGTTCACATTATTATTATTATTATTACTCTTATCATTATCCTTATCTCCTCTTACCCCGTTTCCTGTCTAGTTGACCTTTTATTTCTTGTATATAAATGCTCTTAACAAGTATATGTGTGACCAGATTGTTCGAAATGTATTGTGCTAATATATCACATAGTTCTGATAATCTTCGTCTTCTAATATCATTATCAAAATTGCATTCTGTTTCCATTCTTTACTGTTCGATCCTCTTGTCTCTCTACTGCCAGACCTTCTGTTCACGACTAACATCATATAATACTTATGTCAATATAAGTAGCACACACCACACTAGTATGTAAAGCTATCTGAAGTTCACTAAATGGATAAACAAGCTCACAAGCCTTAGATATTAGTAGTTTATTTTACATTTTATGTTTACTATTGTTAACGTACATTACATCCGAAACTACAATCATTATTTTATCTTTATATGGCGCATGTTATAAAAGAAGTGGACAATTACTGAAGCTGAATCTTTTAAAACGACTAAATAATGTTTATGTCTTTACTAAATTGAATGCTGATTGGCTTGTTGTGTCTAACAGCTAATTGGCTGTTTGGGTTAGAGTAGTAGTGCTTTAGACCAATAGGAATAAGGAGTTTTGGATATTTAGTAAAGTTGTTTCCTACGGAATGGAGATGCTGACCCTATACCTAACCCTCCTACTTTACCCGGGTTTGGGGCCAGCAGTGGCCTTAGAAGAGCTACAGGCGGAGGAAAAACCAACTTACAGACCAAGACAGAATTAGGAAAAGACAATGAAAGTGAATAGAACAGACATTGCGGAAATCTTCAAACCGCGTCAAGAAGCAAGCGCTTACTTGCGATCCTGAAGGGAAACAGAAAAGAGGAAGACCAAAGAACAAAGTGAGTCGAGAACTGGAAGTAGATATGAAAAGAACGAATAGCAACGGGAAACAGCTGGAAAGGATTTCCAAGGACAGAAATCAATGGGGAATGTGTTGCGGGAGGCCTATGTTCCTCCTCCAAGTGGGGTAACAGGAATAAGTAAGTAAGTTTAAGATATTTACTTACTGATATTTATTTTGATTAAACAGTATTATTGGTCGATGTGAAGTTTACTGGTCTGGTAGTCATAAAGCATACCAGTAGTGTCTATTCCTATTGCTTAGTAATCTTGGACACTAATTCACTCGACAAGTTTCCAAATCAGAACACGGTTAAACAGGAACGAAGTTATATTCCAAATAACAAAGGTAAATGGAATTAGGAATTACAATAAGAAAAACATTATTATATTTATAGTTTTTACGAGAGAAGATTCTAGAGTATTCTCCATATATCCACTAGTACCGATAGGTAAACGGGTATTCAATCAGCGTTCCCGAACACAATTCTCCACTGAACCTGATTTAATCCGATCTATATTCTGCTAACAATTAATAGTGTTGGTATTATTAAAAGTAATAATTGAACCAATATGAGTAGTAGTGGTAGTTATAATAGTAATAGTAGTAGTAGTTTTATTAGTAGAAGTGTGGTGACCATGACACCCAAGTGATTTATTCTAGCCAACCCAGTTAATCGGTCAGATTCAGATCTTCCTGATCTCTCTCTGTCTATTTCTGTATCTACCGGACATGTGTATATATAAAATATAGGTATTCGAAACACTCCTGAATTCAATTTTCCGTTATTGTTATCGAGGCGAACTAGTAGGGTGTATAGTGAAAAATAAGGTTTTATATTTCATAATCACCATTGTTTCATCATCATGGAATCAACTCTTCACTTCAGTATTAGTAGTAGTCGTGTGAGTAATATTAATCAGAAGAGGCGATTAGAAGACATAAAGCTGTATTTGATAATAGTGACATGAAGCATACAAAATCTAATTAGGTCTATCTTAAATTTGCATATCAGTGGTTAGAGATGATGATCGATTGCCATCGGCAAAAATAAATTATAAGTGAGCTATCTCGCAGAATGACCAATTAGGAATTTGGGTCTGGGATCATTGACCTAGTGTTTTTATGCATCCGTTTCAACATTTGAAAATCCTAAATTTGTCATAACACTCAATGATTTCCAAAATAGAAAGCAAAATTTATTCCGTCATATTCTTTAATTAGTTCTATATGTTCATGTAAGTTTATTTCCTAACTGAATAATGGTGATTACCTAAGTTATCTTATTACCATGTATATAATTTTAATTATCAGAGGTATTTACTAACAATTGGATGCGATCAGTTTTATACATGCCAATTAAAAGGTGGGTGTTAAATTTGCTCACACCAGGAAAATCAGTCGTTACTGGCTACTGGTTTTGTCATTTTCTTAACCATCTTTTGTAAGTCGCATTATAACAAATAAACTTGGTGGCCTGTTTGAACATCTGGGCTACTTGTTCATGCCATCTAGATATTTCAACAAGTTATCTATTTTTGTTTGCTTTAATACATCATTATGTAAAACCTTTCGTTGTACAAGTTACAAAAGGTTTGATCAGGGATATCGTGGTTGCTGTCAATATGTAGCGAAAAGAATATACATTATTTCCATGTCGATTTACTGGACTGCTAACATTTAACTGGCGATCATTCAATATTTGTCGTCAGTACCGACCAAGAAGTAAGAAACGGAAACTTTTGAAATACTTTATTCTGAGAATTCTATATTGTACCGGAAATACAAAATTAAATAAAGTTAATGATAATAATAAATAAACGGCGTCTGATTTGGTTACCGAGCTCTTGACAACACTCATATTAAACTGTAGCCAATATGATAAGTTTTCTTATCTTGTCAAAATAATAGTCTGTGGTGAATAACCAATACACTTGGTGTGCAGTTAATCATTTTATGTTGTGTTTAAACGTATAATAATAATACAATACAGTATCACACTGTGTACTTTGAATTGGAGTTCTTGATTTTGTCTTATCGAAGTGCTATTCTTATTGAGACTGGTTCCATTTCGTTATAATATTCCAAATTCACATATTCTTAATCCAATACAGAATTATTTGTGATGGTTTACCTGCTTAGGTTATGTCAGAAAACGTTAGGATTACACAAACCTATTACTTTCTAGGGTAGTCCCACTTAACCTGGTGTCCAGACTACTCAATTTCTTGGTACAGCCTGAACAACAAACAAAGTCTTATGAGACAGGGTAACATTTAGATGAAAATAGGTGCACGTAATAGCATGGACAGCATACAGATGGATGATCCTACAAGCCAAATCATTCAGATCTGGTCATCGGTGGTGAGACGTTAGATCCCCAAAACTCACTTGGAAAAGTCCTAATTTTGCAATTTTGTTTTGAAAATTTGAATTTCTTTGTTTACGCACCAAAGGCTCTCTCTTCAGCTTCATTTCGTATTTCCCACTTGGGAGAATCTTAGACGCTATTGGTTCGTTGTGTACTCTAGTATGCTGTTTTGTAACGCTTCCCAAGGACGGTTTTGTGCTGTGTATTTACGTTTTGATTTGTGCCTGTTGTTATCGCTCGTGCTTCTGGCCTTTTGCGGAATATACTTTCCTGTTCGGACTTTGACTTCTCTCTCTAGTTAGCGGAGCTGGAACGCAATAAAATAGCTAGTTTATTAGTCTTTGGTCATAAGTCTTTGTTCCGTTCGCAGACTAAGTGAACTCGCAAGCGCTCCAAACCTAGCAAAAATGAAACATCTATTGTTCAGTTTTAGTATTAGGATCACGTTCAGAATAACACAACAATTGTCAAATGCCTCATCGTCATTTAATGAGCCATTCAATACCACATGTATTCGATATAGTCGATTTAATAAAAGCTTCACAGTGTATGTAATGTGTGACCTACTTAGTGACCATCTCTGAGGTGGAAAGATTGCCGGAATCTTTGAAGATAGATATCTGATCCCATCTTGTTGGGAATATTATTATTGATTCTTAGGTGTCGAATTCTTGTTTATTAACTTATACTTTTGTTGTGTTAGCAGTTTATGTTGGGTTAGAAAAACCCTATATATACTGACTGTATTGCACAGGTTGTACCGTTTGAGGTATTTTTTATTTTTGATGTAATTTGTTCTCTCCCTTAAATTAGGACCATGTGCATTGACCATAGAGCTTGTTTTGGTGTAATTTAATATGAGCAACTCAGAAACGCTTTGTACGCTATGCCTAAGGGCGTAATTTTGTCCAATCAAATAAATTTCGGTTTGTTAGTTCTGCGTTCAGACCTAATACTGGTATTTCGGTGTAACACAAGTTATTGTAATGGCGAATGCGGCGAAGGGGAATGCTATCAAGTGCAACTCATTTGTTTATACTGAAATGTCCAGTATAACGGTCATAGGCACTCACCTTGAGGATACTGATAGTTTACTTGGCCATTTGAGCCGAATAACGACCTGAAAACGGGTGTCTCAAGAACAAACAATTAAGCAAACAAGTATTAAAACAGGCTGCATTTGTGTCTCTTGCTACAAATAGCCGTTTCTGGGAAGCCGTATCACAACCAGTTGCAATGGTTAAAAGTGATTTACAAATATACAAACAACTTGCTCACCTATATTCCTGCAGTTGTCATGAGGCCGAAAACAAGTATTTGCTGAAAAGAGTATTTAAATTATACATGTCGATTAATAATTGAAAACCAAAATCGTTACTAATTAGAATACAACGCGGTGTGGAGTCACAATCCCTGGTTATTTTGAAAATTGAAGTGACTGTACTACACGCATATTAAGGAAGTGTTTGTTTAAATGAAGGGCGTTTTGTATAAATCATATGGGGTTAGGAATTTATATGGTGGAATAAAGAGGTTGATGAAAGGGAGTATTGATAAATAAAAAGAATGATTAGGGGTAAAACAAAGAACTCTAAATCTTAAGATTTGACAACTTGACATATTAAGTAATGACAATAATACAGTAGTAAACATTTGATGGGTTTAGAATTCGAATAATCGGACGACTAAAGACCTATCGAATCCACTTGGCAATTGCTTCATATTCTGAATCGCGTTTTTGAACGTTACATTGGATCGCACCATTTACAGTACTTCAACACAGTGTATGGAAGAGAGCATAATGTTAATCTCATAAAATACAACATTGTTAAATGAATGGTTAAAGTAACAATTATGTTTCACTACGAACTAGTTCGTCTTCAGTAATAGGGAAAGGAGGTCGATCACCTTTTATTAAACTAAAATCCCATTTTAGGTCACTAACGTAGATGAGCTGTGTTAAATGATTAGAAGCCTACTTGAGTTAGATGAGAATGATGTGACCAACCAGCTAACGTCAAAGTCACACTTTATAGTTGGTACCTAACATGGATTACCCCTTCATCGTACCAAGGTACTATGGCTACTTTGATGCCCATACAATACGAACGACGTTATCACAGAAGTGTATTAGTAAGAGTAGGTACAATAAACAGAGTGAGACCACTACTTCACTGGCCAATTTATGGAGTGCAATTAGGCGATACGCATTGGTTTTTCTTGATCTTGGCAAGGATCGATGAACTGTGCAACACTCAATGACCTGACCATCGGATGATTAGTGTATGGTTCTGTGACATTTCTCTGGCCCTACAAATCTTCTTGGAACGTCCTCTCAGATGATCAGCCCTAAATGGAAAGAGAAGATGAAACATATTTACGTCGTTCAGTACACAACAAGCCAGTATTAGATAATCCCTTCGAGTGTGAAATGTCATCCCCAAATCTCCGTTATTACTTGGCTAAAAATTCATTTCCTCTCACACAGTTCAGAAAAGACATCCGAATAATATGTCCCATCAGTTTTATGACTACTGGTTAGAATAACGGGACGCAGGTTTATTAACCAGACTGATAATTATGTCTTTACGGTTTCTTTACACTTTGGACTGCTCCAAAGATATATCAAACAGTTTTATCACAGATTCAGCTCTCATTAGCCTATAACGAGTGTGTTTTCTGTCGATATTCAATGGACCTATCGATTGCACTTAAGTACGTGACAATACACGTTTTATCAGTAATTCAGATCGATGTCATGAAGAAGCCTGGATTTGCACATTACAAAACAGACTGGCTTCCCATCTATATGCTGAGAAACTTGCCGCATTAATCTGTTGTCTCTCCACTTGGATATAGTGAATCTGTGTAGTCTACAAAGTAATAGAGTTAAGCCCATCTTACCGGTCAAGGTTCATTAAACCATCTGAAACAAGAAACTTTTGTCTATCATCAGCCAGGTAAACCGATAGTGTTAAACGTCTTCTCACTAACGTAAATAGACAGTCCATGGGATCGCGTGTCACTCTATTTACCGATAGTATGTTATTTTTAAAATACAATTCATTTTTCAACGAAGCGGGTGTAGCGGAAGCTTTTTAATAGACAATTACTCGAAAGCAAATCCAGTGTTTGCACTTAAGAAAAGACAACACACTCGAGATCGTTTTGTACGGTTAGTTAGGTTTTAAGACGTTAATAGACTAACTAATTATGCTTACGCCACGAACTCTTGGACGTTTACAAATGGTCAACCAACCCCGAAGGACATCAAGCATGAAATTTCAACCTTGAGCAAAGCCGCTCAAGATCGTGAAAATAAATATAGCCTGGGTTATGCTTTTATATCGTTCCCATAGTGCTGTGAGTGAGTTTGCCGAGAAAAACATGATGTTTAAATAATTCTTGGAACGTAGCTGAGTGGCAGGCTGGGCAAGTGAGTTAGATGAAAGTTGGATGTTGTAGCGGATCGACTGGACAAAGTCAATAAAGTGACCCCAAAGTACATTATTCACGGCCCCTGTACTACCTGCTAACAACAACGTACGGAATCTAATTTGACATTTATGTAAACAAATTCAAGTCACAATACTTGAGCACAAATTATTCCAACAGTACTAAATTGTAAGTTATAATGATGCAAATGCTGATGCCTTCTTAAGCATCCTCCTCGCAGTCTAACATCACCTGTGAAAAATGTGACGATAACGAAGAAAGCTTGAATACAACGGAGTCATCCGATGAGCGGTCAAAACTGTCCGCCCTACTTATAACACTATTTGTCAAGGATATGTTGGTGAGCTTGAGAAACAGGCTGATATATTTGGTGAACCCTCTGACTATTGAAAATGTGGGTTTCTCATCGTTTTATCAATAATCACACAGAGGAATCTAATCTCACTAAAATAAAAGGCCTCTTGTACCACTAACTTACATGAGGAGTAACTGCACTGTTATTTTCTTAATGAGCTCGTCCCATAATTCTGATAGATATCAATGCTGCTCTTTGGAACTATTGATTTATTATTTTTAGATCAGTTTCAAGACAGCTATTGTTGGATGGTGGTTGAGGTGGCTCAAAATACTACTTAGTATCTGTGCCTCAACGAATTACATACGATTAAGGACAGTTGTAAAACAAATTTCTTATTACGACAACCCTTGTACAACTGGACACAATGTGAAAAATTACTGGACATAGCTGTTCAATTGTGATAAACAAAAACCAGTGTTGGTAGGAGGCTTTGAAGGCCAGGATTAGGATTTTGGCAGGAATAAAAATGATACTTCTTACCATTTCAATTTAATCTGTCACATAACGGTCCTTACGAATTATCACGAAATTATGTAGGGGTAATCAATAAAACCGAGTTCGACAAAGTACATATTGTTGTCCTCAGAAGCATCGAATCTACTCGTCTAAGTTGGCGACCAGGTTATTTTCCAAGGGTCAGTGTATATATGTTGGGATATGAATAATCTGAACTGCTAAGAAATAACCTGGAAGAAGAAAAAGTAAATACACCTTATGTAGACGCAAACAAGCGCATTCACGACAGACAAATCAAAATGAATTTTAGCCGAAACCACTACAGGCAAAAGTGACCTCGGTAATAATGATATAAACAAGTCAGCATGACCCTGAAAACGTGGTAACACATAAAAATAAGTTTAATATTAACATTCAACAGTCCACAGGCCGACATATCACTCTCTAACTCTTCATTTTTTATCTCATAATAAAGGTCTATTCCACGCGGAATCAATATACTTGAGCGTTTGACTGGTAACGAGTGACTTCTTGCTTATAAATTTGGTGACAGATTATTATATTGAAAAAAGGAAAAAAAGAAATGATCGCAAAGTGTCAATCAGGTATGGCAATTTATCAATAATTCCAGTTTCTCTATTCTTAACTTGTAGAGAACTATCTGACGTAATTTTCTAGGCATCTAAGCCTTCAGCCTCTCGAAATTAAAGTCATTCTAAAGTGCCCAGATCCGAACAAGCTTCTAAAATTCATTGGATTCCGATCATGGGTTTCGAAAGTAAGTCAAAACTTATTGTATTTTCACTTGATAACTCAATGGATTTGTTCGCTTACTATAAACCACTTCCCCACTGAAAGTTCGGTTGTTCTCACACGCGAAAGTGGTTCACCAAGTTACAATCCAGTATGCTTACGTTTGCAGATACAATGGTCATGGAAGACGTTATGAACGGATCTCTGCTTGATTAACTGCTGAAAATCTGCCTCCAGGTAAATTCAGAAATACTAAGTTGATGACCTCCTCGAGCTGCTAGATCTTCCAGTGATTCCTAACCATTTTATAACAAACAAGCGATTAAATTTACTTGGTGTTGTTTAGCTTGTAACTTATGATTATTATTTAGGACTGTGATTGATCAGTCCCATGTTGGCATATAGGATTCCGTTGCTAGCCGTTGTCCATTTTCTCTTAAAAAGCTTGTCACTTAACGGTCGACTAGTTGTACAGTAAACCAATATGACACACTGATACAAACCATTATCAGACTCTTTTCTTATTTTCGCATGTTTAACTGTAATGTCGTTGACTGTATTTTGTGCATTCATGTTGATATCCATTTTCCTTGTCTATTTTCATAAATGTTTGTGCTGTCTATTCATTGATAACTTTGACATATTTTAGCTGTGCTCGCCTTGTGTGAGTCTGACATCTATACTTTATTTGGATATCTGTAATTCTTGCATTATTCACTTTACTTATTATAAATCATGCAGATATCCGGAGTTTAACCAGTACCGCCTTCTATTGTGAATCGTGCGCACCTAGTGAAATCAAAAGTCAGAAGCGAGGAGGTTTGAAGATATATTTGATAGACTATCAATATATGGAGAAGCGACTGATGTAAACCGCCTAGCGATTGTAAGAGAAATTAAGCACGGCTTTAACACTCGTGATTTGGTGCGGATACACGACCGAGTGTCTTCAGCTAGATGAGTCCACTAAAACTAATGTGGTCAGCTCGCAATGTCAAAGACAGAGCTATTGATTTTGGGGATTTACTTACCAGCCGTCCTGAAAAAGAAAAAAGTATATGTAAGTGCATTTCGGACCAAAATCGTACATGTGTGAAGACACCGCTACAGTATAAAATAAGTTGCCTATTTTGCAATGTCTAGGTTCTCACTGCTACTCTAGTCTGGATATTTCAATCTCTACATCCACTCGTCCAGTTTCCTTGACCACATTAGCACCTGGACCATACTCGTACTTAATGCATTTCTTATTTGAACTTTTATTTTTACGTCGTTCTAATGTGCTTAGTCAACAAGTATCCAAAGCTAAATGAGCCATATTTGTGACATGCTATATCATCATTCATTAGTATTTCAATCAAAAATGATCTCAGAAGGCATAATTATTTTGTGCATGGAAGTCTTATATATTTCCCAAAGAGATTCGAGAGACTAAAACATTAGCTGGCGATGAGTACTTGTTAGAATCAATCACGACGTAAGCGCGGTGATTCGGAACTCAGCGTATCTTTGCTTACTTACTGGCACTTACTCTGGGAAGAATCAATGTCTCACTCCCCTGGCGACAAAGTTTTCGCTAAAATAAAAGGATTCCCCAACTGGCCTGCTAGGGTATTTTGACGATAGTCCTAATATATTTGTAGGTAAATCCTCTTCCACATGATGTACAAATACCCAAGGGAAAACTTCCTATATTTTTCTACGGAACTTATCAAGTGTAAGCTTGTTGTCTTTTGTCTTTACCTTGTACAGTTCATTTGTTTCCGCCAAGAATATTGTTCCTTACGAGAAATTCAAAGATAAGTGGGGAAAGCCAAAGCCAAGCACACAGTTCATGACAGCTATGAAAGAAATCGAAGCTAATCCAGGCATCTATATGTTGGGAGAGGTAATATTATTTCTATTAGACTGAAACCTACCTAGGATCCTAGGGCTGAGGAGTTTCTGCTTCAATTCTATGACTTCAAACCAAGTAAGTAGCTTTTTGCTGTTTGTAGTCAAATAGATGTAATTTACTCTGTAATCTCGTGATAGAACGTTTTATTTGAAGCTAAATCCCGAACTTGCTTTGATTTCACAACATACTAGGTTTTAATAGAGATTTCCCTCGTGTTGACATGGCCAATGTATTGGTGTCTCGAATTCCTGCTTGAGATTAGTCAACCTGCGGGCCTCAGATTGGAACTGGTCAGCATTATTCGGTTTGGCCAGCTGAGTAGTATCACGAGCCTTCACGAAAAATTTGGCTCTAAACTATCTACAAGAAACTACATTGTAGGTAGACCAAAATAATATTAGTAATGTATACAGTAATCCTCTTCTGAAGCTCAGTGTCTAAATGATTGCAGTAGTTTACATAGAGACACGGACAATATTTTTTAAAGGGAGCTTATGGTCCTGTTGTTACGTGTGGTAAATTATCTTATTTGTTCCTGATAACATGATTCACTCTAAGTAGCAGATATCATGGTGAGATTACAATTTGTGAACAAATCAATGAAATTAAAGACGGCAGATTATGGATTTTAGCACGGAGTTCCCTCTTCTGTGTGGTTAAATAGCATTTTTATCATTGATGTCAATACGTGATGAAGACCTTAAATTCAATTTCTAACCGTAACTTAACTTCAAGTCCCAATCGTAATTCCTCACTAATTCATAACTCTAGTGGGAAAGAAAGGGTTATATTAAGTAGACAAACCTTTTCTGAAACCTTGTTGTTCACTGTTTAACACGTTGTTGGTTTCTACGAATGTTATTATGGTTTTTTCGATAATTCTTTCTGGTATTTTAACTACGACACTGATGAGGCTGACAGGTCTGTCGTTTGGTGGAAGTTGTCTTGACCCTGTTTTATGTATTGGAGTGACTAATGCATCCTTCTAGTTCATAGGTAACTCACTTTGGCGAAGCGACATATTTAATATAACAGCCAGTGGGACTGCAATATATTGTGCAATTAGTCTCAAGATTTTAGGATGTAGTTCAGCTGGTCCTGTTGACTTTTCCGCGTCTAAAGTTCTAAGAGCCCTAAGTACATTGTCTCGATCAAAGTCCACAGCAGGCAGACGGTTTGTTGACTTATTATTAGGGTCTAGTTATTCGTCCAGAAGAGGCTCCCGAGTAGAAACTGCCCGAAATAGTTTGCCATAGCCTTTGTTATTTCCTGATCATTCTCTATCATTTCAGATCCATCCCTTCCGTAATTAAGTTAGGAATCCAATGCTGCGTCCTTGTTCCGTAATTTATGTGCGAGAATGGTTTTAGGTTGCTTGATTACGGATTGGGCTAACTGCATTTCATGTTTTTGCTGACCTCAGATTGTAATTATACATCTATTTCGTACTGACCTGTAGCATTCCATTGTACCTGCTGTGACAAGACTGATGCCAATGTTTCAGCATTTCTTTTGTCTTAGTAAACGTCGAACATCCCGGCCTATTTGGGGATAGCTGTGCTTCTTCTTTGGGACTGTCCAGGGCATATATGGTTGAGTTACCTGGTTGTATAAATGCCTGAAATGAGTCCATGCCTCTTCTACTGATGCCTCTGAGTCAGTTCTCCAGTTTTCAGCCGGTGCTGCAGAGTTGATCGTCTTCATATCTGTCCTCCATATGTTAGGACGGGCCGGTGCAACTGCTTGACGGGTCATCTCAGCCATGAACTTAAATAAGATGACGACATGGTCACTTCTTCCTAGAGGTGAGAGGAAAGTCATTCGACCGACGTCATCACCGCGAAGACTAAGCACAAGAGAGACGAGGAGCTTCGTACGTCATGTCTGGTGGAATCTCTAGTGTCCTGGAATAAAGCTAGGGAGATTGTGGTTTTTAACAATTTGCAATCAAATGTAATTGTTGGGGGCCCCACCTCTAAGTTTCCCCAGTTTATATACGATGCATTAAAGTCGTCTACCATAAGGCTTTCACCCCTATTACACCAGAAATTAAGTTTGCTTAGGAGGAAGTCATCTACTACACACTCTAGACTGTGGTATACTACAACTAATTCAATATCTTGCCGTTTACATTTCAGCCTGCATTTATGAAACCAGGTGATACTTCCACTTCATAGTACGAACGGCGATGTTTGGCAGATTTCATGTGTATATAATTTCTTTACCAATTCTCGGTGTACAGCGCACACTAAATTAAATCTCTTGTGTTAGTGTACTGTCTTGATATTTTCAAACCTTTTTGAGACCTGAACTACCTTCCCTAATTGTAACAAGAAGTAGTTCTCAAAGGTTTCGGTTGCTCACCATTTATAGTCTTATGCACTTAAGAAACGGCATTGATTCAAGTTTTGATAGCTGAATACCTCAAGTTCACTCCATTCATATATGATTCATTTGGATGTGACTGATGATGCACTCTTAATCTCATTAGTTACTCAATCTAGTACCATTGGTAATGTGTTATTGCTCTTCAGAATATATAGATGGGATTATCAATCTTGCTATTGTAAATGGGTTGGGTGTTGATGCATTCAGGCGTGTTGTCTAGTCCTGGTTGTAATTGTTCTCGAGATTAGGACTAAAATGTCATATATACTGTGTAAAGCTGCAAGGAAGTTTATAGTGTGGTTAATAATCAGTTCTAATACCGCTCAAGCAACAGTGTGAGATGTACTTCAGGTTCATAACACTTGTTTATCAGACTTTCCAAAAGTGGTTCGTATGTATGGCTGGTGGCCGTATCCCCCACCTCGACCTGATGACTGTCATCATAGCTCCCCAACCAACCTATATTGGATGCAATAGTTGTTGCTGCGCAGTGATTTAATTGTGCTCTTGTTATAAATTGTGACCGCCAATTAGGGAGCAGTAACTTATCGATCGGATCAATGACGCGTAAACCCGTATGAGCAGTCTAGAGTCCTGATTGCTCTCTCTTCCTGTCTAGCCCAGCCAGTTGAGTCCAGAACTCCAATCTCAGCCTCTGCAATATGAATCATTTATTTTAAACATACGGGGTTTATATACCAATCAAACTTACCACAACGTAGCATTAAATTGAAAACAACATTTGTACAGGATTTGGCCAAATGTGGCTGTGAATGTGGGAGGCAGTGACTAATAGGCAGGGCGTAATTCAAGAATGGTAAAACGTATAATAATGGTTCATAGGTCAAAATTAAGTTTATAATAATAATAATATGAATATGAATAGTTTAGTTACAATTTTACGATAAAAGTATACGTCTAGTATTGGTCAATAAACGGATCCCAAAGTTACCATTCATTATACTTATCGAGACCTAACAGCTCTATTGGCATGACTCACAATAATTTTCCTTATTTTTGCTTAGCAACTATCCGTAGGAAGAGGACTAGGAATACATAGGGAAATTTGTGCTAAAGGGTCAACAACGTACACAACTCATAGGTATATATATATATATAGCCTGATGCAGACAGGGACAAAGGTGGTGATGTTGATCGGATTTCATTCATTTTAATCACAATAGCCTGTTTACACTTCCACCCCCCACCTAGCATGTAATCTGTATGAAATCCCTCAGTTTACGAAGTTTAATGATAAATGTACTTAACTTCCAACGTTTAGACAACAGGTTCGAACATCACTTCGCTTACTTGATTTAAGTATTCGATTAATATCACTGGTTCTAACTAAAAAATACCACTAAATACCGAGTATAGGAAATTGTATTTTATTAGTGAGTTTCATCAAATTAAAAACGTCCATCTTTTCACTCATGTTATGTATCATTCAGTTGATTGGTCACCCATAGGATTTATATTTTTTTAAAACTGGTTTTTTAATTTCCATTTTAGTGGGCAGTGAATGTGTTCGCCAATACAAACGTCAACATTCCAGGTAATTTCCAGTATATTAATTTTAAAATACGTTAGTTTCTTGAATTTAACAAGAGAAGCTTAATAAATGTAGATACTCGGCTCATCCTCAGTTCAGAGGTTTCAAACCAGTTCTAGCTAGTTTGGTCGCAAATGTCTTCATATTGTACATAATAGGTAGGACTTGCCTCCTGAGATAGTTAGGACATGTGTTACGCTTGCCCAACCACCGCCTACCTCAGCGGTCGATGTTTTCTGGTGTAGGAGTGGGCCGAAAGAAGACTAGTGGCGGTCAATTCAAAACGTGACATCAGTTCATGAAGTCACCGACAATTGGACTGAGACATTTTAATAGATGTAGACTACCTGGTTGGGATCCGTGTGATTATCGTAACCGATGGTTAGAGGCTTTGAATGAGATGGCTTCAAATCGTTTAGAATGGTGCATTTGCATCCGTTCTTTGTCTTCCCCAAAATCCCGAGCTCTTAAATTCCTCATGACTTGTTTTGTGTTCTTATTTTACTACTTCATATTTTCTGGAATCGTATCTTCAATACCTAATCTTTCCTGTTAGTACTGGTACTGTTATTACCTCTACTATACTGGGACGTGTGTTGACAATTTCATCTCTGTGTGGTAACGGTGTATTTCAACTTGAACTGACTTGACCGATGTATATACGTATGAGGCTCTACGTTGTGACTGACTGACTGAATATGTACACTCGGATTTGTATATATTTATGATGGATAAATTTTGCTTGTAGTAGCTTTTGTCATTGGAAGATAGTTTGGATCACAGGCTGGTATCTGTTGATAAAACTCATCTTCACATTCTTGTGTTGTGATTTATTTCCTCTCAGGTCATAAGAGGGGGGAGTTAAATGGAAAATCCTCTCACCATTACTCGTAAATATCTTTGTTTTTCAACCAAACTAATTGATATGATCCTTAAAATATCTAAGTATTTATCAGACATTCCTGCCTATTAGTGTTATAGTATTGGAGTTATGCAACACGTCATAAAAATTATCGTACTGGAAACTCGAAACAGTTTTTGATCAAATATTATCGGGAGATTTTATGGTGCTGGCAGTAAACTAGTAGTTTTATGGTAGTTGGATTGAAACAGTCGTTTTAATTTCCTATTTTTGGCATCCCGGTTTTCTTAAGAGACCACTAAGTGGATTATGTTTCCTTCACTTTACTGTCAGTACAGTCATCTTCAAGCACCTGGGTCTTGTTGATCTATTTATACTCCATTAAGGTTTCGGTTTGTGCGCTGTCTGACTGAACGGAACAGTAAGGATCCGAAAAGATAGGGACACTCGTCGTTGCCTCTTCGTCGTCTCTGCCTATTCTCCCACTGACTGCAGCGCAGATGATGTAAAAGATGAATTTTACAGAAAGCTCTCCGACCTCCGAAAAGCTAGGCGCTCGGATGTAGTAATAGTGGCCGGTGACTTCAATGCTCATGTAGGTAAACTAAGCGATAGGGGAAGACACCTGGGTGGATCTTATAGCATCGTGGCTCAAAGAACAGATAATGGCGACCGTCTGTTGCAGCTATGCTGAGATAACCACCTGTTCCTTGCAAATACTAACTTTAAGCATAAGGAAAAACATCTTTTAACATGGCGACCCCCGAATTCGTCCCAACGTTGGACCCAAATAGATCACATGGCTACCAGCCACCGATGGAGGGGCTCGATAGAAGACTGTCGCTCATTCTGGAACTAATGATAGGGAGTGAAGTAATTGAGCGTGTCGATCGCTTCACTTATCTTGGAAGTCTCATCAGCCCTTGTGGTTTGGTGTGTGACGAAATCTCAGCACGGATACGTAATGCTCGACTAGCTTTTTCCAACTTGCGTCATTTATGGCTCAGGCGAGGTATCTGTCTATCAACCAAAGGACGAGTCTTCTGTGCATCAGTTCGTTCCGCCGTACTTTAGTGGCTGTGAAACGTGGCCGGTAAGAGTAGAGCATATAAGTAGGTTACTAGTATTCGATCATAGGTGTCTTCGAAACATTAATCGAATATCCTGGGACCATCGAGTAAGTAACGCAGTTGTTAAGAAACAGGTACTAGGTAAGGATGGCAAATCAATTGATGATGTAGTGAAACTTCATCAGTTGAAATGGCTGGGTCATGTGTTACGTATGCCCAACGACCGACTGCCTCGACGTGCGATGTTCAGTGGTATAGGAGTAGGTTGGAAGAAAGCTAAGGGAGACCGGACCAAAACATGGCACAAATCTACGAAGTCACTGACAAGTGGACTGAGTCATGTTGGTAGGTGTAGACTACCTGGTTGGAATCCGCAAGATGATAGCAACCGATGGTTAGACATCTTGAATGACATGGCTAAAAATCGTTTGCAATGGTGCAGGTGCATCCACTCTTTGTGTTCTCCCAAATTCTAATCTTCTGAATTCTTCATGCCCCTTTCTTTTTCTCTTTCCAAATTTACTTCACTGGATTATACTCCTTGAATAACATCTTGAAACCCTAATTTTTCTGATTACAGATTATAATTTTACTACATCTAGCACTACGGGATTTGAATCGACCACTGTATCTCTGTGCTAATGTGGTGTGGCAATTTGAACTAATGTACGTATGTACGAAGTTCTGCGTTGTTACTGACTGACTGACAGAGGTTTCGGTAGCCTATATTGATGCACATTTATTCCATATACTAAATTCTGCCATATATAATCTGTGGAAAGTTTAGAAGACATTACATGGTAATTGTAAAATAATTTAGGTTGAAAATAATATAGTTTCTAAATACTTTAATTCCACAATAAACCAATGTTATATGTTGTATGGGAAATATCTGTGTCCTGAATCGCTCTGCGGTAGCTACTTTTTGACGTCGTGGTCAGGCCTGCCTGTCGTAACGATCTAATCAACTTATATTTTCTGAAACGTTCGCTTCTTTAGATTGTACCGTGCCTGCCATCCGGGTTAGGCTTAGTGCTGTAACATCAAAAGCAGAAAAACTGCTACCAACTGTACTAATGTATGATGGCAGTAAGGTATTTTCCTGAAAGAATCAACATCTCTAACAATCCTACCTTCCAACAACAAAAGGGGTTAGAATGGGTCCCTTTGGGACTGTGTTCCACTCTCTCATTTCTGGAAATCGGCTTACAGATATACTTCAATAGCCTTCCATTCAAATGCAGCGTAGCTGAAATATCGACACAAGTCCACTAGCTCTTAGCATGGTTGAAAAGACCATACCTAACGTGAAGTGTTACAGATCAGTTTCATAGTTCTCTAATGATAGTGACTGAGTTTTATAAGTTACACTTACTGAGGTATTAACACGTATCCGAAAATTAAATATAATTTCATGTTACTGGTTTCGACCTCTTCTCGTTTAACTGTATGAGAAAACTATTTCCTCGTGGAACAGCAACAGAGGAATCGGATTAACTAGTATAGTGTCTAAAATATTGTCCACTCTAACCAAAAATCAGGAAGACGAATCGGGTTTCAAACCTGAACGTCAACTTATTGATCAAATATTTACTCTTTGATAGGTTATGGAAGACAAATATACGGACTATAGTGGTGCTTCTCCACCTCATAGATCGGGAAGTTTTGTAGTAGTGTTTGTCATGAGATCTATGGAAATAATGCATAAACTTTCCAATGACTCTCTAGTTGAATCCATTTGAAAAACTCGTCAGAGTAGGTGACGTCAAGGATTGCTCACTCTCTATTTTTATTTAGTTTCATCAAAAACATTTTTTTAGGATTAACATTTTCTTCATTTTATTTTAAAATTGATCTCTGTATCACAAAAATTTATTTAATAACCTTGATCAAAAGCATCTTGTTATGATCACTTTGTACATCAGCGAAAGCATGTTCGGCATATGTTTATTCATCCTCCAAGTGTAAAATGTTACTGCAGGAGAGATTTTCATTTGATTATTCAAAGACCTTGTATTACCACACAGTATTACACTTTGTAGTACATACTCTATGGCTATGAAACATGATCTAGACAAATGTAAGGCATGTTTAAGCTGTGGGATTTTGAACATTAGTATTAATCATTTCTACATCTAATTTCCTTAATGTTCAATCTTGACTGATATTTTCAGTATGTTAACTATTTCCGCAGTTTATTATAAATATTAATATGGTTGAAGAAGTTGGACATTTTAATTTCACTTTCGTACCTAAAATATTTGTGATAAAAACAGCATTATTCTTTAATTCGTTTTCACGAACACAGTTATTTATCATCAAGCATCTAATGGCATATGTTGCTGAAGTTAAAGTATGTACAAATATCAGTCTTCATAAACAATGAATTTTATCAAATAAATTGTAATGTTATGTAATCAAGTATTTATTTGATAATTTGAATATTTCATTCTTACTTGATTTGGATGATTAGGAAGTCAAAAGTTGACAATGATCAACCACTCAGTACTACTAATCAAGGGACAAGTAGTAGTGGTGATCAAATAAATCGTGTCAGTGATGATACATCGAGTGAAATAAGCACAGATCAATCGAGAGTCAATAGCTTAGACCCAGCTCCGGAAGATAGTAATGATGAAGAGACATTGATAGATAATACAAATCATCACATACAGTTTAATAATTATCAACAAATGGATATAAGTTGTTCGGAGAGGCTTAGCCCTAGTTCAACAATTGATCGTCCATCTGATGAAAAAGATTCTTATCAAGAGAATAGAGAAGCTCGTCGACTTGCTCGTAAAATGCAGAAAAAAGCTGAGAAAAAGCTTTAAAGAAGGCTGCTAAACGAGAAGCAAAACGATTAGCAAAAGAGAAACGAGCTGAAAGACGTGCTCGACGAGAAGCTAAACGTGAATTAAAACGTCTTCATAAACTGGAAAAATCTCGTTTAACAGAACAAGAAAATTTAAATTTTGATGTTCAAGAATCGAATACGAGAAATCCTGACGTTAACCAAGAGAGCTCTAGTAATCATGCATGGGATGACAATCACTGGTCTCCTGCTTCTCATTCTGAGCCTGTCCAAACTAATGAAGATTCTACTGACTCCGGTTCCAACAGACCCATCCTGCCTACCTTGGACGATAGATGTGCCAGCCCGCTTCGTAAGTTTTATTCAATCCTTTTGTTTTAAGTTTGCAGATTTGCAGCTGAACTACTTCCCCATACATTCATTTTCAGCTTAATGGTTTGTTTGTTTGAAAGCTTATTTGATAAACACTTTTGATGTTAGATGTAAATTCGTCTACATTATACTAGCTTTTCATTAACCGTATGGATTCTAATTGCAATAGTTAACTTGAGACTACTACGCCTGATGATGTATATAGATATTGTTTGCCAAATTAAAATCTACGTTGACATTGTAAACTACAAGTAAACTCTTTTTCGTAGGTTAGATACTTAATGACAAAAAGTTTGGTCTTAGTTAAGACTATCACTTATACAATCTATTGATTACATTCATGGAAAACCGTAGGTTCATAGAATCTTTCAGTTCATCCATCAAAATTGTAGTCCTTTTTTATGAAAGTCGTGTACAACTCAAAGTAATTACTCCTGTTACCCCTCGTGAAGTATAGACCACCGACCAGAACCTTCCAACCAACACTATTTTTGGGCTCTGCCTTCCAGTTGTTCCCAAGTTCTATTTATTCTCGCGATGCCTGCCGTCAGTTCCCGACACAATGTGTTCTTTAATTTACCCTTTTGCCTTGAGGATCCCAAGTTACGGCTTGCCTCATGATGCAGTTGGCGATTTCCGTAATATGTATCCCATCCACCTCCAGAGTTTTTTCCTAATTTCCTCTTCATCTGAAAAACTAATTCATCACAAAATGTTCTTTATTTCTCAATATATGATAAGAAGGGATAAAAGGAAGTAACATCAAAACAAGACAATGCAATTTTACATTCGTACAAATCATCATATTTCACAGAATGAGAAAAAATAACCTCAAAGGATCGTAAGTAATAAAGTATGCAATGTTGACGAAATATAACAAGAAATCCAATTAAAAGAAAGATTCAGTAAATGTTGAGTAGTGTAGTGTGCTTATATAAGCAAAGGTGGATAGTGGCTAGCAATGGAATCCAGGACGCGCGTTTCGTCCTATTTGGGACTCGTCAGCCGGATGTACCTGCATCTCAGAGTTGATGTTCACCCTGGGACAATATTGAGGCATAAGCACAGTATGCATATATGCCAATAACAGACTGACCAATTACAGTCTTAAACCTCAATGGGAAGATACAAGGAAAACAATACTAAGTATAGTATGCTGTTTAAAATATTGAAAATAATTAAAAATGTAGATATATCCACTCTTTCACTGTAACCAATTTTATTCCTAGTCCATAGGCGACAATTGTTTATTTTTTTTTTAACAGTTTCTTCCAAGTATTTTTATCTATTCATTTAACATACTTGAGGCACGCCCCTTACTCAGCTGACATTATTATTTATTATTATCAAGTCAATCAAATAGTTTCTGCCATGTTCACTAATATTCGTTTTGTATAGATGGTACAGTATTGTTAATATGATATTTGAGGACATTTCTTAAATCGTATTTTCAATGGTCAATTTTTTCTCCACTACTATTACCTTTACTATTCTGGGATTTGGTCTGACAATTTCATCTTTGTGTGTTAATAGTGTATGACAACTTGAACCGATGTACATATGTGTACCACACTGTACATTGTGGCTAGCTGACTGTTGCGTCTGTTGATTGTTTTGTCCAAGGAACTACCTCACTAGTTTGCACTTGGTAGTGAAAACTCCAAATCAGACGACGCACAGAGTGTTATGACCTTGATCTGTCTACTCTACTCTAGATTAAGACCTTGACGTAATAGGCTGGCCGGTTTAACCCTGAGGCTAGTACGCGTGAGTTCGAGGTGGGGTAGAGAGAAGAAACTATTCTAGCACCTGATTGGCTGGCAAGCACAGTAATGAGAGAAGACAAGACAGTTGGAACACTATTGACTGTATTGCGATATCCTGATTTCCTGTGAAATCTCTGAATTCAGATTAGTGCAAAAAGGTACATGAGTGAATAGGTGATTTACCTGACCACAACGTACAGTAATTTGGGAAAATACGATTATGTCCAAAACTGGAAATTAGAGTAGAAAATAAGGTGCAAAATATTATGTTTAAATTACAATAGCTTCGGGACGAAAAGGGGCATGGCAATGAATGATACATCGAACGAAAGCTCATGTTCTGTAGAATAAAATAAGGACAAAATAAATATCGATGTTTTACAAGCTTTGAATAAAATGAAATAACGTCTCGAAAAATAGCTTTCGTAGTTTGTCAGGGCTTCTTGTTTCCCTGTTCTTATCATAGAGAAAATACAAAAATTACAGTTTTGGATTTATTTAATTATGGAAATAAATCAATGTGATATATAAGTATAATACTTTTTGAATGATTTCCATACAATCAAATCAATTGAACGGAGTAGTACTTAACATCAATTACTCAATAACTTATTGTTTAAATACATTGACAAAATCATACAACTAAGCATCTATAACCAAACGGGATATAATTAAATTATTCTTTAAAATATGGCTACATGTCATCGACGATCAATTTCACATCCTAGTCAGCACTCTTAATCAATTAATTCATTGCTCTCTACATCAAATATAACTCATAGTCTGTCACAAGGATGCAGATTCATTTACTTTCGATTTAGAGCCCTATAACTCTTGTGTACACATACCTTTTCATTTTTATATATTTGCACTATATTCTCAATGTTTAATCTTTCATTAATTTTATTGCTGCAATTATTTGTGTTTATTCATCTTGCATAGGTATTATCGTATGACAATTTGAGCCTATTCATATTATTGTGTTTATCTGACCTAGTCTCTCGATTTCTACACTTTTTCTAATTGCTAAAATAATTATCTTCATTTTTTTGAATTCATCATAGTTTCAAAGTCATTTGTTTTCTTCTCAATATGTATATATCTCCATGATAAATGAATGCCTACTTGTAATGCAATTACGATTCTGTATATTTCAGTCAGTCAGTAACAACGTAGAACTTCGTACATGCGTAGGTACGTACGTACGTATATCAGTTCGAGTTGCCATACCGCATTAGCACAGAGATGTAGTTGTCGATTTAAATCCCGTAGTGGTAGAGTTAGTAAAAGTATAAGCAGTAATCGGAAAGATCAAAGTTTGGAGATATTATTCAAGGAATATAATCCAGTGAAATGAATTTGGAAAGAGAAAAAACAAACGAACATGAAGAGTTCAGAAGATTAGAATTTGGGAGAACACAAAGAGTGAATGCACCTGCACCATTGCAAACGATTTTTAGCCATGTCATTCAAGATGTCTAACCATCGGTTGCTATCATCTCGCGGATCTCAGCAAGGTAGTCTACACCTACCAACATGACTCAGTCCACTTGTCAGTGACTTCATGGATTTGTGCCATGTTTTGGTCTGGTCGCCCCTAAATTTCTTCCAACCTACTTCTACATCATAAAACATCGCATGTTGGGGCAGTCGGTGGTTGGGCATATGTAACACGTGTTCAAGCCATCTCAACTGATGAAGTTTCGCATAAGCCTTACATGATAAGAGTACGGTTTGTTAGGTAGTTGAAAGTTGATAGTCGACAGGATACTCTCTACCTAAGTTTTGTGCCATTTAACACTTGTTTATGAGTTGTACCCGTAATCTAAAACAACTGATAAGGACAAGCGAACTCGTTTTTTTTGTTGAAAGCCAAATAACAGGAAATCTGCGTGTCAATCAGGGTTTTTTGTCAACCATTTTTTATGATCTAACAGTTCAGCACGGTACACACAATGTTGAGTGACTTGGACACTAGTGGTCACGTTTCAACCTGACCAATAGGATTTAGTCAGGAGCATTAAAGAATTAGGTAAACATGAAACTGATTAATCAATCAGTTTTATAGCTTTGAAAAAACTTTGACTAAACTATGTTTTTCTCTGTTTCTTGTAATCTTGGTCTGTATGAATTATTTAATTAATTATGCTTAAAGCCAAACAAGTCGATTCTTTGTGTTTTCGATCAATATCGTTATTCAAGTATTTGTTTTTAACCATTTCTACATAAGGCATCTTAGTTTATCATTTTGTTGCTCTTAGCTACTCCTGTTACGCACAATTCTGTGGTTAATAGTCAAGTTCTTTAACCACTAAACCAGTACTCGAAGACCTAAATGCAGCCCATTAACCAGGTATAGGTTTATGTATTTGGTTTTACGGCAAATTATGTGTGGAAAGGTAATGGTTCTACTCTACTTTCCTCAGCAACTCTTCGTGTTCTACCATCGTTGTTTCAGAATGTTTGCTCACATTTGGTTGCAACACAATGTTAATTATGCCAAGATTCAGCAATGTGTATCTGGATACTAGGACGATAATCCAGTTACAGTTGGGATTCCGAAGCACTGACCTCAGTAACTGTCTTATCTCACAAGTATCGTCCAAGCTAATTCTACATCGTGCATCATTTGTTTACTGTGAGACTAAGGTTAAAAATTAGAAGAGTGGTCAATTCAGGATATGGCCTCATGATTTGAAAGATAGTTGTTTAGGCCTGGCATGTATAGATCCAGCCCGTTGTCTCAAAAGTGGTTCAGTTCAGTTGAGTGAGCCGTTATCAGAATAGAAGACATTAGTTTTTGTGCACTAATTTTCTGTGACGCTCTTCACAAAAGGTAGATGGGCTTTCTTAAACGCAACAAGGTTTTAAAGGCTGTACATTTAACTGAATTATACCTTTCATTGCATATCATTTCTACCCTTTTATGTATTAGTTGTACTGTCCTCTCCTTTATTTCTTCGCAATATTAACGCTTATGTGGCACACTTTTTAGCCCCCTATTTCTTAAAAGTTTATGCGTATGAGGAAATGAAAATAAATAGCTTCATTCTTCCACCAACCACACGAAGTTTCAACTTTTATATGCAAAATCACCTTGCCTTTTGCCTATCTACTTTGGTTTTTTCATATTGCGATTGTGGAAGGTCTTATCTGATAAAATATCTAAGACTAACTGAGGATATTCCAAGGAGCCCATTAAGTATGGGACGTTAGTACTTCAGCGACAATATATATATACGAAATAAAAATGAAATGGAACTAGCTCGACCTAATGGGCCTGTGATCCTGGTTATAAGGTTTTGAAGATCAGTCTCCAGACTACTGACATTTTAATCAGTAGTATAGCTAATAAACGAGATATATATGTCTAAATTATTAAGATATACTAGTCACTATGACTGTGTAACCCATCACTCATTGGGATTCTCAAACCACTTATTTCATAACTCAGTTGTAAAACTTTGAATTTTACCGTTTCTGGTGCTGAAGACTGAAATTGATCAGTTTCTTGGCATTTATGTATCCTGAGCGAGTTGCATCGATATTTCAATCAGTCACAAGCATTTCTAAGCAGAACTTATTAGTAGCCAGTGGGAGAATCTATAACGCGCCTTTCGTCCTGTATGGCAATCTTTAATTGAATGTACATACCACATCCCAGCCATTGGCTTGAGCAACGGTGGTGAATTCAGTTATAAGGGCTTATCTATCTGGACTCTAGTTGGATGTACAGTGCATTTGAATATAAAGTGAAAGCCAATGGCTTTGACTCTCAAAGTGAACATCAGAACTAGAATTTGGCAGGTACTCCGGCCGATATATTGGAAGTGAGACAAAATGCGTGTAATTTTTTTAGAGCCACAGTCTAAGTTTGATGACTAGTTATTTCACTTGGTTGTCCAATCCGAAGTAAGCGAGACAGCATTCGGACCTGTGAATTTTTAACTTAATATCGTACACCTTAACCATAGACAGCCACTGCTCCATAGATCCTCAAACTAAAATAAACCGAGTATAGAATGAATTTTAAAAAAAGTTTCTCAACCGATATTACCTGAATCAAAAAAATGGTTTATATTGATTACTTTCCTACAGCATCTAGTTAACCATTTTATGCTCATTACTTTGTAATATTGTTGTGAAAAACCATTTTTGTATTCATTCATTTCCATCGATTAATCCTCTACATATATTATTACCCTTAAAAAATCTTATCCATTCTAAACAGTCAGCTTATAAGAACTCAATCATCTATTGTATTTCTAATCAAAAAGTTTAGTATCATAATTTTATGTTTCATTTGTATTATTTCATTCTATTTGTGATATTATATTACAATGTACTTTATTAGTAATTGTGATGATGGATACTTTGAAATTTATATACAAAGTATTATTTAATACAATTAAGTAATGTGTTATACAATTTTGTTCATTTATAGAATTCATGCATCAACCTGATGATGATAGTATTTTTTCAACTCATCAAAATGATAACTCTTCTTCTAATGGAGAACTTTTAACTAAAGAAATAAATTTCTCAAATACTACACCATTAGAATATGATAAACCCCAATATTCTACTGGAATTAAACGTACAGGAATATTATTTCATTCGAATGGAAGTGATAGTGAAAGTTCTCAACTATTAAATGGTGGAACAATTAAATTGGAAAATAGTGAAATTCCTCCGAAGAAAAAAGCTAAAACAGTATTAATGAAGAATAATGATGATGATGATGACGTCGACGACGAAGACACTGTGTGTCATCCTGAAATGAAAATTATGTCATCGTCAAAATCAAATAGTCATCACTCTCAAACGAACAATGAAAAAGATGTCAAACAATCAGCAGCAGTAATTGAAGCTGCTGATTCATTAGTAGTTGAGGCGTCTGACAATTCGAAACCAACTATTCCTGAACCTTTGCCGGAAGCTGTCACTAAACATGGCGTCGTCACTACTACTACTAGTAATAATAATAAAAAACGAAACAAGTCTGTACAACAACGTTCTCGTTTACGTAAAAAGAAACCTAACGCTATATTACTTGATTCAGATGAAGATGAAATGAATTCTGAAAAAAAAGTAGTTAACCTACATGATTCCCCACCATCATCATTATCATCTCCATCACCTTTATCATTGTCGAATGATTCTGACATAGAGAATTCAAAGAGCAAAGATCAATTATCTTCACAGTCAAAAGAGAAAAGTCGAAATTCTTCACCAAAACCGTCAACAATAAACAAATCCAATCGAGCTAGACAATCGAGAAATCAAAAATCTAATCAAAAAACTAATAATAATAATAATTTGAAAGTGAAGAGAAAACAGTCAGAAGTCAAACCAACTGCAGCATCAAATACCAGTGTACAGGATGAAAAAAGGTAAGAGAAATAAAGGTTTTGATGGTATTTTCTTTCATATAATGATACTTAATTCCTATTAAATGTAGCTGATTTTCTTCTCACTATTCATAACCTTGATATACTACTTTACTGTCAAGTATACACCACTTGGACATATTGTATTCAATTTGATTCTCCTGATATCAGATCAAGAATCAATAGCAAATAATAAATACTTCAGTGACTTGGATTCACATAAGAATCTTCTAGCATCTTGATTCCTCCGTTAGCGTTGATCGGAAATGAGTTAATCAGAGTATTCCAGTTTAAATATCTGACCAAAGTACGAACTTGTCAAGATTGATTAAGAATATAATTAAATCACTCGCCAGGCATTTTAGAATAAATCAGTGATACTACTCAGATTCCAAAACTAAAGTTGATAGAATGGGCTGCGATCCTGGGAGGCTGAAATCCGAATGTCTTAAACACTAAGCAACTTTGCTCCACAACACACCGCTGATTATCTTGATATTCTTCCAAGCGACCATTTTAGATCCAACTTAGTCGGTCTGTATGATATCCCCACACTCTATGGTTATCAACGGTATAGTGACATTTAATTTCACTATGATGGATTATCACAGTTAGTTGTAGCTTTTTTGATGATAGAACTAACACATTTAATTGTCAACTAACTTTTTATTTGTCTATTTGTTTATTTAGTTCCATAAAACTTCTCTAAATCAAATATTCACTTATAAAAAGTCTTAACCATACATGTGAACCATTATTGTGTAATCAGTTAGATTTATTAAACGTAGATCCCTTTCTGAAATACTTATTGATTCTTATTTTAGATAATCTAAATGAATGATGATTTGTACATATTTACAGCTAGAGAGAATAAGTTCAGTCAGTCTATCATATGTATATCTTACTTGCTTATATTCATTAATTGGTTGTTGTTTTCTTAGCACAAGTCATATTCTTTCTTAGCTTACTAGTTATTAAGAGCTGTTGAATTTTAAAAGTAGATTAACCATTTCAATATTCAATGTTAAAATGAATTTATAGAACATGTTATCAGTTCGTAAAGATCTACTGACTTTGAAACAATGACGGAAATTAAGTAGACAACTTTAAAAGAAGAAATCAACTTGTATATGTATATGATGTAAGACTGAGTGATATATTCATATTTGTTGTTGTTACAAACACCTCATTAGACTAAGATTTATAAAATAATCAGAATTAGTAGATATTTCATTGAATAATTTGCGATCTGTGCTACGTTCAGACACTTCAGGCTGATGAGTAAATAGTGTAATTCCGTCTGATACTCAGGCTTATTGTTGAGATCATTGAGGTGAATTGTTCAATATGAGTATTTTATTATTATTGGTTTGAAATTCATTCATCCATTTGAATAAAAAGAGTTTTCCCATAATAGCTGATGTCAGTTCGTAATGAAAACCCTAAATCTGGTTTTTAATCCTCAACTGTAAATCATAATTCTAGTTACTCACACAGCTTTAAGACCTTCATTTGGTCCTGGTTTTTAGGTGGACATTCGCAAGGTCACGTCAGCGTCACTGAAAGATCGTTCATAAATTATAGTATCACCTTTCTATTCTTTTTCAACTGTTTGTTCAAGAAGATACTTCCAATTAATAATCGATTCGATTGCCTATTTTAAGTTTTTATAAATAAGTGATAATTAGGAAATAAAGTATGTTCACACAAATTTTATTCAGTTTTCAAAATCATTGGTTTGTTCACATAATATGGAATATAGATGCTGTTCACAATTCATCAAATACAAATGTATGTACTTGGCTTCGATAGTCGTACTTTAAGTGTAGTGAAACCGCTAGTCGGTCAGTCAGCTACAACGTAAGATCAGGCACATACATGCATCGGTTCAAGTTGCCATACTTCATTCGTTAGCACAACAAGATAAACACCGGATTCATAGAAGTAGTTAATTCAATGGTAGAGTATCTTCTACTCTTAATGGCCACGTTTCGTAGCCGTAAAGTAGAACAGAACGAACTGCCGCGCAGTATTTTCATCCCTAATAATGCGTCCCTTCTTTTTACTCCAATTACAATGGATGAAGTGAGCTTTAAACTTATAACTTACTAGCTGAATATCAAACGTATTAACTAGTGAGCCATTATTGAATTATTACTGTTACGTAATACTATTACGTTACGTAATATTATTATTGATACGAAAAAAGGGCTCAAAATTGAATCCAGTTATAGATTAACTAGGTCATTTGTATTTTTCCAAAATTTTATATTTTATTTTGTCCGTGATCTGTCATCTTAAAAATTCTTTTTTATAATTTTTAGAATCTCTAACGATTCAAGTGGTAAGCTTTTATCATATATATGTTATATTTCCCTTTGTTAATATGAAAAACGTGACCAAAGATATCACGGTATACACGACTAGATCAACATGACAATGGTCAGTTAACTGTTAATAAATCTCAATTCTCCAGGTTACCATTAACGGCCCAAATCGCTCAGTGGTAACGTTCTCTGCCTGTGTAGCTGAGTGATATAGGCTCAAAACCTCCGGGAAGTACCATCTTCAAGATTACAGGTACACCTTGCTGACGAGTGCCAACAAAACGAATTCTAGGTCCAGGGTTTCCTGTCGAGTACTTCAACTGCCCCCAAATGCCATGGTACGGCCGAGAGTGGGGAGAGTTTGCTCTACCTCTCGAAATGCTCTCACATGGCCACGCGTATATAGCCTCTGCCACGGAAGTCCTACCCACTGCCTTCTCGTGGCGGGGGTGTTGTTTACGAAATTGAGAGGACGAAAAGAGAATATCTGGCGCTTTAACTAAGTTGCTGGATATGGATGATCCACCTAAGGGAGTTGGAAAACCCTGATTCCAAACCAATGGTGCACATGGGCCCCAGCATCCTGAAGGAACAAATGGCGTATGAACCAATTGTTGGTCACCGGCTTCCATGGGACTGCATCTCCTTACGTTGCTCCACTGACTTGTGGATCAGACCTTCATGTCGAAGGGTCAGGAAGTGGCTTCCCTAATAAAACCACCTGCTTCGGTTTGGGCACCCGGGCAGTATCACAGACCCTACACATATCAAATGAGATTTGTGTGGCACATATGTATTTGGTGCCCCCTTGTACCAATATCTATGTGTCCAAATAAATAATAAATAAATAAATTACATCTGAACATAGTGCATGTGATCTCGAGTCCATTAGATTGTGGTCACCTTGTAAATTGATCGATAGAATTAGATTAACAACACTGACGTACTCGATGAATGTGACGCTCGTCATTATTCAGTTGTTTGTGTATCTATATACATCTCTCTATTTTTCGCGCGTTTTTGGAAGTTCTTATTTTACTTTTTTTGACAACTGGATCTGTTTTAGATTACTGATAATTCTAGCTAAGACCAGTTCGTGATTTAAACTATGAAAATCCTACAATCTCTATAAATCTATCATTACTGATAATAATTATTCCCTATCTAATAGTGACTAGCTTAAAGATGCAACTCCTAGAGTTTCAATCAAAAGCCTTGACCAGTGGAGTTCAACTGTTTCGAGTGCAAAACAGTTATCCACCGCAAGCAATCGATGAGGGTTGGACAATATTGTGAATTATTTAAAGTGAGACATTTTATATTGTTGGATCAGTGGTTTAGGGGTTAAACGTTTGGGCGTGAGACTGAAGGCTCTGGGTTCATTTGTCGGTTCCAGGGCCTTGATGCCCGTTGCTTAGGTGTCGGATACTAGGACCAAGTAACCATCCAGGGCTTCCAATTTATCAATAGTGTTCTAGCTAAAATCAGTTCGTGATTTGAACTATGAAAATTACAATTTAGCCGATCAAATTCCTTGGTTTACCTTCAACGTTAAACTTTGAAGGTCTATAATTACAAACAGCTACGTGATTCTATTTACTATTTTGCGAATCATATCTGTTTTGTATATGAGATCTAGTTGTGATGTTATTAGAAATCAAGCGATGTCGATCAAATTGTTTTTTTTTTTTTACACGTAATAATATCATATGAATATTTAGATCACTAACAAATTTATTACCTGGGATTTACTTAACTAATTCCGTGGATTTTTACATCATCAGGTCTGCTACCGAACGTGATGATTTATCAGTTACAAGCTATTGTTTTTACCTAAGAATCACGTCTGTAACAGTTTATCTGCGTGTTAATATCCTGTTAAATTATTTATCAGTCAGTAATCATCTCACGTAAGACCTGACATAACATTGAATCAGTGGATGATGTTGCCATACTTCATGTTACCATAATAAGAGAAAATGAACTAGATACATAGCAGATTATGGAAAATAATAGATCGTGATGATATTTATTTTGCTTGAATGTCAGGCTTGATATGAAATAAAGAAGAACAAATTGTTTGGAAACTCGATAACTGATGCAGTTTGCATTTACGAATAATTGATCACTGAATAGTGACCAATGTGATGTTTGTCTAATCCCTTTGTGTGGATGGAACTCTGTTGATGAAGTTGCAATGTGGTCATTCTTTATTTATTTATTTATTTGAACACATAAATGTCGGTACGAGGGGCACCAAATACATATGCGCCACACAAATCTCATTTGATTTGTGTGAGTGCTGTGATACTGCCTGGGTGCCCAAACCGAAGCAGTTGGTTCCCTTAGGAGGCCATGTGAAAGCATTTCGAGAAGCCGTACCAGAGCATTTGGGGGCAATGTGGTCACTAGTTTAAGTGATTCGACCTATGGTTGTTTGGACGTAGTCAACAGGGGACAGTACTTGACATAGGTTTCGTGTTAATGGGAACTGATCAGTAAAGTGTACCTCTGGTCATCAAGGGACTGACTCAACCCTCTTCGCTCAGCTTCACAGTTTGAGATTCACTATTGAGCTATTCTGGCTTCTCTGCTGACGACAACCTCTAAGCACCTATAACCTACAGTTACATTTATTCGTCTTCAGATTTCTATGTTGCAATGTTCATAATTTTTTCATCTGCCAATTTAGTTCGTTTTCGGATTCACCGGATATAATTTTCACAATCATCAATGTTGCAATTTCAATCTCTTTACGTTTTTCACCTTGTTATTTCCCTCTTCACTGTGACACTCGGAGCCGATTTACACGAGATTGTTTATGGCTAGCTACTGCTTCTTTAGTTCTTTCTTAACGTACTGGTCTCGGGTCTTCCGTTGATTTCTGTTTTCTTTTAATTGTTACGGTGTTCTTTGAGATATGTTATTAATTATTGGTTGGAGTTAGGCATGTAAACCATTGGATGCCAGGTTAACGACCTAGAGGTTAAGCATTTGTGTACAAGATTGAAGGTTTTGGGTTCGACTCCTTGTGACTGGATCGTGTGTACGCACTACGGAATAGACCGATACTAAGGCAAAATAGCCGTTTACTGCTTCGTCGTTTTTAATGGATGTCTAAAATTATCAAGACAAATCCCAGAGTAACGGAAAATATAGCAACATTATCAAAAGTAGTCATTGGGTTGTTATTTCAATAATCTCCACAAACCCTTCATACTGATATCAGTTAGTTATTTAACTTATAACTGCTAATAAAAATACAGGTATTCGTCAGGCTGCAGCATCAAATGATCCTGTCACTCAGTTGAATCAATGCTGTCGTGACCTGAAAACCAGTCTAATCAAAGGCCACGAGAATTTTGCCGAAGCGGTACAACTATTGAATAAAGTTCGTTCTATCCCTGTTCGACTTCCTCAGTTAGCTGAAGCTTGGGATCTTATGGATTGTATTAAAAAGGTGAGTGAAGTTAGTATTTTGACTTTCTTTGTATATAATGTGATTATTGTAAAATGTTACTATCAATGCTTTTTTTTATTTTGTAATATTTTCATCGTATATTTGTAGAAGAAAATGGTTGATTATTTTTTAACAACATCTAATGGTATCCCATAGTGATGTTCACACTCGTTCACTTCCATCTGTTTAAAATCTCTTCGTAGGATGTACCTGAATACATATCATTATTCCCCGTTAGATTTAAACCTCATTGCCGCTGATTCAAGTTTTCTTACTTACGTGTGTTGCCTCTCGTTGATGATAGGCATCGACTAGAGATATCCAATCAACTCTATCCTGCCCCCTCCTTTGTATTTATTTGGTGCTATTCATGCTTTTAATGTCTGTTTCCAGTTTCCAACTCCATATGTTTTTTTGTCTGCCTCTTTTCCGCCTTAAAGATTCGTGATCAGAGCTTGTCTTGTGATGAAGTTTGATTTCCTTGCAGCGTCTTAGCCTGAAGCTCTTCTAGAGTTTCTGCCGTTCCCAAGCCCGGATAAAGGAAGAAAATTAGGCATGAGCGTTAGCAACCCCCATCTCACAACAGAGAGAGCTTTGCTAAAAAGCACTGACCAGAAATAATCAGTCTAATTACTATCAAATAATAAGAAACGTAACTTTGAAACTACAGATGGTCGCCTTCCTGGTTTCATCTTCGAATTACGCAACCAGATCATTATGGAGTCAGGATCAAGAATGCCCCGCACTTTTTATAGGTATTAGTGTATTTGCCAATAGTGTTTCTTCAGTTGAGTAGTGTCAATTAACGATAAAAATTCTGTCAAGATTAAATCTCTAATGAAGTACGTACTAAACGCTACATCAATATTTCATTTTTAAGAAATGCCAGATAATCTCACTTTTAGTTTGTTTTTTGAAGTATAATTTAGTTTGATTTTAATCTCTCAGTCATATGCAACGTAGAATCTAGAACATATATACATCAGTCCAATGTGTCTTACTACGTTATCACAGTGAGATAAACCGGTCAAGGCAGATTCATGACTAGAAGTATTAACACAGTGTCATTAGTAGTAGTAGAAAATAAAAGATTATAAGGATATTTCGTGATCTGGAATCTAAGAGGATAAAACCGTTAATAGTAATTGCAGACGATTCTGAACTTGTTGTGTCTTTATGGGCCGCTAGTTATTACGCAATTTATTCGCCAATCAAAATACGATTTATTCACATTCGTACTGTACTAAACGGATGACGTTCGACTGGTCTGACCAGCCTAGCGTCCTATTGGTCGTTTGCTCGCCTAGCCCTTCCAGCTGAGTCCAGAATGCCAATAACAGACCGCAACGCATCATAAAATAGGAAATAACATTCGTACACAATGAAGCTAAAAAGTGGCTGTGAACGTGGGAGACAGTAATTAATAAACTGAGTATAACTTAGGAACAGTAAATCGTACAATAATAATCTATAGGTCAAAATGAAGCTTATAATAAGGGGAATATAAATATATACAATCTGATTATTAAATAGTTATACCATAAGGATATATAGATAATATTATTCCATTAATTGGTCTCAGAAGTTACTCGTACTTTAATCTTCACTAGGATATAACAGAAATATGTTACCTAAAATCTCCCATCACTGGTCACCGTTATCACACAAACCCCAACCCGGTCGTATGCATCTATTTACATGATTTGGTCCAACAGTTAGTAACTTCATGGGTTGGTTCCATGTTTTGGTTTAACTGCCCCTTAACTTTCTTCCAATCTATTCCTACTCCAAACAACATCACCCGTCGAGTTAGGTGGTAGCTGGGCATATGAAACAAATGTTCCAACCACCTCAAGAGACCAAAATGACGATAGATGCAAGTGTTCATTGTGAATATCTATAAACGAAGCTTTCTTCAATCAATTATTATTGCCCTTGGAAGACTAAATAACTTCCCATTATTTTTATTTCTCAAATTCTCTACCCTTACTTCAATATATCGTAAAGTGTTTATAGCCAAATCTTCCTTCATAGTCGTATAAATAAACTGAATTAGAATATGTTAATGCTCGAGTTCACTAGAGCTAATTACAATTCTGTAAGTTTCAACTCACATCATTGCTGCAAACTACTTTTGTTCTACTCCTCTTAATAAACATATTTGATTCAGTGATATTCTATAATCAATCATTCATCAAATTTCTTCTATTCTCAATATTTATTATTAATATTTCTTTTAGTGTCGACGGTATAAACTGTCAAATGAAGTTCGTGAAGCTGCTCAAACAACATTTCAATTTTTTCAATCTTTACAGGCGAATACTACCAAAGAAGAGGTATATAAATGTAGTATATTCTTTTTCTTGCAAAAATATTACTATAATAATTCTTGTTTAAAAAAATGACTTTATATAATAAAAGGTTCTCATTGACTGATCAGTTCCATTTGAGAACAACTGAAGATTTTCCCTAATGCAATCCATTGAATAGGAATTCAAATAAACTGGACATCTAACACATAACAACACTACCGATGGTTAGAGACTTTGAATGACATGGTTCAAAATCGTTTGCAATGGCGCAGGTGTATCTACTCTTTATGTTCTCCCAAATTATAATATTCTGAACTCTTCATATCTGTTTGTTTTTTCTCTTTCCAAATTCATTTCACTGGATTATATTCCTTGAATAACATCTTTAAACCCTAATCATTCCGATTACTGCTTATATTTTTACTATCTCTACCACTGTGGGATTTAAATCGACAACTGCATCTCTGTGCTAATGTGGTATGGGAACTCGAACTGATATACGTACGTACGTACCTACGCATGTGCGAAGTTCTATGTTGTTACTGACTGACATAACAACACTGCGGGTAATAATAGATACTAATAATATAAAACAGAGGAGCTAGCACTTTTAGTATAGAATTTATATTCCAAACAAAAAGTGGAAAGTTGTAAAGGTACAACTCTGTTTACATAGTAACATAAAATGACCTTATGGCAAAGCAGTCTGAAAATAATAATATTATGATATTTTGGAAATAACCAAACAAACTAGATTATCTGGGCTCTCATATTGGCACAACAATTTATTTTGATAATGTAAACAGTATTTTCCAATCGATCTCTTGATATGATAATAATAAGGCGTGACTCTTTGACGTTTGCCCTAGTTTCTTAGATCAGTAATTTGAATCTAATAAGAATTTAAGCCTTTTCTATAATCACTTTATTATATATACGCACATACCTAATGAAATACAAGAAAGATTCTTACGCAATTTCATATTATAAGTTGTTATGCAATCTTAAAACTATTCATATTATCACAGAAACTATCTTCAAGAGTGTAGTATAGTGATGGACTTAGAACATCTGTGACTACTTTTTACACAGTCAATTAAGAAATAGCCATTGTTAATGGATAGTTAATGAAAAGAGAATAAAAAAAAATTGCAAGTTGTAGACTGATTTTAATGAATCTATTAAAATCTACAAGGTAATCTGTCTAAATGGAAACAAGATAACGATATATAAACTTATTATGGATTTAGTCTGTCTATCTTATCGGACCATTAAAAGGATGTATATAGATTTTTCAGAGTCATCTACATTGTTCCTTCTGTAAGGGTTGACGGTTTTTCTTCATGAACTGATATTATCTCCAACATATAAATGCTTTGTAGCTATATGGATGAATAAATTTAGCGGTGAAAAGAAAGTCAAGAGATGATATGTATTTAGCTCGTCCATAAAATATATTACCACCTGCTTCGGTTTGGGCACCCGGGCAGTATAACAGCCCTCACACATGTCAAATGAGATTTGTGTGGCGCATATGTGTTTGGTGCCTCCTTGTACCAATATCTATGTGTTGAAATAAAAAAAATAAATACAATCATTTGAAACGGTTTGAGTAATGCACCAAGTTATTTTAACTGTTTCCTATACTTGTTATTTGAAGTTTGTGCGAAACACTTTAAGTAAGTTCTTGATTACTACTGTCTCGTCACTGTACAATACTTTTAACAAATAATATATATATAGCTTTACTCTAATATACAGTAAAATTTACATTTGGAGAAGCAGTTACGTAACATAATCAGATAAAATATTTGACGTTATAGTAAGGTATAATCAGAGATAGAATGGTAGGGGGCATGGAAACAAAAATACGATACAGGTAAAATGTAAATATAGAAATATGGATTGTTTTTTTCGCATACCCAATCCCGGCTTTTCTAGATGATGTATAGCAAAAGCTCTTGGCATCGGTAAGGTGATGGGAGCTATATCTATTTTTAGTCAAGTTTCTATTCACTTTGTAAGATGACTTTGAATCCTTAGTCTGTTTTTAGTTGAATGACTTGTGCTCTCGCATGACGTTCGAATATAAAGTTTCCTATGGATCCGTGGTTTCCGCTTTTCAACCAAGTTGAATAATGTCCCTACAAAGAGCGCGCATCGAATTACCTATATATACCTAACTCCACTAACGTTTATCCTTTTATTACCAAAATATGGTAAACTATGGATTACTAACCACTTCCCCCTATGGTTGCTGCAAAGAACGTACTATCCACTATTATTATCATCCTGTAACAAACCAGTTACCTAATTGTGCTTATCAGCAATTAATCCAAGAAATGTTCCATTGATTCTTTTTTTAGAAAAGGATAACAAATATCCTGCATTCGGTGATTTAAATGAAAATAAAATGTGCATTTATTTTCAAGTCTTGTTACGGTATTATCATTTTTATTATCCGTTGATCCGTTTAATTTTCTGTTAGCGTTAATTATTTGATATCAGTTAACTCATCTCAACCATTATCATCTTAATTCCCTATTACTCCTCAATTCGGTTTTATAGTAAGTCTTTCTTTCTCAAGATTTCGAAAATAAGTTATTCATAGCGTCTTAGATTGTGATGCTCAATGACTCAGATTCTAATCTTATGGAGATTATCAACCCTAAACTGTTAAATAACTACTGTTAAATGAAAGTTTTATTCATTATTCTAATGTTCAATTAACAGAATTAAAACATAATTTGTTTATTCTTTTTATAGCTCTCTCAAGCACAGGCACTTATTGCATCTCATCAAAATCGTATTCATTCAGTTCAAGATTCTGTAATGGAAAATACTTCAAAAACTGATTCACTGTCCATTTCCGCTGATGTTGATAATAAACAACACTACAAAATAATACAAATTCGAATAATAGTTCCGAATCAACATCGGATAATACCACCACCACTACTATCAATACTACTACTACTACTATTACAATTGAACCTGAAAATTTAACAGCTGATTTAGAAGCAAAAGTCGATGATGTCCTATCACGAATACGTGCAACAGAAGAACGAATGGCTGCTGCCGCCGTTTCATCTACACGGTCTGATACACCATATAAATCTATATCTAATCATGTAACCAATTCCTCTATAAGATCTACAGGAGGTCGAATAATTAGAGCATCGGCCGTCGCTGCCGCCACTGCTCATATGCATGATGAAGAAGATGAAGAATCGGTCATGTCACGTGTCGAACAAGTAGCCGCTTACGAGGCAGGCGCAATAAATTATCCAAATACAGCCAGTTTAGGATCTCCACCCCCGCCTCCGCCGCCCCCGCCATCACTATCTTTTGGCTCTGTTGGTCCGTCTGACCAACTTGAAGCAAAGGCATCCCCTAGTGTTGACCATCTAGATCTTGATTCACGTATACAATTGTTTATGTCGGCAGCTAGTTCACAAAAATCTGCTAAGTCATCTAACTCAAAACCTGTAGTCACTGTAGGTAAATCAGAAATGACACCTACAACACGATCTCATCATATTCAGCCGAATTTAACGAGTGTAACCTCATCGACATCGTCGGCCTCCACTTTATCTTCTACAGTTACATTATCATCGTCATCCAGTCTATTACCAGTTCTTCTAGCTAAGCGTAAAGTAATAGCGGATAAGTTAGCTGCAGTTAAAGCATCTGGTTCTCCGATCAAATCATGTCATCCAGTCACTTCACCATTACCATCACCAACATCCATTAATAATGAATTCAATATTGTAGAAAAAGTATCCTCTTCAGTTACTACTACACCCACTAGTACCACTACTACTACTACTGCTAATACTATTCATACACCTCCATTATTGACAAAAATGTTGAATACTGCAAAAATGCCTTCGAAAGATGAAGAATTGTATGATTTATTAGGTGTGTAAATTTTTAACTGGTCTCCTTTCATTATTGTTATTATTATTACTATTTTTCATGCACAGTTAACAATATAATGATATTTATAATATTCTAAAGGTTTACTCTCTCTCTCTCCCTCTCTGTGTCTATACACACATATAGATATGTATTTATATTATCTATCCTATGAAGATTGTGTTCATAAACAATATTGACTTATTAATTAGCCTCTTATCTAAATTATTTCTGTGTATAAAACAGTGTATCTAATAATGATATATAAATAAAGTTTGTATATCATCACCAGTGTATAAATACAAACTGTCGGAGATGAACATAATTGTTCACTTTGAAAATAAACAACTAAACTCTGCATCTAAATTTTACTCAAGTGTTTGTATTCACTTAGTATACTTCTTATTGACTAATTTGTAATTTACAGTTTTAGGATCCTTCGTGTGTGTGTGTGTGTATGTGTAAAAGTGTATGTGCTTGCGTACGTGCGTGTTTACCATTACATGGTATTGTCAATTGTCGTTATTATCTATCAACACAATTATTATTACTACTGTTTTCTTTAATCTCCGTAGCCCCATAAGCCATATATATATATATTCACCAATGTATCGTATCTGTTTTGGGGAAATGAAGTCTCTCTTTCTGTTAGCAAACTATTTACACTCTTCTTCCTCTCTCTTAGTGATGGTTTTTTGTTGTTGTTGTTGTTGTCTTTTGTACTGTTCTTCTCTTTGGACCTTGTGTTCTATGTATTCTTGCTCTATTTTGTTCTCTTTCTCTCCCTGTCACACACACACACAAATCTGCACATACATTTATATCATACGTACGGATATTCAATATCCATTCTCATAAATTACAAAAGTGTTTTCTTATTTTTATGTGTATAATTTTAATAATTCCTTGTTTCTAACTACCATTTATAATTCATTGTCTTCATGGTACTTAACTAACTAATTAACTTGGCTTTATTTCATTATAATCAGAAATCATCATAAAAAGAAAACTGAACAAAATAAATGGAAAGTTTCATCATGGTATCTAATGAGTTGTATGTACAACTGAAACGTACAATGGCGTATTGTATATTGGAGCATATTCTTTTTTATTCTTACAGCAATTAATTACATAGTTTCTACTTGGAATACAAGCGCACTATAATATATAAATCTATTTTGTAGTGTGCGTGTGTGTACATGTGAATGGGTGGTATACCCTTTCTTTATTACAGGTTTACATGTTCATCTCTACACATGGCAACATATTTCGTTTCAACCAAATTCCACATTAAAAAAAAAAACACATTTCCTCGATATCAGGTAAAATCTACTAGTTAACACTATACATTCAGTTAAACAGAGAATCTATACTTGAATATATATATATACATTAACGTCTATTTCTAGTTAAGAAAAGAGTCAGTACAACAAATGTATCTGTTTTAATCCCAACATATTTTTTACTGAAGTATATTTTTGTGTGTTCAATGATTAACACCAAAATAAGGATTATTAGAAAAAGGGAAATTATTATAGTCGAGTGATTTTGTATATTCAGTGTTGTTTTTTATTATTATTATTATTATTATGATTAACAAATATCTAGCTTTTTGGTTAATAATAATTGGTTTAATGAACTATGTACTGTAACTGTAACTCACTAATGCTAAGATTTCAACCTCACTTCATCAACTTTAATTTAAGGAATTTGGTTATGTAGTATTATTAGCCTCGTTCCATTTAGAAGGTGACTTAAAGGTGGTAACTAAGTGGATAACACTTTAAAATTACAATGTAAATGTTAAAATTAATTAATCAATGATTAATGCTTACCATTATTCACAAGTAGTGATGGAATATATTCAGTAAATAGTTATCTCATCGCTTTATATGTAATATGAATCTCTTCTATTTATAAATAGTTCTTTTCTAGGTTTCTATGCATAAATGGTTACATTCCTTTTTTTTGAAAAATCATACTCTAAGTAGGCAATATATTGATATTGTATAAAATTGACTTATAATAAACTTGACTTGTTCACTAAAAGCATTTCAGTTTTTAACCCCTGAATATATATAGAAATTATCACCTTGTTTGATTGATTATCTTCTCTGTAGTAAACACAATTGTGTCAAATGTTTACTCTTCATTTCATCATTTGATATCCGGTATATATGTTTACTCGCTCTGAGAGTACTCCCGATATCGTTTTCTTTTGTTGTTGATGAAACGTCGCTTTTTTTCCATATATGAATTGTATTTCCATTATCTCATAGTTGAATTAGTATTGTTGTATTTTAAAGATTCAATTTTCAGTCATCCTACTAGCATGTGTTTATACTCAATTTCATATTTAATTAAGCATTATAAATATGAGATTTTTTATTTACACATAATCTATACATAAGTAGATACAAATCATTCATGTTAATAGTTTGTATTGTTGGTGTTGACCTCAAGACTCTTCATATCAGTTATTTTACGAGTACGTTTACAAGGATAGTTGAATATAAAAATTGAATCTTTATCACTATTTATTCTCAGTGTTTATTTCTTTTTCAATATTGGAGGTTGTGGAAATCATTAAATGTCGTGGAGATCACGAACTTACATAATTTAGACACAATCATTAGAAACCAGAAAATGCTAGACAGACGTTCTGTCCATATCTAGGACTCATTCGTGGTAGTATATATCCATGACCTCACCAATGGAAATCGAACCCAAGACTTTCGGTCTCGCGTGCAAACGCTTAACTTCTAAACCATTGAGTCGATCGATATCCAACAGTATTTTTATCTAACTTAAATCCATTCACGATTTTGCGAAACCATCTTCTATTGTCTTCACTAGGTATCTTTCTCATCCGATACTGTTGAACTCCACTGGCCACAGCTTTTTATTTTGTTATTGTGATAAAACTTGATGATTATGCAATGAACAAATTGTCGAACAAAATTTATTCTCGGTATTCATATCAAGGCTAACCGTACACCAATATAAATATAGTTCATTCGTTCAGTTAGTTAATACGCTAAAAACGCGTTTTCAACCTAAACCATAAAACAAATTACGTTTGTACACTAAGTATTTTAATAAAACTATCATCTTATGTGAAACGCTCATGATACAACACTAACAAGTTCAGAAGTGTTGCACAGAGAATACTGACAAATCACCCTTTAGACTGGTTTGGCCATGTAAGTTATCCACTTTGCAATGGAATGGTACCATGATATAATTATGTTTAGAATGCGACGAAAAGATAATATAGCCGAATGTATTTTAGGTAAATTATTGGGATTGATAAATATTTGTGATGTTAGGACATTTGTGCCATAGCATCTTTACTACTTAGAAATCACATTCCTTTCAGGTGTATTTTCTTGTTGCAAACAGTTCTATATTTACACTTGCCGCTAGTACATTGAGTATGGTCGTATATCTTGTGAAACAACCACTAATCTGTAGTTGATCATAAAGTTTAAATATTTTCTGTCTAGCCATCCCTATTCCGTTTTTACATTACAGTCTGTGTTAACCAACTTCAGTGGGTTGGTTTTGTCGATGACCGAGAGTATGTGGCATATGTCGTAACTACTTCAGTCGCCAAAGATTTATAGTCTCATCAAAGGATTTGATATTTTTAATGAAAATTTCATGTACCCTTTTCAGTAATGTCAGTGTTCATTATTTTAACTTGTCCTGTAAATAACTTTGCCGAGTAGATAGTTGATTCCAAATATTAAATCTTTTTACTAGTAATTTTCAGTATATCTACCTTCGGTTTTTAGTTTGTTCACTGATAAGCCACCATCTTCATTAGATTTCATGCGGTAGTATGCTTGTCGATTTCTTTTAACTTATTTGAAATTAGACATGTCAACCATTGGATACTGGCCCAGTGGTCTGGTGATCAAGCTTCTTCTACAACACTTAAAAGTCGTGGATTCGATCCTGTGTTTCGGGCTCATGGATGCGCACCTTCATTGAGGATGAAACAGTTTTTACAGTGTTTCCTAATTTTCATCGGTTGTCTAACTAAAACCAATCCATGATGTTATCTACAAAATTCATTCATTTCTACAAAATCCTTATACTGTGTAGTTGACTTAATTGGCGATAGGTTGGTCCATTTAAATTTTCCTTTCATTTATCTTTGGATACTTACGAATTACGTATTCACTATGAATTATTCTTGACTGATCATTTGTTTGCTGATTCATAAGCAACTATCATGTTAACTTACAACCTTGGGGTTTTATTACAGTTCCAAATGTAGGCAAGGAACTAGGATTTGTTCCTTGTACTATTTCAACTAATTTTATTTCGAAAAATGGTTACTGATTTCCTAAAAATTCAATTCTCATTAAAACCCGTGAAATGTTGAGAATTCTGTTTTCTACTTCTTGCGGGATATTAAAAATATAGTACTATTATAACTTAATGTAGTAGTATCTTTTCACAACTGTCTTCTCAAAACAATACGGTATTGTTGAATGTTTAGGAGAACATAGGATTTTAATTAAGATGCGTAAAGAAAATTTTTCCACTTATGAGTTACATCGGTTTAAATCTTCGATTGTTGTATTAAGGTAATTTGAAAAGATCCGCGATTTAAATGTTGAGACCTTGATCAAATAACCTATCGGATTCACCTTAGTTAACGCTGTTTAAACAAGTGATTGTCGTGGTAAATTTAATTATTATATAAATAATGGATCTCATCCTGTCTGAGGGATTTAATAGTATAACACTCAGCATGAGACTGGGCGTCCCTATATGTTGTCGGGTTGTGAATTACAAATTAAAACAAAATGGTAGCCGATTTTTCAACGTCCATTCAGATAATACTTATCTGTAGTGACAGCTATTTTCAACTTTAACTAAATTAGTAGAGTTTGCGGTAAGAAACGGTGTAAATAATCAAGTCAGGAATAGAAATATACCAATTAACTAAAGATAGGATTCATGAGGTGATTGCCAGGCTATCACAGATTTTCGGAATTTCATAGACGTAGAGTTTTGAACTGAACCACCCGACAATATCGTACTCGTTGTAAGACCTAAGAATGCTGCGTTTGACTAAGTGACGTCATGCTTTTAGACGTTCTCAGTGTAAGACAAAAATGTTGTCCACTCCTCACTGAATTTCGAGTTTATCTCTGTTCAACACGAAAAATCTTTACATATAATCTGTTTTATATTTTAATTGGCAATCAATTTAGATGAAAGTTTAGATATTCTTCCCCAGTGATCGCATATTAAGGATTCGTCACCAATGAAATATATACTGTACTAACCAGTTTTCTTGAAATTTTGTCCTCACTTTGACACACGTTTCATTCTCTGGTGATTACCTTGTTCTGTTAGACTACCTAAGATTTCATAGTTTAAGTCACAAACCCATCTTAACAGGACCACGATTGAGAACGTGTAAGCAGTGGGAGGCCGTTTCGTCCTAGTGTGAGATTTTACAGTGGCAGTTGTCGGGGATTTGACCCAGGACCTCCCGTCTCGGTTGTGATTGCTTCTCCTCTAGATCACAGTTAGCATCTAGTGGTGTTCAATCATGTTAAAAGTGGTACAGTTATCCACCGTAAGTGACTACGTAATATCTTGAATGGGTTAAAGTTAGACTTGTGCACCATTAGGTACCAACTCAAAGTTTTAAAGAGTTAGCGTTGACGTGCGACATTTAAAGTCTTGTACTTGGCCTCCTTTGGTGCAATCAATAATGTGCGTACAAGGATGAAACAGCTATCTAGTGCTTGCTGGTTGTTGGTGATCTCGCTTAGATCATAATAAACATTTTTAATTATCTTACTTTAATCAATCTAATAATTAAAACAATGAATTCAATTTACCCTCATATTTACTTTAATAGTAACGGGAATGTTTTGAATTCGTTTGCACTTCGTACAACTAGGTTGTACATCCTGAATCCTTCTTTGGCTGTTTCTATATAAATTGCATAGGTGCTGTATTATGAAACCAGAAAGAGTTAATATCGGTGTGTGATTTTCTAAGCCAAATCATTTGTGTATAATAGTCTACTAATTGGTAAATACACTGATTCAATTATATTATTCATGTTATACATTAAGTCTATAGTTGGTTTTCGTTTTTAGAGGTTTCCTACGTTTTCTATTAAGATGTTTGTTGACAATATTTTTCTCTTTATTTAATTTTCTGCTATAATCTTAATTAATTTTAGTTTTTTCAAGGTCTCATATCTAGACGTTAATTTAAATATTTTAATGAAGTGTTTAACACATCGAACGGCTTCGATACAACACAGTTAGTATCAGTTCATATAATCGACTTTCAGTCATTTTTTTATCTAAAGGAGGCTGTTGACTCGATCAGGCTAATTTAAATCAAAGTAGGTTCATTACGTTTCGAACCTGCAACCTAGTGGTTGAAATTCTAGCACCTTAATCTATGAGCTATCGCTTAGATACCCTCAGGCGTATTCATAAAGATTTCTATACTTCATTGTTTTTAATATTGTGTACATCAACACTAGAATTCAATTGCAACTCCATGACAAGTTTCAAATTTTTCGCGAACATTATCCCAACTTCAGTGAGACCTATGGTTAGACGTATCTTTACTAGCTTACTATTCAAAACATAAGCTTTTTGGTCAATTGTTGATTTTTTCAGTTACAGTTTTGATTAGTAGTTTAATTTGTCTTTTGTTATTCAATGAACTATTCCTGCCTCAATGGCAACGTTTCATATTGTCAAGGTGTGTAAAACGGATTTGAATCCCATCAGTTCGCTCAATAATGTACGTACATCTTGGTGACTATTTGTGACAAATATCACGGAAATTAGTTCAATCAAGATATCCCGTTGACTACCTTCTACTATCATACATTAAAAATATAGTGCACGCGATGTTGAGTTACGTAGATGAGTGGTGATACTGTAAATTGATCGAAAGAATTTTATTACTAAACAAATATGACGTATAATATTAATCAGTAGTTAGCCAGTTTTGATTTTCTCATTATATATTTAGTTTCATCTAAATACTTATGCTGGTGTAAATTCACTTGGTGTTGTTTTTACTTTTATCCTCCCATTGTTATTTAGGACTGCAATTGATCAGTCTTTTGTTGGCAGATGTGCATCGTGTGAGGATTGCCTCGACATAGCCTTAAGTGACAAGCTTTTTAAGCAAAAATGGATAGTAGCTAGCAGTGGAATCCATAACACACGTCTCGTCCTATTTGGGACACGAACTCAGTGTCGTTCGCTTCAAACGCCATCACACTATCCACTTAGCTACTGAGTCCTTATAACCACTAGTTTGTGAGACGGCATTTAAAGCGAACGGTACTGGGTTCGAGTCCTGGGGTGAAGATCAACTCTGAGATGCAGGTACGCCCAGCTAACGGGTCCCAAATAGGACGAAACGTGCGTCTTGTATTTCACTGCTAGCCACTATCTATTTTATGCTGGTGTGTGTTAAAGGTCTCATTGTATAATAAATTAAAACCCGAATATTTTCATATTATGTCGTGTTTTGTGGGCTAAATGATTTAATTTTAGAGCTGTTGTCGTCGTCATATTGAACAACAGAACAATAATCATAGTCATTCATTTATATTGCAAATTTTTTTCATCATTGTCAATTTGAATTGTAAAATGTGATTAAAGTTTGGATAACGGATCAATAGTAATGTGAGTTAAGTGTTTGCTAACGAAATCGAAGATTCTTAGTTCGATTCCTGTGTATGAAGTCGTAGATTAGCACTGTTGAAGAATCCTTCACTAGTATGAAATAACCATTCAGTACTTCTAAGTTTTAATATTGATCTAACTTAGATCGGTTCATGATTTCAATATATGAAACCTAGCTTACAGTTAGTAAATAAATATCACTATTAAATTATTGTTTATAAAGAATGTAAAACTACCTTAATCAATCAATATATATTTAAGTTGTTATTCCTAAATACTTGTTTATCATTTTCATTATTTTTGAACTGACCTATTAGTAATTTTTGTTAGTAGTATGATAATTGGTTATGCTAAGTAGAGAAAATTCAACTTTATTTTAAGATCACTCACTGAAGACAATGGTGTATGTGTCGCTCAATTTCGTGGATTAATTGAAGTTAAACAATAACACCGTTGGATGCCAGCTCAGTAGTTTCGAGGTTAAGCGTTCGCACGCGAGACTGATAGATCCTGGGTTCGAATCCTATGAGGTGGGATCGTGGATGCGCACTGCTATAGAGGAGTCTTACAATAGGACGAAACGATCGTCCAGTGCTTCCAAGTTTTCCATAATGGTTTAACTTCAAATAAAATATGTATCTGTTGACATAAGTTATTTGGTAGTAAATAATTAAAAACTAAGATTATTATGAAATTAGTTTTATAGTCTACTGAAATTTTTTTAAAACAAGAAGACATTCCTGGTATTTAAATCAGTTTATCAATGTACTGAGTCCTCAAAATGTTAAAGATTTCCTCCATTTGACTTATCAGTAATTATCAACTTTATTTAATGTTTCTATTGTATACTGTTGAGCTTAAAAAACGGAGCTAGCATCTGTTTAAAGAGATGAAGTTTCTAATAGATTACAGGTTTAATGAATGTGTATGGTTTATAACTGTCTACTTATGGTTTCTGAAAAACATACCCTGACATTTCTACATTTATTTTAAGATCCTGGAATACTACTAGAACGTTCATATCGAAGGAATTAGTTTTTCAAGGAAGCTACCCTCTGGAACTATGATTTAAATATCTATAAAGTGGTGTAGAGCAGAGTGATTCGAGGATGTCTTATGTTTAACTATAACTAAATATATGTTCATACGCCATCAGTTCGCTCTAGATTTTGTCGCCTAACTTCCTTTTGTGCATTTCTTGGCTTAATCAATATTGAGGTGGCAGAGAGCAATGAGTAAATCTTCTATAACATAGGTTGTAGACATACGGAGTATTGATATATACTTCAAGAAAATAAATCAACTCACTTCATACTCAACTATACCATGGAACTTGTGAGGAACTGTGTGTCTTTTCATCTTGCTTAGATATTATTTTCTAGATTCTCATTTGTGTATGCACTGTATTGCGTTTAAATCACAACACTTGTAAAACTATCAATATGAAGTTGCGAAGATAATTGAATTTTACTGAGATCGTGAAACGACCCAAATTAGACAACTGAAACTTCTAAGTAATTCACATTACGACTTGTCAGTGGAGGTCGAACCTAACAACTTTGGTTTATATGAATATAGATGAGTTAAAGTAATATTTCACTAATTGCGATCATGAGTCAATTGAAGTCAAACCACCATAGAAAACCTGAAAGTACTGAACAGCCATTTCGTCTTATTATGGAACTCTTCAGTAGTATGTATCCAGTACATCGCCTCACGAGATTCGAACTCAGAACCTATCAGTAATATTAATTTTATCACGAAAATGAACATTCAAGATATAAATAAATTCTATTCTAGTGAATTCTGCCACTAAATCATGTTTACTCTTTCAAATAAGTGAAATTTTGGAGGAAAGTTTAAACGATAACTAATTAATGATTAGTAACAATTCCTTCATTGATAATGATTGGAGAAACTTCTAAAATTATTATTTTGAGAATAGTTGTACATTTTCAATATAAGTGACGTCATTAATAATAACAACAACAAAAAAGAGAAAATCTTTTTCATCCATATTGTCAATCGGTGGTTAGTAAGGTTATTATTTAAGAAATAGGATAGATGTATTTCGAATTGTAGTGTAATCTTTTTTTCTTTCTTCATTCGTCGAGCATTTTTGTTTTTAGGTGATTTTCTGTTTATTTATCAGATTCATGCTGCGTTTAAGAGTAATAATCTTTCCTAAGGATTATATATCATGCAGTTACATTCATGTTATTTGATTCTTCCTTTATGCCCCCAAATAGCCTAGTACGGCCGAGAGTGGGGAGAGTCCGCTCTCCCTCTCGAAATGCTCTCATACGGACACGTGTATATAGCCTCTGCCAGGGAAGTCCTACTCATTGCCTTCTCGTGGCGGGGGTGTTGTTTACGAAATTGAGAGGACGAAAAGCGAATGTCCGGCGCTTTAACCAGGTTGGTGAATATGAAGGATGCATCTGAGGGAGTTGGAAAATCATCATCCCAAACCAATGGTTTACATGGGCTCAAGTATCCTGAAGGAACAAATGGCGTATGAACCAAGTGTTGGTCACCGGCTACCATTGGACTGCATCTCCTTATGATGCTCCACTGCCTAGTGGAACAGGGCAGTATCACAGAGCTCACACATATCGAATGAGATTTTTGTGGTGCTTATGTATTTGGTGTCTCCTTGTACCAATATCTATGTGTTAAAGTAAATAAATAATCTTCTTTTATGGAAGTTGGAATACACTACAGTAGCATATCCACAGAAAATATATAGATATCTTTATATGATTGAAATGAAATCCTTTATCGAAATCACTCTTTTATATGCAATAAATATCTACTAAGTGAATGAAAAATTGCTAGATATTGCATTCTATCAATACATTTGAAATTAGATAGAAGTTATATGGGTTTTAGTGTTGTTTTTTTATTTATCATTTTAGTTTAAATGCAATTGATAATCTCTCATTAAAGACGGGTAGAAAAAGGTTAGAGGCCACCCAACTAAAACGTGGTATCACTTCATAAAGTCAATAACTTCTGGTATGAGCCATGTTGATAAATGCAGACTACTATCATAGCTACTGAATGACACTGCTCAGAATCGATCACAATAGAGTAGATGTATACACTCTTTGTCTTTCGACCGTGAGATTAAAATTACTTCATATCCTTCTTTCTGTGAACTAATCCTTTCTCGCTGTATCATATCTTTACATGCAATCTTGATTTATATACATTACTACTATTGAAGTAACTACCTCTATGAATTTGGTGTTCATCTTGTTGTGCTAATGAAGTTTTGCAACATGAACCGAATCATATATGTTCCTGATTCTACTTTGTAGATGACTGATTAACTAGAGACTAATTTCGACAGATAGTTCTCGGGGTTTCAATGTGAAGCCTTAACAAGTGAAGCTGAAGCATGTTGTATGTGAGAAATGATCACGTAATATCGCGAATTGATTAAGTTAGACACGTCAACTATTGGATCCCGTGTCATGGTTAATAATACTCTGAATATCTAAACCGAAGTTAGGAGAACATAGTTCGGACGTAGAACCTAAAGGCCGGAAGTCGAACGCCTGAAACACCAACCCACACCTTCATATATGTATGTATTCCTATATTTGTAGTTTAGTTTCTCTATCTAAAGAATGTTATATCTTTTCACCAGTTTAGAATTACCAGTATAAGGTTGTAAAGATTGTCGAGTTTTAACAGAAACTGGGATGTGATCAATGTTAGGCCACCATTGAAAACCTGGAAACACAGGACGGCCGATTCGTCCTAGTATGGCACTACTCAGCAGTGCGCACCCACGATCCTAGACACGGGATTCGAAACCAAGACTTTCCGGCCTCACATGAGAACTCTGGATCACTGAGTTAACATCCGAAGGTGTTAATGTGCAGGGTCGAAGGTTCTGGGTTTAAACCCCGCGTCCGGGGTTGTGGATGCGCACTATTGCGGAGCCCTATACAAGGACGAAATAGCCTTATGTGCTTCTAGGTTTCCAATGGTGGTCTAACGTTGATCGGTCCATGATCTCAATTAAAAGTTTACAATCATTTGATTTTAGTTAGGTTCAGTTGATCATAATCCTGTTCACGAAAGGTCACTCTAAGAATTTCACCGAGAAGTCGTGATCAGTATAGTTTCACTATTTTGGGCATGAGACAGCTATCCATCAGTACACATTGAAAAATCATCAAGCAACATCGCAAATTGATTGAATTTTGACATTTAAAACTAATGAATGATGGCTTACCGATCTAAAGGTTTACCACTCACTGAAATGTGCTGACTTTGAATTCGAACTTTTATAAAGTCATGAATTGACATATTTTAAGAGTTTTATACTTGAACAATACTACTGTTCAATACTTTCTGGTTTTTAATGGTTATCCAGTCACTATCAATCCGTAATGTAAATTAAAAACTCAAATGTTTATTATTTTAATAGAGAATATCATTGAAGTGTAATAGTTAGTCATGCATGAATCAAATAGATATAAACACTTGCATATATACTTTGAGATCTTCAGTATATTTACATTTATAGTATGCTATTTATTTTCACAATAACTGTATAGTGAATTATTTTCATATATATATACACACGTACTTCACAACACCAACTTCATCAATGATAAATCTATAACTCAGTATTTTACTAATCATTTCGTGGATTGATTAAAGTTAGACATTAACACAGTCGGATGTCGGCCGGCTCAGTGGTCTGAGGTTAGGCGTTCTCGCGCGAGACTAACGGCCCTGGGTTCAGGTCCCGTGAGTGGGGTTATGGATGCGCACTGGCTCAGAGAAGTTCCACATTAGGACGAAACGGCTGTCTAATGCTTTCAGGTTTTCCATGGTGGTCTAATATCAATCAATTCATGATCTCAATCAAAATCTTTTGTGTTCCATAAAATTGGATATTTGGAAAACTTCAAAACTTTTCGATTTATTAAAGAACTAGTTTATGTATTCCTAATCATCAACTTTCATCTACTTACTTAATTAAATGTCAATAATATACATTTACCTATTCGCATTTTATATCATTTAGAACTTAGTTATGTATACTTAGTGATTTATTATTTGTGTTGCTATGTTTACATTTAACATAGAAATAAATGAATTTAGATGAATCAATAGGATTTAAGATTTTTTCTGATCACCGTGTCACTTAGTTGAAGGAAACAGTCATGAATTGATTCTACAATCAACTAATCCAAACACGTATACGTTAAATAAAGAGAACTTATGGAGTAAAACTAAGTTGTATGTTGTTGTTGTTATTTTGTTCTTTCATTTACAATCCAATCCTCGAAATTATTCATAATTTAGGCTTCAACTTTTATCATTCTATAAATAGAGCTATGAACGAAGTGAACTTAATTTTGGATACTTAGCATTGTTTTTAATATAATTTTGCTTCATTCTTCAACAGAAATATGGATACGTAGTTGCCTATTATTGTTGAATGTTGTGAGACTAACATCATTTTTATTTATTTAAACACATAAACATAGGTACTAGAAGGCACCAAATAGATATATGAGCCACATAAATCGAATGATTTATGTGAGGGCTAGGATACTGCCCCGGTGCCCAAACCGAAGTAGTTGGTTTTCTTAGGAGGCCACAACCCAACCATTTGACCTAAATGTCTGATCCGCAAGGCAGTGAAGCAACTTCGGAAGTTGCACTCCCATGATAGGTTCGTACGCCATTTGTTCCCTTAGAACACTAGATCCCATGTACACCATTGGTTCGGAATCAGGGTTTTCTAACTCCCCTAGGTAGATCTACCATATCCACCGACCCAGTTAAAGTGCCGGGCATTCTCTTTTCATCCTCTCAATTTCGTAAATAACATCCCCGTCCTGAGAGAAGACAGTCAGTAGTAATTCCCTTGACTTCCCCCACTTTCGTTCGTACCAGGGCATTTGGAGGCAACTAAACTACTAAAAGACAGTTACATAAATAATAAATTAAATTGATAATATATTTTACAATTCTATTTGAGATAACTTGTAAGAGATTTTTTCATTACACATAATCAAGAATATTATTGTTATTGGCTTCATTCAATATTCTTATTTCTTGATCGATCCTTGTGATATGTACTGAGTGATCGACAGTTAGATGTTAACAGTTCAGGAATAGATATCTAAATAATGTATATTCTTTTCGATACATGTTGCCAGCATCGACGATGTCTCTAATTAGGCTCTTTTTGTCAACTTTTACATTAAAAGGTCGTAAAAATTTCACAAATGTATCTGAATAGCTTATGAAACTAATAGTCATAATGATGTGTTATAACAAACATGAAAACAGATAACTTATTGAAATATCTAAATAGTAGGGGAAGAACTGGTAGCCCAAATATTCACTCAGTAGAATGCCTTTTTTGTTTTCTTGCTAATTCTAAAATCCAAACAAAATTTAAAGAAATAGTAACCTCCAGGAGTAATTAATGAATTATTAGTATAGGAGTTGTGGAGATTGTTAAGTTTTGATTGAGCGCATGAGCCGATTGATCTTAGACCACCATAGAAAACCTGGGAGCGTTCGCGCACGAGACTGAAGACCCTGGGTTCGAATCCCGCGAGCGGGATCGTGGATGAGCACTGCCACGGAGAAGTTCCACAACAGGACGAAACGACCGTCCAGGTTTTCCATGGTGGTCTAACATCAATCAATTCATGATCTTAATCAAAACTTAATGAATTATTATTATATAATTATTAAATAACTAAATTATATACATATGTATTCCTTTTATCACAAGCTTCCGACTGACCCATTGAATGATTGACTACACGTAATATCTTACTGATATCCACTTTCTATCTTGATCATGTATAATTAGTTCTTTTTTCATTTTATGATCGGATTGTCTGTATATAAACCATTTATGTTTGAAATATAATATTTTTGTACAGATTGATCACTACGTTCTAGACTCAAAAAGCTAGGTAGAGTGAGAAGTTTGAATATCGTATACTAATAAGGTACTTGCAGTTAATTAAAAGTTACTAGTACTCGTTAGATATGTTACTGGTTAACTGGTTCCTTATAGCTGATTCTGTCACATGATATTTGTCATCAGTTGTAAGATAGAATAGTAATATCCATATATTTATATTCTTGATTGGCATTTTATATCCATTCTATCATTTGACATATATTGTTTGATCGCCTTTTAAGTAGAACATCTATCTACTATATCTACATATAACGTAATTTCTGATTTGCCATATGTTGTTTGTCAATTGAAGCTAGACCACCATGGAAAGCCTGTAAGCACTGGACGGCCGTTTCGTCCTAGTATGGGACTCCTCAGCTGTGCGCATCCACGATCCCGCACCTCGTGGGATTCGGACCCAGGATCTACTGGCTTCGCGCGCGAGCACTTAACCATTAGACCACTGAGCCGGCATCCAACGGTGTTAATGTCTAAGTTCAACCAATCCACGAAGTTGCGCCACCGTCCACCATTGTCTTCAGTGAGTTGATATCTCACAACAGACCTGGTTGAACCCCACTGGTGACGGCTTCTCACTAGAACTCCAGGAGTGCTTCCAGGTTTTCCATGGTGGTCTAGCTTCAATTGACTCATGATTTCAGCCTGTGAAATTTCCTAAAAATCTCCACAAAACTCATTCTGATAATATGTTGTTTGGTTCAAATTTGATAGCTGGATAATTATTTTTGTCTGTTTGTTTCTTTGGGGGGTTCATTGACCTTGAATTTTCTTGAACGGTTTTCAAATGTTGTCTCTACGGGGATCATACAATTCAAATTTTCTTCTTTTTATTAAAAACTCAAAGTATTCTCATACAAATAACGACCTATGTAAATTCGTTATGCTTTAACCCATCAAATTTATCATTGTCTTCACAATCCTTCCTTCCTTCATAATCATCAATTTATTTCAGTTTAATTTTAATTGAATAGCTTATTCTCTCTAACCTATAAATTAGTGAGTTAGTGGTTAAACGGTTCAACTTCCAATCAATAAGTTCAGGGTTCAAACCACATTTCATCTACTCCGATTTGAGTAATTAGATAGTTAGTATCATTAGATTTCGTACTTAGACTATATGCCTCATATTCCAATTATTGCTTATACTTTCACTACCTCTACCACTACGGGATTTAAATCGACAACTGCATCTCTGTGCTAATGTGGTATGGCAACTCGAACTGATGTACGTATGTACGAAGTTCTATGTTGTTACTGACTGACCTCATATTCAAGTAATTGAATGATCAATTAATTTAATTCAATTCTTTATTTATGTACTACTTCCACTTTACAAATCATAATTAAATATATTTTCACTGATTACTTTACATTTCTAGATATTTGTTGAAATCAATTCTAACGTAAACACATATCAACATTGAAACAATACCATGGAAACATTTGGAATATGTCTTACATGTTTGTTTTTTTATATTTATGGAAAACTTTGGTAGGTCGGTTGACAACCATGGTGATTTTTTTTTACAATTTTCATTATGATTTCATTCGGGTTTTTTTTGTTGTTGTTTATCTGGTTATTTTCTTCACTTGATTTAGTAAGCTCATTCACCAATCGATCGAAAATTTATTTTTATTACCCTCATATTAGTCTTACATTTTAGCTCTCAGTCAGTCAGTGATCTTGAGTGCTGTTGGAGGTATGAAGGGGGTTTTCGCTTCCCAGTTGCTCACATCATGGAAGGGTTCTTCTGGAGGTACCTAAAAAGGAAATTGGATTAGAGGTGGTCTTAATGACCTGAAAGCGTGACCACAGTGACCAAGAGACAACTGCTTGAGGTCGGTCACACACGACCTTTTTATGAGTAATTTTTGTGTTAGCTCCGCACTTGTAGAAACCTTACTGCCGGAGACGGATATCCGTGGGATAAGGGAAGATGTGCGTTTTTAGGGTCGACCTTTTCTAACCCCACCCCTCTTTGTGGGAAGGCAGTATCGCTGTTCTGCTGGTTGTTTGAAGGAAATACCTTACTGCTGTCACACCTCTGTACAGTCAGCAGTATGACTTCGCCTTTGGACCTTGAGTTTGTCGATTTTAGTCTCACCGTTCTTCAACCGAACTGTCTGGGATGGTAGGACCTTGAGAAACGGTTGTTCCAACCAGCAGTATAGTTCTGTTGCTCCATCACAATAGACAACCCCGACCACCACGTCAATGTAGCAACAACGGTCAGGATTAAAATCGCTTCATATCTTTCTACGTATTAATTATTTCTTCTTGTACTATATCTTTATATGCAATCTTTCTTTTATATATTACCACCATTGAATTAACTACTTCTATGAATCCGGTGTTCATTTTGCTGTGCTAATGCGGTGTGGCAACGTGGACTGATGTATATATGTGTCTGGTCCTACGTTGTAGATTTCCAGGGGTTGAACTTCTATCGGGAGATTCACCTGTTGGCTTCGAATATGCCGATGAAATAGTTCTATTCGGTGAAGACGGTGACAAAATGCAGAGTCCTCTGACCACTCTAAGCAACAATGCAAGCATGTTCGGGATGCGATTCTCCCCCTCGAAATGCAATATGTTGCTTCAGGATTGGGTGGCATTGACACCCGAACTAATGATAGGGAGTGAAGTAATTGAGCGTGTCGATCGCTTCACTTATCTTGGAAGTCTCATCAGCCCTTGTGGTCTGGTGTGTGACGAAATCTCAGCACGGATACGGAAGGCTCGACTAGCTTTTGCCAACTTGCGTCATTTATGGCGTAGGGGAGATATCCGTCTACCAACCAAAGGACGTGTTTACTGTGCAGCAGTTCGTCCCGTCCTACTTTATGGCAGTGAAACGTGGCCGGTAAGAGTAGAGGATATTCGAAGGTTACTAGTATTTGATCATAGGTGTCTTCGAAACATTGCTCGTATATCGTGGGACCATCGAGTAAGTAATACATTTGTTAGGAAATGGGTACTAGTTAGGGATGGCAGATCAATTAATGAAGTGGTGACAATTCGTCCGTTGAGATGGATGTGGCACGTTTATACTTTGACTGCTTTATCACGATAGGCAAGCCTGACCACCACGTCAAGGTAGCAACAACGATCGGGAAATTTTAATTCTGATGTATAGGTGACAAGATATTAATACTATAAGGGATAACTGGGTATTTTAAAGTTTGCAAAAGTTCCGAAATTCTGACTGGTAATGCATTAGGGTGCAAGTATCCTTTGAGTAGAAATAGGTAATCGATAAACAAGCTTACGATTTACATCAAGGTCTGATCTTAGCTATACAAACACTAAAAATCAGAAGTCACTTGTCATCTGTCTTGTTCTGGTATGCAATTTTTCAGTAATGCAAACCCACGACCCTACCACACTAGATCATACCCTGGTTAACACCCGACATGATCGAACTCCACCGGTCACGGCCTATCACCAGAAATCAGAAAATCATTTCACGGAATTAGTCACCAGTGAGCACATAAATATTTTTAGTATGATGTTTTGTAGAGATTGTTGAGGTCTAATTGTACTGGATCCATCCGCTATGTTGAGGTTATAAATGAGCTTTATTGAGATATCTAACACTAATGCAAAATATCTTTCCAGTGCTTCCTGATCTCAAATAGTTTTTCAAATAAAATAAACTATGAAATTCACTATTCATCTCTGTTGTAATGTGGTATGGCAACTCGAACTGATTTACGTATGTACGAAGTTCTACGTTGTTACTGACTGACTGAATCATTGGAAACTCCTGACAATGCTGACAATAAAGAATCGTAATATATTTGAACTTAAATTTGTTGGTTGAGTTCTTCTAATTGAATTTCATGCTTTTAATGTGTGACTATCTGAAATTTATCCTACTGGTCGGTACAATTTGAAGTCATTTCGATTCATGAGAACATCTACAACATAAACTAGTTCGAAAAGTTATCAGAGTGCTGTGGAGTTTTTGATATATAGTTATATATATTACTTATAAGTAAACAAAATTTTAGTGCTCAATTATTTTACTCGCATACTATTGGTAGGCTGTTGTAGTCAATGTTCTTTTCCCCATATTGAACTAGTCATCTAAATCTCTATCTGTTTTATGTATCGATTGTTTCTGATAGTTACTTTATGATTAAATGTAAGTTACACAGCAGTAATTTTACTGTATTATTATGTAAGATGAGGATCAGAGGTAGTAGAAAGGAAACAACCTAGGTTTCGTGTTTTTGGCACTTATCAACAAGGTGTACCTGTAACATTGAAAGAGTTGATATTCCTTGGTGGATTTCATACCATGTTTCTCAGAGTTACGTTCAAAGTCGTCACGAATAGGCTACAGGTTAGTCACACCGCTCGAATGTCTCAGATTATGAAGCTTGGTCACACATGTTCAAATCCACCAGATTGCGTCAGTTTTACCAAGATTACTAGTACATCTTCCTAAAAAGCACCAACTAAAACGGAGAAATGGGTGAATTATGATGTTCTGTCAATTACCTCCAAACCTCACTATTTTACATCTTAACATAGTATGTGCCATGTCTAGTCATTGGGACTAGTGGCCACATTTCTACTTGATTGATAGAAGTCGATCAATACTTATAAGGAACTAACACACATTATAGTGATCACCGTCCAGTTATCAGTCAATTATAAAGTCTTTGGGATTATATATACATATATTCCGTGAAGCTTCGACAGTCTTCAGATTTTAATCGACGTCATCCGATATGACGGAACTACTCTTCATCTTTGTCTACATGAATACCGGTTAACTGTCGAACTCCATAATATATCTTCGTTTATATCAATTTGTGTGGACGATTATCGATACATTTTCAAATGTGACAGAATGTTGAAACTTTGAATAGAGATAATAAGGAGACCAGAGAATTTTTCTAGTTACTTGGCATTGAATTTAATCAATGATCAATAAAAAGCACATTGAAACCAATCCAATTTATTAACCAATAAAAAATTTAGGATTGTGTAATTAGGTCAAAGGAAGAGACAATCATAATAAATATGTAGACAATGACAAGTTGTTAAAGGTCATATCAGTAATATTATATTTGTTATGGATAAAGTATACAGGGTGATAGATTTAAAGACAATAGTGTTATTATATTACTATAGCTCTATTCACTTCTAAACTCTCTCCATCCATTCAAGCTTCTTAAAGTGGTTTATTGGATAAAATAGAAGAAGACTGAACTTACATCCAAGTTAATTCAATTGTGATAAGTTTTAAGAATTGAACGCTATATTCGTTTCCTAAGCTATTCTGGTAACCCGCAAGCTAGAACTACACAACGACCTAAAACACCAGAGAGAAGACGCGAAGTATGAGAGAAATACTTACTTCAAGGTTCGTTTTTGTATAGCAAACATGGGTATTTATAGATGTTAACGTTTGTTAAATCAACATCATATTTCGGCCAATCCTTTAAAGACATATCATGCTACTGACCAATAGTTGCACGCCACGTTGGAATTCTAGAATGCTCCATCATGCTCTGATGGGCTATGACTCTTCAGCTCCTTTTGAATCTATGGAGGCTCCGTTAAAGTTCTCCGAAAGCCGACTCAACAAATTGATTATTAATTATAGAGTATTATTATTAACTGGTTAATTGTTATTAAATACATAATCATTACAATTCATCCTTATTACACAATCCAGCGGTAATCTGAATTCAATAGTTAAGCAGAAGACATTGGTTTCAAGTCTCAAAGTAAACATTAACACTGGACCATGGCAGATACATCCAGTCTATAAGTCTGAATTAAGTAGGCTGAAATGCATGTCTTTAATGCCATTGTTAGTCATTATTTAATTCTAACTAAATACTATACACTATTTGATCATATATCCATAGTATATTTTCCTTTCTTTTGCTTTACAGTTTAGATATGTGAAACATTTTGTATTTTTCTGTTGATCCTTGTGAATTTATTTTTTGTTTTGCTAAAATGCTTGTCAAAATAGTGAAGAAATTTTTATTCAAATCAAATATGATCTAATTTATTCTCTGAAGAAGTAGCTTGCATTGAGTTACGAAACGTCAGAAAATTTTTTAAAAAAAGATTTTTTTTCTCACAATACTTGACTGAGTTGGTACTAGGATCCTGTGAATAGGTCGACACAAGTAAGAACATAAAGATAAATGATAAGGACTCTGTTACATCTGTGATCCGTCTACCCACTAATATGAGATTATTGTCTCTATCTAGTGAAAAACCTTAACGCGGCAGATTACTCAGTTCAACCTTGAGTTAGCAAATGCATGAATTCTATTTTCATTGGACAACCTCAACAATCTATAACTTGATAAGTTGGCGACTGAACTCTGAAAGAAGATGATTAATTACTGATTTGCATTAACTTGAATCAATTGTATGTGATGATCAAGAAATGGTCGAGAAGATTTGTAGTTCAGGTGGATGATTTTGATGGAGTTTTATTTTCTGAACTAGATGATTTTATTGTGAAGTTTTCATCGTTCTACTGAACAACACCATTTGTGTTTGTACTGATGATGTCATTCAAAAGAACGATAAAATCTCCACAAGCAAATCATTCAACTCAGAGAACAAAACTCCATCAAAAAGATTATCAATATCATGTGTGTCAAGTCGTATTTAGTGCAGATCAAATGCTATGTTGAGTCATCTAGACTAGTGACCACATTGTAACTACTTGGTCGATAGTATTTATCTTCCCTTAAATCGTGAGATTAAAATTGCTTTATATTTTTCTTTTTATGCAATCTTTCTTTTATATATTATCACCATTGAATTAACTACTTCTATAGATTCGGTGTTCATCTTGTTGTTCTAATGAGGTATGGCAACTTAGACCTATGCATATATGTGACTGGTCCAATGTGGTAAACTGACTTACTGATAGCATTTGATTTACATTAAGAAGGACCTGACACACATTACATTGATCACCACCCAGTGATTAATCAATTGTAAATACATCTCAGTCCTACTGGTGGTCAGTTACGGCCCGAATAACCTAGTGTTAACATATCTGACTATGAAGCCGGTTGACACGGGATTGAGTCCGTTAGGGAGCATCAGTTTCCTCAATATTACAGATACATCTTGTTGATGAATGGCAAATAGCACGAAACTCGGGTTCAGGGTTTTCTGTTGACTATCTCCAACCACCATCTTAAATTACAATGATTTTTCGATTACATTAAATTTCTATACTATTTACATGGATTAGTATTTAGTTTTGTTTCTAACACATTAAGCCGATTATTACTTAAGATTAATTGATTTGACGGTTATCATTAAGCTAATTAATGGATAAGACTATGATTTATGGATGATCTTTGAGCGACTTCAGACCGACCATGAGAGTGTCTATCTACATACTACGACTAAATGATGGTTATAAAGCAGTTTGAAGAATAAGCATTATGATTTACAGTTGATGGTTAGGGTTAAGAATTAGATTTAGGGTTTTCATCATGAACTGACATCAGCTATAATGCCAGAACTCTATTTAGCCAAATGGGTAAATGAATCGTCCATAAATTATGGTCTCGCCAATTAAGGTTTCTTAAATTGTGATTAAATGTTACAGATGATTGACAGGGAAAAAGTGATGGTTAATATCTTAGAGTCTTTGATATTCTAATCAATTAACTGCTTGGATGATCTAATCAGATTTAGAATGACCGGCTTTTGATTTTGGTGCGGAATTCATTCATTTATTTTTGGCTAAATAGTGTTTTGGGCATTATAGATTATATTAGTTAGTGACGAAAACCCTAACCATCAACTGTGAATCATAATTATAATTACTCACACTGGTTTAGAAGGCTCACTTAGTCCTAGTTAGTAGGATGGATATACTCAAGGTCACTTTAGTGTCGTCCATAAATTATAGTCTCATCACTATTTTCAGAATGGGTTTTGTGGAGATTTTAGAAATTTCACTGGTTGAAATCATGGGTCAATTGAAGCTAGACCACCATGGAAAACCTGAAAGCACTGGACGACCGTTTCGTCCTAGTATGGGACTCCTCAGCAGTGTGTATCCACGGTTTCACCCCCTGTGAGATTCGAACCCAGGACCTATCTAGGTTTTCCATGGTGGTCTAGCTTCAATTGACTCACGATTTCATCACTATTTGTTTACCATATCATTTGTATATAAATGTATCATTTTATTCTTCTCTTTTGCTTTATCAGATACTTTTTTTTTCTCATATCATTGACAAATCAAGTAATCTCCTATAGAGATCATAAGAAAATCAATTATCGTTTGTTTTCTACAAATACTTATACAATACTACAACCATGTTGGTCCATACAGACTACTTACACTACTACTAGCACTACTATGTAGTTCAGATTATTCGCATGGTCAAATTATAATCAACAATTGAAGAGGTTCATTAAAAGGATTAGGAATCAATCATGATGGCTTAGATGTTGTTTACAATCTTGAATTCCAGCATTTAATTATGTATACATTACCATTCAGTGATTTTCATATCTTATTCTCAATGTTTAAATGTTTGTATTTTGTCATTTTCTATTACAATTTATTTTAATCTTTTATATCATTTCCTGTTTATTATGCTGATGTAATCTGATAACTTGATGTAATATGTATAGTTTTAACAGTCTCTTTCCCGCTCTCTCTCCTTGTTTGTTGATGACAACTACATTTCTGGTTAGCGTTTTTTTATCGAGTTAGTTTTCCATAGGATACAGTCGTTAACCCCATACCCAACCCTCCTCTTTTAGCAGGGCTTGGGACCGGTAGTAACTGTAGAAAAGCTACAAGCGGGGTTATGATTACAACTAATTGAAAGAGAATGATTGTACCATTCCCCCCCCTCTCTCTCTCTCTCTAGATTTATATTCAATTCAAAGAGAAATTATTGAATAATAATGTAAGGATTTCTCTATTTTTTTCACCATATAGTCTTTCAAAACTATGATCATTATTTGTATAGTTATCAATATGTTGATGACATCACTAATAGATGAAAACAGTAAATTGTTGTTTTTTTTTCCTATTTTTTTCTTTGTCTCTTTTTTATTCGAAAGAAATGATAATTCATAATTGTAGAATTTATTTAATTAATTCTTTTTCTTTACCTGAATTCACTAGACGGCTGTTTCGTCCTAGTATAAAACTCATCAGGAGTGCATATCAGGGATCTCGTAGGCAGAAGTCGAACCCAGGACCTTCGGTCTCATGGAATTCTCTGGGATGACATTCGTAAAATATGTTCAATTCACCGAAATCGATGGTTTAAGATAGTGACACCAATTGAATTATTGCCCCTTTACCTGAACACATGATGACAAACCTCTACAATACTAACATGATGTAGCCATTGGATGTTAGTAATGCTTCGCAAACAATGATAACCAAACATGGAGAGTCGTTTAACATCCTCAATGTGTAAAGGACAGGTTTCACAAGCATGAGGTTTAACTGCTTTCACCTACACGTTGAAGATCTGAACTTTTACAGTTAGACTAACATTACGAAGGCGCCAAAGATGGCTCAGATTGATAAAAGCCGGTTTGGCTTTCACTATACGTGAATTGATCTCATCACTTACGCCACCGCCAGCACATACACAGATACACAAACCTTTCAACTGCTCCTAACTGCTCACCATCTAGAGTGAATGACACTGCGTCGATCTACTTACTAGAGCTAAATGAGGGTTATAAAGCAGTTTGAAGGATAAGGATTATGATTCACATTTGATGGTTAGGGTTAGGAATTAGATAAAGGGTTTTCATCACCGACTGACATCAGTTATAAATGGATTTCGCGCCAAAATCTAAGACCTATTGTCGTAAATCTGATTGGTTCGTCCATAAATTATAGCCTCATCGACTAATACATTGAGAGAGTTTTAGGAAGAATAAATTTATTATTATTATTATTGTGAAGTTTTCAGTTGACTACTTACTAATTAAATAGTGAAGTTACATCATCATATTATTGTAAACAAAATTAAGTACCAGTCACATAATACAAAGATTCTATTTATAGAAGTGAGAACGTCATGTCAGTTCTACTGTACGGAGCTGAGACTTGGAGAACTAATACAACCATCATCAAGAAGGTACAAGTATTTATTAATAGTTGTCTACGCAAGATACTCAACATCCATTGGCCGGATACAATCAATAACAGCCTTCCGTGGGAGAGAACAAACCAGCTGCCAGTTGAAGAGGAAATTAGGAAAAGACGATGGAAATAGATAGAACATACATTGCAGAAATAATCAAACTGCATCACGAGACAAGCCCTAACTTGAAATCCTGAATGGAAGCGGAAAAGAGGAAGGCGAAAGAACACATTACTTTGGGAAACGGAAGCAGATCTGGAAAGGATGAATTACAACTGGAAGGAGATGGAAAGGATTGCCCAGGACAGGGTTGAATGGAGAATGCTGGTGAGTGGCCTATGCTCCTTCACGAGGAGTAGCAGGCGTAACTGAACTGAATTATCGCGTGATTTACCAGCCAATTGGAATACAACTTCTGCAATCCCATCACTGTACTAATCCAATGACGTATTGACCAGCATGATCAGCCTAGAGTCCTTATTGATTCATTTTCTTTCTAGCCCTGCCCGTTGAGTTCAGAACACCAATACCAACTTCCACTATACGAATCATTCATTTCAAACATACTTTATTTCTAAAGCAGCCAAACAGACCACATTACACCATAAAATAAAAATAATGTTTATATAAGATCAAGTCAAAAATTGGTTGTGAACGTGGGAGACTAATTGATAAACTGAGTATAATTTAAGAATAGCAAATCGTATGATAATAATCTACAGGTCAAAATAAAGCTTATAATAAAAGGAATATGAATATGCATAATCTAATTACTCAATAGTTAAACAATAGGGATATATATATAATATTAGTCTATTAATAGCTCTCAGAAGTTGCCCATAATTTAAGCATATATATAACATAATCCCTTCAAGATTACAGGTGCACCATTACCGATAAGTGCCAAGTACGACGTGACCAAGGTTAGTCAGTTTGTCATGCTCACTACTTTCAATCAATTAACTTCTAGAGTTCTGCTTTGGTGATTTTGTCAATGTTAAATGGCAAGATGGAACTTGTAGGTCTATTATTCGTATGTTCATGTTATATTAAAAGGGTTTTCTCAATGTCTATGCTTTCTTACGATTAACGTCTTTGAAATTATAAATTGTATATTCGCTAATATTTCCAAAGCCAGTTTTAGTAAACATATACTTGGTACTGTATGCAAAGATGGATAATGGCTAGCAGTGGAATCCAGGACGTGCGTTTCGTCCTATTTGGGACTCGTCAGCCGGACTTCCCTTCGTCTGAGTTGATGTTCACTCTGGGACTCGAACTTAGCACCGTTCGCTTCGAACACCATCGCGTTATCCACTTAGCTACTGGGTACTTTTAATATTTAAATCATAATTAATTTCTCATAATTTTCATCTCTCTTTTACCAAACAAACTGTCAATTAATCATATACACCATAGTCCTAATAAGGAGTACAAAGTGTGGTCGGAAGATTGTAGATTGTTTATTTTTTTAAGTCATATTATCTATGTCTAATCGTTTTCCCGATCATCGATACTTACTATTTGTATTGTTCTTAGCTGCTAACAGAGAGTTGCCGGTATATACGTTGTTAATAACTGACTCTTGTAAACTGGATTAGTGTACATCAGTTTTTCAATGTGCTACTTATATCTTGGAACTCAATTGGGTCTATTTAGCATCGACCACCTTATTAATGTTAACAATGCGAAATAAACTACCAGTTTTTAATTTATCAGACATAAATGTACAGGGTACGATTTCTTAAAATATCCAGTCGCAATGTACAACCTTGCATATGAATACATCGGTTCAAGTTGCCATACCGCATGAGCACTACAAGATGAAATTATTAGGCCAAATCCAAGAGTAGAAAGGAAAATAACAGTATTGTTGGTAACAGAGAAGAATAGGCATTGAAGATTCGACTTCAGAACAAAGTATAGATTAGTGAAATAAAAGCAATAAAAAGTGATGAGAAGTTTAGGAACTTATAATCTGTCTGAAAACGGATGACAAAAATGAATACACCTGAACCATTCTAAGCGACCTCATTCAAAGTCTCTAACCATTGGTTATTGTAACCAAGTGGAAAACAACTAAGCAGAAGCAATCAAAACCAAGAACAGACAACGCCATACCAAAGCTTTGGGAACCTATTTCTAAGATCATTGTAATAAACATTTATAAATGGACACCAATAAGCTAAAATCTGGAAATTGAACTTAATCCCATCTGGCTGGCCTCGATCGCTGATCGTTCCAGTCTTTTACAAAGGACAAAAATCCTCTTCTGATAGTCACAAAGGAATCACTTTTAATTATATAGCGTCTAAAATATTAGCCTCGATAATATTTCAACTTCTAACTAGAGCGCATGAAGAGTGACGTGAAAAAATCAGGCTGGTTTCAGACCTGGATGTAGACGTATGGGCCAAATATTCACCCTTCGGCACATTCTGGAACACATATATACTTTCTAACAACAGACTATAGTTATATTCCTTGACCTTAAGGCGGCGTTCGACTGTGAGGATTTGTGCTAGAGTCTGACACTGAAAGTCGTGTCAAAGAAGTAGAATAAACGTGTACAGGCTCTCTAATCGTGCACTACTGGTCCAGTCAAGACTTATAGAGAACTGACATCGGAATCGGTTACTTCAAATTGTATTCGACAAGGTTGTCCTCTTTCCCCATTTTTATTTAACTTTTTCATAGATGAGCTTTTAGAAATGACACTGACAAAATACAGGGTCTTTTGACTAGCTTAAGCAACTATCCTAGCATGTTTGGGATGCTGTTTTCTCCTCTAAATGTAAAATTTTACTTCAGGGTTAACTTGCGTCATCGCCTGAATTAATGACAGAGAATAAATAAGTTGAAAGCATATACCGCTTACATTATTTTAAGAGTTCTACCAGTCCTGATGATCTGGTGTCTGACCAAATCTCTACAGGCATTCAAAATACTCGATTAGCTTTTGCCAACTTGACCCACTTGTAGCGTAGGCGAGATATCCGTTTGTCAGCCAAAAGATAAGTTTACTGCACAACGGTTCTCTCCGTTTCACTTTATGGAAGCAAAACATGGTCATTAAAGATAGAGGATATTCGTACGTTTCTGGTATTCTATCATAGGTCTCTTTTAAGCATTTCTCGTGTATTTTGTGACCATCGAGTAATCAGTGCCTGGGCTAGGAATAAGGTACTACGTAAGGACGGAAAAACGGCTGACAATGTACTAAATCTTTATAAACTAAGGTGGTTGTGACATATGTTTCGTATGCCCAACCATCGCCTACCTCGACAGCCGATGTTTTCTGGTGTAGGAGTGGGCTGAAAGAAAAATAGTAGCGATCAATCCAAAACATGACACCAGTTCATGAAGCCACCGACAAATGGACTGAGACATGTTAATAGATTTTGACTATCGGGCTGAGGTCTGTGTGATTATCGTAACCGACGGTTGGAGATTTCGAATGACATGGCTTCAAATCGTTTAGAATGGTGCATTTGCATCCGTTCTTTGTCTTCCCCCAAATTGTGAGCTCTTAAATTCCTCGTGTTTTTTGTTTTGTATTTTTATTTCGCTAATTTATATTTTCTTTTGGAATCGTATCTTCAATACCCAATCTTTCCTATTAGTACTGGTGTGGTGTGTGCTACTTATATTGACATAAGTAGTAGATGATGTTAGTCGTGAACAGAAGGTCTGACAGCAGAGAGACAAGAGGATCGAACAGTAAAGAATCGAAACAGAATGCAATTTGTATGAAAATGCAAGAACAATGAATTCTGAGTCATTATGAGACAACTGATGAACATTTTGCAAATTACGTATTTACTATATGATTGTTAGATTTTATTAACAAGTCATGTTTGTGTTAAACACATTCGTTTGTCCCCACTGGTGTTCGTGTTCACTACACTGGTACTGTTACTATCAGCAGTACTCTGGGATTTGGCCTGGAGATTTCATCTCTGTGTGGCGATGGTGTATGTTAACTTGAACCGACGTGACCGATGTTTATATTTATGAGGTTTTACGTTGTGACTGACTGACTAAATATGTACGCTCGGATTTGTATATTGAACAACGTATATTTATGATGCATAAATTTTGTTTGTAGTAGTTCGTTTCATTGGAAGATGCTTTGAATCATAGGCTAGTATCTGTTAATGGAATTTGTTTTCATAGCATTGTGTTGAATGATTTATTTCCTCGTACTACAGGAATACTAGAATTCAAGATCAACAGGTGGATAAAGAGTGGATAAATCTACAGTATTGTGATCAATCTTATGCCACTTTACTGGAAGTCTCTAAACAATAACCATGGTTATCTGTCTAACTCTAACTAGATAGTCTGCATCTACCAACATGGCTTAAATCAACGGTCAGGAACTTTATGGATAGATGTACTTTTTTAGTTTGACTACCATTAACATTTTTCAAACCTACTTTTATTCCAACACACTTTGTCCGTTGGGGTTAGTGGTTTTTAGATATCCGTAAAATGTATCCTAATCACCTCAGTTGATTATAATTCATAACATCATCAACCAATACGCCATCTTTGTGAATTAAACTTAACATCACTCAAAATGTCGTTTCACGAAATTCAAGAAATACTCTTTGGAAATATATCATCAAAAACTCTTAGTCTACACATACCTCTTACTTTCGAAGATCATGTTTCACACCCACAAAGTAATACAGATTGAATTAGTGTGCAATATATACATCTTTAGTTTGGAGTACGTCCACTTACTTACGCTTGTTACTCCCAATGGAGCATAGGCCTTAGACAACCATTCTGTCCTGAACCTTCCTTTTTAGTCCTATCCAATTCTTGTTCATTCCTCTCATGTCTGTCTCCATTCCTCGGCGTAATGTGTTCTTTAGTCTTTTCCTTTGGCCTTGAGAATTCCAAGTGAGGGTTTGCCTTGCAACCCGGTAGAGTGCTTTCCTCAATGTATGTTCTATCTACCTCCAACACTTCTTCCACTGGAATCTGGTTTGTTCTCTCCCACAGTATATTGTTGCTATTAGTGTCTGGTCAACGGATTCGAAGTATTTTGCTTAGACAACTATTAATAAATACTCGTACCTTTTGGATGATGACTTTCGTAATTCTTCAAGTTTCCTCCCCATACAATAAAACTCCTTTAATATTTGTATTGAAAATTTTGACTTTGATGTTAGTTGACAGACATTTGTTTTGAGTTCCAGATGTTTTTTCACTCGTAGATATTTCACAGATTTAAATCATGAGTCAATTGAAGCTAGACCACCATGGAAAGCCTGGAAGCACTGGAAGGCTGTTTCGTCCTAGTATGGGACTCCTCAAGGGTGCGCATCGACAATCCCGCACCCCACGAGATTCGAACCCAGGACCTATCAGTCTCATGTCAGGCACTTAACCAACTAAACCTCTGAGCCGGCATCCAACAGTGTTAATGTCTAACTTCAACCAATCCACAAAGTTGCGCCAGCGTACGCCATTATCTTCAGTGAGTTTCTATCTCACAACAGACCTAGTTGAACTTCACTGGTAGATATGCTGTTTGTTTTTGCTTTGCTAATTCACACTTTCACATCTGTATCAAATCCAAAGTTCCAAAATAATATAAATTTATACAAATTCCAACTTCATTATTTGTTTCCAATCAAATTTTAATTGATTCATGAATATAACTTAATAAAACAAAATGATTATAGACGTCAGAATGAATATAAACAAAACTTTTTTTCTTCTATAAAAGATAAAAATTCATTTTGATCTTGTATAGTTAGGAATGTAATGATGAACACATGATCTAGTCTCTCTCCCTCTCCCCCCCCACTCTCTCTTTTTCTAGTTTTCATTTATCATTTCAGTAACCAAGATGTTACTTAACATCGACACACATGCACATACACGCACACACACACACGTGTAAAACTGTAACAATACTCATCTATTATGATTGTTATCAAGAAAAATCAATAATTGAATTGGAATCAACAGTTGTAACTTTGTATACCTTTTTCTTTGTGTTAGTTTTTAAGATGTTTTTTCTTTTGTTGTTGTTGTTTTTTTTTTTTTTCAGTTTCTTGGATAAAATAGAAATGAATGTTTTATTGATCAATTTAATCTTTTGTTTCTAATGTCTTTTGTTATTAAAGATAATTTATTATAAGCTGAAATTATCTTCATTCAATGATTTTGAATATTGAATACAATAAGATCATTCTTACTTCTTAGTTGATATTGACGATAAATTATTGAATGATCGGTAGTTATAAGTGAGCAGTCTAGGAATAGCTATCAAATACCGTGGTACGGTTGAAGATGGGGAGTGTCAGCTGTCCTTCTACAAATGATTTCACATGGGTACGTGAATATAGCCATTGTCAGGGAAGTTCTCGCAATACGGGGGTTATTTATGAAATTAAGAGGACGAAAAGTGAATGCCTGGCGCTTGAATCAGGTTGGTGGATATGAAGAATCCATCTAAGCAAGTTGGAAAACGCTCATTCCAAACGAATGGTGCACATGGGTCCCAGGATCTTAGAGGAAGAAATGGCGTACGAATCAACCGTTGGTCACCGGCTACCATAGGACTGCATCGCCTTACGTTGCTTCACTACTTTTTGGATCAGACCTTTAGGTCAAAAACTCGGGGTGTGGCCCTCTAAGAAAACGCGTCAGCTGGATGGAAGGCAATATCGAAGCGATACGCACAGTATGCACATATACCAATAAGAGACTAATCAATTCTCAGTCCTAAATATCAATGGGAAGATTCAAGTAAAACAATTCCAAGTGAATAAAGTTTTATTGTTAAGACCTTTTATGAAAGAACATGGGATAATAATTAAAAATAACCTATAAAATAGTTTCGGAAAATACTTTTAAAATAATAGTTACACTTCAATAACATGTGTTATTCTGTATGTAACTTACTTACGCCTGTTATTCCTCATGGAGGAGCGTATGCCAACCAACAACATTCTCCATCTAACTTTGTCCTGAGCAATCCTTTCCAGTTTCTGTTGATCCTTTTCATTTCTGCTTCTGATTTCTAACGCAGTGTGTTCTTTTGTCTTCCTCTTGTTCGTTTTCCTTCAGGATTCTAAGTTAGCGCTTGATTCGTGATGCAGTTTAAGGGTTTCCGTAATGTGTGTCCTATTTACCTACAACGTCTTTTCTTAATTTTCTCTTCAACTGGAAGCTGGCTTGTGCTCTCTTACAGTAGGCTATCGCTGGTGGTTTCCAGTCAATGGATATTGAGTATCTTATCTAGACAATTGCTTATAAATACTTGTACCTTTTGAACGATGGTTATGATAATTCTCGAAGTTTCAACTCCGTACAGAAGAGTTACTTACTTATGCCTGTGACTACTCGTGAGAGAGCATGGGCCGCTCACCAGCATTCTCCATCCAACACTATCCTGGGCAACCCTTTCCAGTTGTAATTCATCCTTTCCAGATCTGCTTCCATTTCCCAAAATAATGTGTTCTTTCGCCTTTGTCTTTTCCGATTCCATTCAGGATTTCAAGTTAGGGCTTGTCTCGTGATGCAGTTTGATTATTTCTGAAATGTATGTCCTATCCGTTTCCATCGACTTTTCCTAATTTCCCATTCATCTGGAAGCTGGTTTGTTCTCTCTCACAGTAGGCTGTTACTGATTGTATCCGGCCAATGGATGTTGAGTATCTTGCGTAGACAACTATTAATTAATACTTGTACCTTCTTGATGATGGTTGTATTAGTTCTCCAAGTTCAGCTCCGTACAGTAGAACTGACATGATGTTCTCACTTCTATAAATAGAATCTTTGTATTATGTGACTGGTACTTAATTTTGTTTACAATAATATGATGATGTAACTTCTCTATTTAATTAGTAAGTAGTCAGCTGAATACTTCACAATAATAATAATAAATTTATTCTTTCTAAAACTCTCTCAATGTATTAGTCGATGAGACTATAATTTATGGACGGACCAATCAGATTTACGACAATAGGTCTTAGATTTTGGCGCGAAATCCATTTATAACTGATGTCAGTCGGTGATGAAAACCCTAGATCTAATTCCTAACCCTAACCATCAAATGTGAATCATAATCCTTATCCTTCAAACTGCTTTATAACCCTCATTTAGCTCTAGTAAGTAGATCGACGCAGTGTCATTTTAGCGTCGCTCAAAGGTCGTTCATAAATTATAGTCTCATCGAACAGAGATAAGTCATTTATGTTCACTAACTCTACTTAATCAACCGTCAGCTTAAGTTTAATTCAGTTTTTTTTAATTTTTTTTCAAACTATCATGGTTGTTCTCATCGTCACACTGTTTATTTTTACCATGTCTGAAACTTATCATATTCTAGTTATGTGTTGTGACAGCTTCCGAGAATTACGACGGAGGCCCTAAGGGAGACGAAAAGTTTCCATTCAACCAGAACGTGATGGAGCTTTCTAGAATATCAACGTGGCATACTATGATTGGACAGTAGCATAGTTTGCCTGTTTGCGGATTGGCTGAATTATAATGATATTAGAACAAACGCTAATATCTATAAATACCCATGATTTTCTGTACATTCTGATTCTTACCTAACAAACACTTTTCCAGCTTCCTTCTGTCTTCTGACTTTGTGACTGTGGAGCTCCATATGTTCGAGTACCGTAGCGATATACGCTATTCTGTGTTAATCAAACAGCAAACATAACATTTTGTACAAACTAAAATGTAATGCTAATCTGATGTATCATGGTGTTGTATTAAATACTTATAACTATGAGTTTTAAAGACTGAACAACACACCATAATTTTTTTGATAGAAAGTAGAGCACTTCCTATGAAACTCATCTTTTCTCCACTCAAATTTCAGTCAGTCAGTAGGATCGTAGGTAAAAATGAGGAAAATACAACGGTGTGCATCACTATCCTCCCGAGTTCTTACTACCCCACTGAAATGGATAGTACACTGATGACTATCTCCTGAAATTCAGTCACAGAGAACCTGCTTCACATTTCAACTGATTACTATACGATAGCAAGGCTGAGAGAAGTAGCAGATACACAGAGGATGAAAAGTATTCGTAATCCGTGTTAATTGAGTTTAACTGCTTGACTACACTTTCATCGTAAATGCAAGTTTTAGAGACACAGTATATATCAGTGGTACGAGATTCTAGACTCCTAGCTAATGAAGTCTGTTGTTTGATTTGATTTACGTTTTGAACATTGAGAGCTCCAACATGGCTAGTGGGGACAAAGAAGAAACAATAGAAGAGGAGTTGATAGTAGAGATACCAGAAAATGAAGAGGGAATTCGATTGTGAACAACAGGCCTTTGAGTGTTTTTAGAGATGCAAAGATGGTCGTTATTTCCTGGTCACCTGAAAATTAGAAAGAGACAATGAGGTACGCGAACTAGATCACTGTTCTAATTCCCAAATGTCCTGTAAACAAGGGTTTGTCTTAAAGCAATTACCAGTTTAATACAAGCGACGAAAGACAGTATTCTAGTAATAAGTCAGCAGTAGGAGGATGGTCGACTTATCACGAAATAACAATCAATTACATGTTTGCAAGATGAAATAACTGCACATACTCAAATACTTTTTATTTGGTGTATTCAAAATCAGAAACGGATGAGAGTAATATTGAGAAGGCTGGTCAGTACCATGAAATCCGTAGTGATCGAAAAGAATATCACCTTTCGTAATATTACGGCAATTGTCAATCACAAATGCTGAGGTCTATGTACATAAAAGAAATAAGAAGTTAGTCAAATAAAACTTTGAGAATTTAAGTAATTTTCGTTTTACGAGGTCCTAAAACTACTTCATGGAATTAAAATGGGCGACAGTAGAATGTCACTGATTTATAGATCTCAATGCTATTGGTAGGTGAATGGTCTAAAACTTGGTCTTTGGAACTAGAAGTTCCTAAGTTACCATTATCTGATCTTAGGCCTTTTCGAAACACCACCTGTATATGTTGAAACAACCGAGTGACTAATGATGTGGTTAGGATTTTAGTACCACACAAACATGACAAATAGTTCAACGAGACTGTAGATCTCTACCGAACGAAGTGGTTAGTACTTTGCACATAATCAACGGTTGGTGATTTTATGGAACATGGTTCAAAACCGGTCGCAATAGCACAGGTTCACAGAAGATTACTGTCTCATAGTCTGGTTCCCAGCCACTAGTTGATTCAACTTAATGGTCTAATTATCGAGTGTATTATCGTACTATCCAATTTCAAGTACAAATCCTGAAACTCCCTGTTATATTTAGTCATTCGTACTAATACTAACAATTCTGTTGTCTCTACTCCTTTTCTCTTCATTTTGCTGAGGTAAGAATTATGATAAGCAGACTTTTCAGATCTTTAAGAAAAGCATCTCATTCGTCTGAACATTGTCCGTTTGGACATTCGCTGCATAACTGTGTAAAAGCCAAGCCTTCACTGAGCATCTACCCATTTATATGATTAGGTGGAGCAGGTTATATTGACTACATAAATCGAGTTCTTTCAAAGCCCACCTCCAAACATTATCCTGTCTGACTATTTAAGGAGTACAAAAATCAGTCAAAAGCTCTACCCTGACCTATCTAGTTAGTACTGTTTAGTCTGTTCTATCAGAATCATTCTTCAAAGCTATTCATAATCAAAAGAATCGGTTCTAAAGGAATACTTACTTACGTAAGTAAGTAAGTACAGCAGAGGCTATAGCTATGGACCAATTCAAGCTAAACCTCTGCGTAGAAAAACAGTACATTCAATCCCTCATTTTCCATGGTCTTAACCTTCCTTTCTATTTTCTATGATCCACTGTTTTTTCTACTATTTTCCAATTATTTTTTATAACTATTCATTATCCTTTTGAACCTTCCTATTGATCAGTCCAGTCATCACCAATTTCTGTTTATAATGTTTATGACAATGGCATTATAAAAGCGATCCGCACAGGATACACATGTGTCAACAAGAGACTGATCAATTGTAATCTTAAATATCAAAGAATATTCAAACAACCAGTACAAGTGAATTAAACTTCACTTAATTGCACAGCCTAGTGGCTATCTGGACTCAATACTTGGGTGATTAACGCTCTAATTGTTTAGAGAGAACAGTACTAGGTTTGAGTCGTGGAGCAAACATCAACTTCGAAATTCAAGCACACCAAACTGATGAGTCTCAAATAAACGAAACGCGAGACCTGACATAGATTACTAGTCACCATTCAACTCTACTTTTCATTATTCTGTTTTTAATATTTTATCAAATAGACAATTATCTTTACAGCTCTCACTATCCGTTGGATTATTATATAATTTTCTTTGAATACTTGACTTTTGTATACAACTCATGGTACGATACAACTTCAAAGTTTTGCAAATTAATTATCACTATTCAATTTTACTACAGACTGATATTATTATCATTAATATTACGGTGGTGTACGCTACTGATGTTGACAGATATAAATAAGTAGTATGTATCATCAATCGAAAGTGAAATGACTGGAGTCAGAGGGTTAAGAAAATCGAAGAGAAAAGAACGACAACAGAGGTTGATTGGTGTGTAAACGAAAGTACAACGAGGTTTGAGATAGCGGATTGATATTTTGCAAATGAAGTATTTATTGTATGATTCTCAGATTTCACTCAGTCAGTCAGTCAGCTACAATGTAGGATCAAGCACATATATGCATCGGTCCAAGCTCCTATACCTCATTAGCGCAACAAGATCAACACCAAATCCATAGAAGTAGTTACTTCAATGGTAGTAATATATAAAAGAAAGATCGTGTATAAGGATATAATACAGGATGAAAGAATCACTTGTAGAAAGAAAGATATAAAGCAACTTTAATCTCATAGTTTAAGGGCAAACAAAGAATGTATACACCTACACCATTGTGATCGATTCTGAGTCATGTCACCAAGAGTCTCCAACCATTGGTTACGATTGTCACGTGGACCCCAACCAAATAGTCTGCATCTACCAACATAGCTCAGACTAGAAATCAATGACTTCAAGCACTGATGTCACGTTCTGTAATTTTGTCTGCACTTCTGTTCTCGCTCGCTACACTACTACTACTATTTTCTTAGCAAATAAATCAATCATAAATATGATTATACACCTTAAATTGCCAAAAGAAGAAAAGAAATTCTCTTCATTGACAATTATCTTTATTCTTTTATTCATTTTAAAAATTATCCTTTGAGAAATAATATGAAAGTGTACAGAAAGAAAGAAAATGACAAACAAGGAGGCAAGGAGATAAAATGATACAGTTTACAGGATACATTAAAATGTAAAGTCATGCCGAAGAGGAGGGGGATGGATGAAATAATGTCAACAGAGGGAGAATACATGTACAACAATATTAATGATGATAATGAATAATAATGGTAATGATAATAATAATAATAATGTTAAATATCTGTTATTTAACAATGACATTTTATTCTATAATAATTGACATCGATCCGATTGTGATTTGATATGACGAAGACGTTTTTTTGGATGGAAATTTTTTAAATATTGAACTTGACGAGCATTTAATGCTCCATTTCTTTGTCTAAAATAATAATATTTAAAAAAGGTATATGGAAATGGTCAGTAAGAAACCTTCAAGATTAAGATGAATACTAGTTGATACATTATAACATAGAAACCAGCATATATGTGTATTGATTTAAGTAATTACACACTGTTAGTACAACGAGATGGAATGGTTAAGGTAATATCCAGGGTAGTAGAAATAATAACAGTATTAGTGGAAATAGAAAAGATTAGGCATCTAGTATACGACTTGAGAAGAAAATATGGATTAGCGGAATAAACGAACATTGATAAGATAATTTAGAAACTGCTTTCAAATGACCTGTTACGGCCGAGAGTGGGGAGAGTCGGCTCTCTCTCTGCCCAAATGCTCTCACATGGTCACGCGTATACAGCCATTGTCAAAGAAGTCCTACCCACTGCCTCCTCCTCTCAACACGGGGGTGTTGTATACGAAATGGAGAGAACGAAAATCAAATATCTGGCGCTTTAACCAGGTTGGTGGATATGGAGGATCCATCTGAGGGAGTTGGGAAATGCTCATCCCAAACCAACGGTTTACATGGGCCCCAAGATCCTGAGGGAACAAATGAAATATAAACCTGTTGTTGTTCAACGGCTACCAAGGGACTGCATCTCATAACGTTACTCCACTGTCTTGTGGATTAGAACTCTGGGTCAAAGGTTCGGGGTGACCCCTATGAAAACCACCTGCTTTGGTTTGAGCACCCGGGCAGTATCCTAACCCTGTCGTCTATCTCTAGCCATCAACTTACAAAGACATGCATATAAACGACACTGATCAGTGTCGTTTTGAAGGAATCCTGCAATAGTGATCCTGGAAAAAAACAATTGTAGAGATCCTTCTACAGAGTCGGAAACCTTAAACTCCATTAGAGATCACCTCGTTCGTAACCAAATTCACGGAAGTTTAGACTGATAGGGTAATACATTTTCAGTAGTGCTATTGCTTGCCGTCTGCTTAACAATGACATTGATTTATCAAAGTCCTTCAAGATAATTAATAGACAAAGAACGTCAAATTTACTAAGGTTTACTGAAGCAAAAGGTATAAAATGACTGAAACCAGATTTATATATCCAGAAAGATTCAGTTGTTAATATTGGTTTGCTTTGGTGAACTTATTCATAAATATTTGATATAAAATTCTTTTCATGACACCAATTATTAGTTAATATCAGATGGGGTTTTTGTAGATATTATAGTAATTTCAATAGTTGAGATCATGAGTCAATTGAAATTAGACTACCATGGAAAACCTGGAAGCACTGAACGGCCGTTTCATCCTATTGTGGGACTTCTCAGCAGTGCGTATCCAGGATTCCGCCTCACGAGATTCGAACCCAGGACTTATCAGTCTCGTGCGCGAGCGCTTAACCTCCCACCTTTTATATGTTCTATATTTAGTTAGTTTATTTTATTTTAAGAGTTACATAAATATAACATTAATATATTATTTCTGAATAACTCTGTTCCTATACTCTTAGTTATTTATTCTAGAATATTCTTATATCTAACTTATAAATATTCATATCGATTAACATACGAACACCTTATATCTTTCCTTCTTCTACATCAATTAGTACTCTTTTCATTGACCTTCATTAATGAGAATACTTCCATTATTATAATACATAAAGTATGTAAACTGATTTTTCTTCTTTAGAGGGTTGTAAGCAGCTGATGAAAACCGGTAAAATAGAAATAAATTCATGATATTCTACTACATTAATTATTCTTATTTATAATCAAATTTATATGAGTTCATTTGTAGATCTATTCTGTATACAAATCAAAACAATGTTAGATTTATGAATTGATGAAATCATAAATTATAGACAATCTTTAAGTAATACTAAAATGATCACTAAAAAAAATCACCAACATAATAGAGTCTAAAGACGATCGTTTACCATGACGCGCAATACTGACTAATGTTGGAAATGGTTGAATGAAAGTTAGGCGCGGCCAAACCAAAACTTGGCATCAGTCCTTGAAGTCATGTTGGTAAATGCATACTACTTCGTTGGGGTCAGCGTGACTATTGTAACAAATGGTTGGAGACTATGGGTGAGATGGCTCAGAATCAATCACAATGGCGTCAGTGTATACATTTTATCTTCCCTTAAACTGTGAGATTAAAATTGTTTTATACCGTTCTTCCTATGAACTAATTTTTTCTCCTTGTACTACCATTAAAGTAACTACTTCTATGAATTAGGTGTTTATTTTGTTGTGCTAAAGAGGTATGGCAACTTAGACTGATGCATATATGTATCCAGTTCTGCGTTTTAGCTGAGAATGAAAGAAGGTTATCAATTAGTGTAATAAATCGAAATTCACGATCTGGAGAGTTCAAGATTTGAGTTGTTATCATCATCACCAACTAACATCAGCTATAAATGGCAACAACAACAAAAAATGTGTTCTTTTTTTTGTCATATAAATGAACAAATTTCATATTTTAAATCTAATGAATTCATTCATTAATTCTAGTCTTATTATTCACTTACCCACGAATCATTTCTACAGCTTCATTGTACGGTAAACCAAGTTCAATTAAAGCGGCTGCAACAAGAGCAGGAGCTCTAAATGAAAAATTATAAAATTGAATAGATTGAAATTTAAGGAATTTTACTTGAAATTATTCTAGTTTTCAATGAAATGATTTACTTAAGTTGTACATTTGTTATTACAGTAACTTGATAAATACATATAGTAGTCTATAAGAGAATAGAAATAGAATTATATGATAAAGTGAGTCGAGATTTTAAATAACAAAAGAAGATTGGGTAGTGGTGATCGTGTGGTTCGAGAGGAATGAGAGAGGTAACTGTTTATTTAACAGATATGAAGAAAAAATGAAAAACGTGTCAGTCATAACAATTGAATAATAGTCATGGAAATTGTTAGGTCAGTGGCATATGCTCCACGAGAGGCATAAAGTATAAGTAAAGCGAAGGTTTGCAAGTTTACGGTTTTCTTAACAAGATTTTTTTTATGAGATGAGGTTTCTAAATACAAGTTCAATCAACTTCTTTTACCTAGGCTTGGGATCAGCAGAAATTCTAGAGGGGCTCCAGGTGGAACTTAAAAACAAAACAAAAACATGCTGGAGAAAGGTGTTAGGTCTATGTAATGATGAGAATTTGCACCCAGAGTTCAAGCTTGAATTGATGAACCACTAATACCCCAGTATTGTATAAGTTTTTTTCTTTGACCTCTCCTTGACACATTTTTTAACTGTGTAGATTATTTTAAAGGACGATTCCTTTGGAGCAACGTTCCCAGAGTTGATGAGGTGCTGCTGTATTTATCTAGTGATTGCTTTGCATTCCCCTTTAAAACTCCATGCCTTGTAACGTTCTGAAATGTGTTTGGAAAATGTTGGTTATGTGTGGTCAATATAACCTGACCTGTATGTGCAAACAAACATACAAATACATATCAATGTGGCCCAAACTGAAAATTCATCCTTAACACATTCACGAATAGTAAACTAGCTTGCTTGAGAAGACAATACGAAGTTTAAATGAGCAGAAAACTTTCCTCAACGGTTGCGAAATTTGTTTATTCAAGAAATATTTCCATGAAGTGAAAAAAAGTTTATAACACGCAAAAACAGATGTCGCTGACTCTTTGTGTATTAAGTTTTATGGCATATCATAATTACAATTGGAACGGAAAACTAGTGTAAATTAAGTCGATACAATCGATGTCATTCATATTGTCTTTATTAACTATGCACAGCTTGGAATTTATTGTGGCCACTGTGATATAAAAATGTTAATAACAGAAGTATATTATCATAATATTTTCTAACTCTAACCTGCCAAGTCCAGCTTTGCAGTGTACAGCTATACAACTTCCAGGTCCATGTTGACATACGTCTGTAATCAGTTGAAACCATTTTTCAATTACTACGTCTGGAGGCGGTGCACCATCATCGTATTCAAGATCCTGTAAAATATTGAAAAGATTAAGTCAATTCATGATTAAATTAATACTTCGTTCCCTTACACATAAATACATTGCCCGAATCATCTAAGAATTATTATTCAGTCAACATAAACTAATTTTGTTAAGACTTAATACACAGTGAATACATTTAAAAGATTAGTTCCCTAATATTTTTGCGGAAATCCAGTATTAGAAGAGATGTCAGTTCTTGGTGGGAAATCAGATACCACTATAACAGAATGACCTATGCTTCAGATGTACAATCTGCTTGTGTTTGGTCTGATCAACTGACTTACAGAGCATAAAATTCATTATAACTCCATAGGGTCGTCAAGATAAGTAAACCTGACCATTATACCAAGGTAGAAGCTATGGTTAGAAACACTAAACAATAATATCAGCATGAGGTTATCGAGATTGGTGAATTTCATTGAGACCCCGAACCGATCAAACTTAGACAACCATTCAAATCTTAAAAGCACTAGACGGCCGTTTCGTCCTGGCATGGGACTCCTCAACAGCGCGTAAGCAGTAATAAAACCCATGACCAGTCTTGCGCGCGAACGTTAAACCTCTAGACTTGTACACTACTGAGTGCATGGTCATTGGTCATAAGTTTAAGCTTTCGCGCGCAATGCCGATCATTCTAGGTTCTATTCCTGCATGTGTGGTCGTGTAAGCCCATCTTCACTGAGGAGTCCCATACTAAGACAAAACGGCCATCTGATGCTTCCAGGTTTTCAATTGTGGTCTAAATCAGACTGATTCATGATATCAATGAGAAAAAGTTAATATTTAATTTTTATGATAAGACCAACAAATTCATTCGACTTAACTCTGTATCATTTATATCTAGTCTAACTGATTTACAAAATATGTGAATACAATAAGCAGTTTAAATTCAGTCTACTGGAGACTTAGATCTTCAAATATCATTCGACAAAACTCTTAATCTATCAATAAATAAGAATTGAAGATGAGAAACAGAATGACAAAGAGATCTCTGAACATTTATGAAATATAATGACATATGTGGTCAGAGCTAAATTGGTAGATTCAAACCAACTGCTTGAGGTCTGTGTAATAAATATGACTAATGATTAGAAGAAATTGAGTGATATGATCTAGAATCAGTTACAATGGCCCAAATCTATTCATTCCGTATCTTCCAGATTTTCAGTTCCAGCACTTTCTCAAACATGCTTTTCAAATTTGTCGTCTCAATATTCACTATGACAACTGTTGCACTATTTCGATTCGTTTTTTTTAAATATTCATCTTATTGTGCCAATGAGTTATAGGAACTTGAGCCAACGCTCACATATGTACCTGGTTCTCATATTGATCATGACTGACTGATATGTGGTCTTCACTCAATCAGTAACAATGTAGAACTTCGTACGTACATATAACAGTTCGAGTTGCCATACCACATTACCACAGAGATACAATTTTCGATTCAAATCCCGTAGTGATAGAAAGAGTAAGAGTATACACATCATTATAATGTTTTTATTGTATCATAATAACTATGATAAACAATGAAATTTACCACAACTTCAATTCCAACAGATTCAAGCGGTTCTTTATCATAGGTAGCTTTGCATACTCGAACCAATTTGCGTACATTGTGTAATTTAAAAACCTGAATGAAAATCGTTATATAAAAAAAATATGTTCTTGAAATGAATTGACAACTATGCATAAGTATACTTATTTAGTTCATGAAAATTAGCAATACTATATAGCTTTTTGAACTCATCTAGTGAAAAAAAGAATCATTATATGGACCATTTGGGATTAACGTCGATAATGACCAGATTAATAAACTATTGAATAATAATAATAAAAAACATACTAATTTTCAAACCAGTAATTAGATGAAAGAATTTTTTTATCAAATTATTCAACAAACTCGAAATAAATCTTTGATTTCTCAATCTTTACAGAACATGAAAGTCAGTTAGTCATTCAGCTACAACGTAGGATCAAGCATATATATATGCATCAGTCCAAGTTGCCATACAGAATATGAAACCATACATACAACTTTAACTCTAAATCAATTATTTGATAAACATAAAATACATAATTGGCAGTTTTCATTCCCAATCAATAATTTAAGTTTTATTTCTATTCTATTCTAATGAATGCTTGACCTAATTTCATCCAGAGAATTAGGAATTATTAGGATGTTAAAGCGTAAATTGAGATTAAGAATGAAAGAAGAAAAAAAAAAGAAAACAAAATTAAAAGATCTATAGAAATATTCTAATAAAGTTAAATCAAGCAAATTAATCGATTGTCTTTCATTTAGAAATAGAAGTTTATTTGAATAAAGTCAACACAAACATGGATACAGAATATAATGAATTCATGGTTTCTCATCAGCTGCTTACAGCCATGTATGTATTGTCAATTGTTTCACACTATATCTTATCTCTCAATGTAAACTTTCAATACACATCAATAGTTGTAAGTAGTTGATGAGAAACCATGTAAAAGTATGATGAATTCATATTACTCGGTATGTACGTTTGTTCTCGTTATATTCAAATTCGTAAAGGTAACCAATTGAAAGAATTTTATTCGTATGCAATCTATCTATATGCTTTAATAGATTAACTGATGGATTCTTTTAGCGGTTACAATTCGAAGTTCATGTACAGTATATCATTTATATTTCTGTGTTTATCAATTATTAAATGTAGTTTGATGCCCCCAAAAGCCCTGGTACGGCCGAGAGTAGGGAGAGTCCGCTCTCCTCTCGAAATTCTCTCACATAGCCACGCGTATATAGCCTCTGCCAGGGAAGTCTAGCTCATTGCCTTCTCTCACCACAGGGGTGTTGTTTATGAAAATGAGAGGACGAAAAGCGAATGTCCGGCGCTTTATCCGGATCCCAAACCAATGGTTTACATGGGCTCCAGTATCCTGCGGGAACAAATGGCGTATGAACCAACTGTTGGTCACCGGTTTCCATGGGACTGCATCTCTTTACGATGCTCCACTGCCTTGTGGATCAGACCTTTAGGTCAAAGGCTCGTGGTGTGGCCCTCTAAGAAAACCACCTGCTTCGGTTTGGGCACCCGAGCAGTATTACAGCCCTCATACATATTGAATGAGATTTGTGTGGCGTATATGTATTTGGTGCCTCCTTGTACCAATATCGGTGTGTTAAAATAAAATAAATAAATAAATTTTAAGTTTTATGTTAAGATGCAAGGACTAGTGATTTTATGCAAATAAGCAAACTGAAATAGGTGGAGTAGGGTTCGAATCTACGACCTATTGATTAGAAATAGTTTTTTTTTAAAAAAAACACTAAGTTACACTATACGTAAAACTCCTGGGTAAAGGGCTAATGTCAGTATATTTGCTAAGCTATTGTGGCCCCCCATCATATGTTGTAAATACAAAACATTTGAGGATAACAACGGCGACTAAAGTCGAATCATGAGTCTCTGAACTTGCTAAATCAATCCAATATCTATATCGGAAAATGTAAGGATTTCTCCTGAGGTTGTCATGTTACAAATAAAGCTACCATTGAAACATTCTACTTCAGATAAGCTTCTATCTAAAAGCATACGCTTAGCGTCTAAGATTTATTAACACTTGAATAAACATCTGGTATAATTGCATTCTTCTTTCACTGCTTGCGTGACCACATAAGGCAAAAAAAACCAGCATCTCAATGATGTTACTAATATTTCTACATTAAAACCAGTGAGGTCGGTGTACTTTGTTCTATTCCAAAAGGAAGTTTTACGCCTGTGTACAAACGGGATTAGGATCTTTTAATTGTAAATAGGATTACTGAATACATTGATTAAGTGTCCCAAATATGATAGTAAAACAAATACTATCTTGTTGCACTATATGTGTTATTATCTCGTAAGATGTTAGCCTTTAAATTATATTAAAAGACGTTGAAAGACGTTCAGTCACCTAAAGTAAAATAAATCATTGGGTTTAGGATATTTTGATACATTAAGAATTCAAAACAATATATTCCCCCCTGTGTGATCAACAAAACACTGTTGATAACTCGACAACACATTGAGTCTTACACAACTAAAAACTTAATTCAGATGAGTATTGGCTTGGTTATTGTATGTAGTGATAACATAAAAATCCAGGAAGCAAGAATTTATCTAACAAGAAGCTGTAAATTTCAATTGATTATCAGACTTCACATACACAATTCAACAGCTATCCAGTTTAGTGTATTTGACCAATGTGATTTAGATTTTACACTGAGTTCAATTCGTCAGAGAAAGGAACACTAAATTTTTTTAATATAATGATGCAAATCTACTTGGTGCATAGAAATACAACGTACCATGATAAAATTCTCCATATTGTGTGCATTAGGTTCATCTGTGATTAGAAAACGAGCTGTTTTATATTCAACCAGTGTGACGTGAGGCTGTTGTAACTGACGTGAGAGTTTTGAACCTCTGGGATACGGCTGGAAACTACCATGACGAGTGTCAGCGTTTGAAAGCCGTGGCATTCTGACAACGGTGCTCTGTTCGGTAACTGGTGGATAAACTGACATGACTGAATAGTTATTTAACCTAGAAGATATAGAAGTGTGGCAAAGTAATTCATCAAGTAATTTATCTACCAAACTACAGTGAGTGGTATGTTATTAACATCTCCAAGTATAAAATTCGATATCCTAAATTGAACTATTGGTAAGCTATATATTAAATTTTTCCTAGCTCATCAATTAAATACATCTAACACAGATAGTTATGGTAAAATGTTGAATAACCAACTTGTCTGTCTAAATACAAACAAACATATAGGGAAATGCACACTAAACATTAGTCTTTTTACGGAGTCAAAAACACATTTACAATGGTTGAATATATTTGTCTTAGAGTAATTCTCTCATAAGCTAGTAACTTAGTCAACGTAACTGTTTACCATCATTCATTATGTCACTCGTCTTTTATCAATCATACAGGTGATCCACTCAATGTAAGAGTTGTTGAGTTAACTTGCATCGAATCATGTCTAACAATGGTCTACATATTGTCTTACTGTCAGAAATCATAACAGAATCAATTATATGAGGTATCCATTTCTGGAGAATATCACAATACTAACACTACTTTGCTTTAACAGTCATCAACTTAGGAGGATCAGAGAAGCCCAATTTCTTATCTAGTACAAACAGTATAAAATGCTACAACTCAGATATCGTGGAAGTCCCGTTCTATTTTTCTTGGTTGGATTCTGTTACTGTGATAAAACTGGAAGTTTCTAACGTCATGAGAGCTAATTTTACCAATAATAATTCCTCGTTCTATTAACACAAGGTTTGTCAATATAAAGAGCGAAGACGGACAAAATACGCAAAGTGTATTATATTTTAGTTGACACAGACACAACTTACTTTTACATCAAATAAAGTCGACGAACTGGAAGAAACCACTGAGCTGTGCAGTACACGTCGATAGTTGTAAACGTCAAATGATATTAGCCAAATATGCGATGAGGCCTAATCAAATGACTGGCTACTTTGGTTTGATATATTGCGCCTCGCAAAAGTTAGTATTCGTGCCGAATGACGGGGTGACACGCCGATGGCTCACTGCACTGTAAAGGTGATATGATAAAACATCAGTAACTTTCAGTTATTTGAGTACAAAAATAGGTGAATTTACGCGAACAAACCAGCCGATGATTGGAACACTATGTTAGCCATCAACTTAAGCTGAATTGAAGGACGGCAAACAATAATCTCTACTGACTTGCACTTTGCTTCGGTTTATTATATTTCCTTAGCTAGTTTATTGTGTATGTTTTGATTAGTTAGTTCATTCTGAGATTCTTCCCTAATGTCTGAGTTTATGAGATCTATTGATTACACTCAAGGGAGGTGTAAAAAATAGATTTCTGCAAGCCATTAACTGAATGCAACGTATAACGAGTACATCTTTAAAATACGCTGAGATCTACCTAGACCATTAGATTAGTGTACACAACCAACACATTACTATTGGATTTTACTTATAATTATATAAATGAACAATGTAACAGCTTTTTGGGGCATACTGAACAGTATTTATGGATGTGATTGAGCACTCAACAGGGAGACTAAAATTTATGGACTACCTCTGAGTAATATAAGTGTTCTAAGGAAACGTCACCCACTTACTACGGGTGATATAGGGTGATATATTTGTGTGAGGAATCTGGACTAGAACATGGAGTTAAGAGTTGAAATTACGAATTAGAATTAGGGTTCTCATAACAAACTGATATCAGCTTCGATGTCTGAATATGATTCAGCTGTATGGATGAGTGAATTTCACGTAAAAAATCAAAAATTGTGAGATGAAATCTGAATAATTTGTCCAGAAATTGTCGTCCTGCTCTGACGTCTCGTGCTAAAGCCAACTGCTGATATTGAGCAACAAATATAACCGATTACGCAATGAAACCAGTCAAGTATATAGGTCTAAGAAAATGGTTAGTTTTCGTGCGACTAGTGATCAATAATAATAAAACGAGTACGGAACATTTCTGTAAACCTAGTTAGTTTCACATCATCTACTTCAATGTCTGGGTACACGAAATCAGTGAAATGGTAACTACCAATATTGAGAGAATGCCTACTACTAGGAAGCCACTTGTATTATATACAGACAAATACTGGCATAAATATGCGTGTTATAACACTGTTGTTCAACAGCATACCAACTAGACAGACGATATCATTAACGCAGCGATATACTGAGTCGTATAGCGTCGCTATTATTGAACTGTAGAACTTGCGGTACTTTCATAAGTTTTTGTAAATAAAATACCACTTACAACTCGAACAAAGAATATGTACCTTTGTAAATTCATAAGCCACAAAAAAATGGCTTCATGTAATCATATATATAATTACATGATGATGTAATATTACATCACTGCTTAAGTAGGCAGTCACTTTGTTTTTTAACGAGAAACAATATATGTGAGCTATTTATAGAAATGTATTCTGACTGAGGGACCTTCTTCATCTAATAAATAAGAATTATAGACAGTTCAGTATATGTAAAAATCTGGTACTTCATTATGACGGAGTTCAGCCTCCGATTCACATCTAAATACATCGAAATTTGGGAAGACGATAACCCAATGCATCCTACATGCACGTTTTTACGTTTTGGTGAGAAAAATCTTAGAGTAAACACACTTGGGATTCATAAAACCACAGTACCTCATTGATTGTGACCTTTATGCACAGAACTCTCTTTAGATCCGTTGATTGTTTCGAACACGTAAACCATTGAACATAACATTCTTTAGTTAAATGCCAATGTGAACTGGGAAATTGCTCGAACGCCGCAGTTTAACTTCATTGATAAATTAAATTCGTCAAAAAAGACTAAGATATCAGAAACAGCCACTTGGTTAAATGGTTCAAATGGTTCAAATGGTTGTGGACGGAATAGAAGAAGCTTTCGCTTAACAGGCTTCCGTGTCTAGTAGCAGGGGATCACCAAATCCTCCAGGCAGGAACCTAGGTATGTTAACAATAAAAGAGGAAAAGAAATTGGTAAATCATAGTGTGATGCTGTCCTTGGTCCTTAAGAATAGGTCAAGTTGCCTCTTGAAGGACTCCTGAGAAGTCGCTTGGACTAGCTCGGCTGGCAGCGAATTCCAGCTTTTGACAACTCTTAAGGAGTAGAAGTTGTGTCTACATTCCGTCTTGCTATGTTGTGTTTCCAGTTTCTGGGTGTTACCCCTTAGGTTATTATTCGAACTAAGCTTAAGTAGGTGTTTAAGAGGATGTCCAGAAGTGTTAAGAATACTATAAGCCATTAATAAATCACCTCTAAGACGCCTATATTCTAATGGGTAAAGGTCTAGTGAACGGAGGCGTTCTTCGTAAGGCTTAGATTTGAGTCCTCGAACTGATTTCGTGGCTCGCCGTTGGATACGCTCCAAAGTGACCTTGTCCTTTTGGAGTGAGGGGGGAGTACTATGTTTCCGTACTCTAAATGGGGACGGATGAAACTATTGAAGATTGTGTGGAAAGTTCGTCCGTCAAACTGTCCAAAAATGCGCTTCAACGTTACCAGTGCAAGGTTTGCTCGGAAGGCATTTTTGTCACAGTTAGCGTAAGACTTTAAATCATGGGGCACCAGGACTCCTAAATCTTTTTCGACTTGGGATACTACTAGAGAGGAGTTTCCTAAGTTGTAACTGTAGTTTGCAACATGTCGCAGATGGACTACTTTACACTTTGAAGTGTTAAAGGTAAGTCCGTTATCGTCTGCCCAACTTTGAAGTCGAGTCAGATCCTCCTGAAGTGCCTGTATATCGTCTTGGTTGCGTATCTCTCTCCAAAGTTTCACGTCGTCGGCAAAAAGTAATAGTCTGACGTTACCTGTTGAGGAAGATCATTTATGTAGATCAAGAAGAGAAGAGGCCCTAGTACTGAGCCCTGGGGGACCCCACTAGGACATTCCATAGCCTGAGATAAAGTGAAATTAACCCTAACCTTAAAGTGTCGATTTTTTAGGTATGAAGTAAGCCAATCGATTAGAGGTGGTTTGATACCTAGTCGTTTGAGCTTGTTGATAAGACACAAGTGGTTAACCTTATCAAAAGCTTTTGAGAAATCAAGGTAAATGACATCAACCTTTCCCTTGCGATCGAGGATGCTTGTCCATCTGTCCACCGCAGTCAGCAGGTTGGTTATACAAGAGTAACCCTTCCTGAAACCATGCTGTTGGGGTGAGAAGAAATTTAAGGACAGTAGATAGTCATTTAAACCGTCGCATATCAGGGACTCCATGAGTTTTGAAGGTAATGACAGAAGAGCCACCGGCCGATAACTTGAAGGTTCATTGCGTCGACCACCTTTGAAAATTGGTGTGATGTGAGCCAACTTCCAATTTTCCGGTAATTTGCCTCGGCTAAGCGAGTGTGAAAACATCACGCTAAGCGGCGTTGCCAGGATTGAGGCTGCCTCCCTCAGTATGGCAGGATGAACCATATCCGGGCCAGGAGAAGTGTCTAGTCTTAAGTGCTGCAATTTCCGGAACACCAAGTCAGCGCTTAGGTCCACTTCGGAAAGTCCTGTGGAATTGCAGATGAAACTGTCGTCAGTAAAGTTGATGTCAGCCGGTTGAAATGTTTGAGAGTAATGTGCCGCCAGAAGGTTAGCGGCGTCGCCATCGTTGTTGGTCGGGCCGTTAAGACCTACCAGTTGAGAAACTCCTGTTTTGGCTTGACGAAGAGAGGCTGCATAACGGAATAGGCTTCTAGGGTTAGAGGCGAATTTGTCCATAAGCTTTGTCTGGTACTGAAGCCTGTCTTCTCTTATAGCCTTCGTGCATATGTTCCTGATATGTTTATATTGCCTATACGCTCCATCGTTATTAGTTCGTTTGTATTCCGCCCAACAGTGCCTTTTGCGGCTTAGCAGGCGAAGGGTACGGTTCTTGATTACTGTAGGTGGCTTGGAGCTTTTGGGAACCGTTTGAGGAACTGAATGGTTTGTAGCACATAAGAGCGTGTGCAGTAAGAAGTCCCAATGACCATCCACATCGAGTTGAGGGTGAACATCCCAAACCACCTGTTGTAGATAGTCATGTAGAGCTGGCACATTCAGCCGTTTAAAATTCCAACGCAAATTATTGTTGGGATACCTTAGCTTAGTTTTGATGACAAAACTGAAGGCTATGACGGCATGATCGCTCTTTCCCAGAGGAGCCAGGATTGAGAGGTTGTCAACTAGGAATTCTTCGTTAGTGAATACACAGTCTAAGCGCGATGGTGTCTGACTGTTTCTCCAACGAGTTGCCGACCTCACATTTTCATATAAGCCCAAGTCATCGATGAGGTTGAAGAACCGAGCTTCAATTGAGTTGTCGCCTCCAGATATAAAATCCCAAGCAACCCAAAAAGGGGAAATAAAGGGAACGAAAGCGCAAATAAAGGGGAAATGTCGCTTTCTCGTCTTTACGCCGGTTTTTTAGGGGAAATATCGATTTTTCCCCCTTAGGTCGTGTATTTGAGGGAAATTGGTCGCGTACAACATCCCAAATTTCGGGTGTTCGACAAATTCATATCGCCAATCGCCAAGAAGGTTTTATTACTATTTAGATATTCACGAATTAGTTCGACGCACTTGGAGACATCACCATCAACATCGGAGTCTAAGCATGTTGGTGGTGCTATAGCGGACCAGTAAGTAACCTGCATCATCTAGTGACCTTTTTCAGCTGTGATAGGTTGTATACAGTGCTGCTGAACATGTCGTAAGCTATCAATGGCTTGACTAAAACGATGAACAACATATTGTCGGCCATTACTGACTTAAATATTAATGTAAAGCAGTTTCTATTTAAGTCTAATGAACGCGAAAAACCGCATCAATTCGATTGCGGCCTCTCGAGTCAGCAGTTCCCTTAGTCATCTGAAGAGGAACTGCAGATGCTGGACACTGGTTTGCAGCAGAAAGAAACCAAGGACAGATTTGTGAGTCATTAACATGCATTTAACAATTTGTTACTATTACAGATGGCAATGGTTACTAGGTTATTGAGTGACCATCCAAAAAACATCGATGCGGTTTGTTCTGTCGCATCTCTTGACAACCTGAGGTTGCCAGTAAATTCACGTTACTTGGCACCTCTTCAAAACGAGCACTTCAGAAATGCAAGTTTTACGGCTGCATACGAAGTAACCTATATCTATTATTTAAACTTCAGGTGCTTAACTAGTCGCTTTCTCTCATCCGCTGTCAACGAAAAAGACCTTGGTAAGCTGTGCGACATCGCGACACAAGGTTACTTTCACGATATCCGAGACAAGATGATAAAGCGTAATAGAAGAAAACAAGATCAGGTATGTACTAATTTAAAGTGATAACTTCCCTACGGCTCTATAGTTACAGTCAACAATATTAACGAACATAACCGTAAGTTCAGCTTCACGTATTGGGCTGTACCAAAGCATGTCCTTGAGATATGGTTGTGACCTTTTTTCTTTTTTTAATTCAGAATTCGCGGGACGACTACCTCAATTCTCAATAGCCGTGCAATTGTATTGATGTTCTACCCACATTTCAATAAACATTATTTTGTCAAACAGTTTACTTTTTCACTTACATGGGAAACTGTAGAAGTGTTGAGAATGTGTGTTTGAGTGTCAGTGAACTTTTGATTAAATGCACATTCTTTATAAATAATACATCACATGTTCCTTCTTTTGCAGATGATTTCGAATAACAATGAATTAGCAATTGCATTGGATATGCAAAACAATCGATGCTTAAGCTTCTGCTCTAGTGTTGTACAATAATACGCTTTGCCTTTTAAATAAAAATCTCCAAAAATATGCGGGTTTTCAACTGCATTGCAGACTTATTTTAGTCTGTTGTTGAAAATAAAGGCGAACATAGGAGACCTTTGGTGTTAAGTCAATGGATGGAAAATAGGGAGTTCTGTGTGTATTTAGGCGAAAATTCGACAATTCAGCAGACATTTAGGTGAAAAGTAGACAATTCAGCGGATATTTGGGCGAAAAGTAGACAATTCTGCGGACATTTAGGCGAAAATTCGATAATTTAGCGGATATTTAGGCGAAAAATGAGTAGTTTATCGACAAAACGGCGAAAAAGGGGGAAATCCGCATTATTTATTCTGATGCGTTTTCCTCTTTATTTCCTCTTTCGCTACCAAAGCATTTACCCCTTTATTTCCCCTTTTTGGGTTGTCTGGGATACTTGTTATAAATCTATTGATTAACTTAAGGCTGCATCATGACCTCAATGAAAGGCTTCAGATATCTGGCAGCACCCAGTAAGATTAGTCCGGCGGCTCAATTAAATTGTTTTAAAGAATTTCAACAAGCATGCGCAAGTTGGTATGTACTGGAGACAAATTTTGTATATTAGTTAGCTCAGAAGCTACTGTAAATAATCTGCGAATTTTCTAATGCTAAGAGTAAGCATAAAATTTTAAGAAAGATGTTTCATTTAAAAGACCTATAATTTTTGTCGAAGCTTGTTCCTAAAAATAATGGAGGTCGGCATTTATTGACTGGAATGATTGTTGGAGGATACAAAATTATTCTGTTTCTTTTCCATTGGAACTAAAGTGTATGATGACTCAGCAAAATATCATATTTCTGTCATTCCAGATGGTGAATTTCAGAGCTCATAAAACCTCTGTGAGTGTATTTTCGCAAGTGTTTCACGGTATTCTAAGCTGAAGTGATTCTTTCATCAGCACAATTTTGAGCTTAGGTGTATTTGTGGTCCATTGAAATAGGGGTGGATAATTGGCATCATATTTTGAGACAATATTCCTTTGGATTTTATTTTCTACATAGCTCTCAAGTTCAGCCATGCCAAGAGAGTTGGATACGGCTTACCGCATTGATGATTGCTCTTCTTTGGTCTCTTATCTGCGAACCTTGAATCCTTCTTAAATTGTGGGGCAACTGTTGTAGTAGGAACTAAAGGAAAGTAACCGATTAAACACGGTGATATTAAATATAAATAATCTTACTGTCTTTTGGATATTTGTGTTTATTCAAATTTGAACTTGGAACAAAAACAATAACGTGGCGGATTTGCGTGCATATAGCACACAGTTCTCATAAATCCAACATACAACATCATCGTCAACTCAGTTGAAACCACTGGCGGCACCTACAGACCTTCCTATAGATGCCACTCCCCCAAATATCGAAGAAATCAGGATGGCCACCAGACAAATCAAGGGTGTGAAAGCAATAGGACCTGACAACATACCAACTGAATCATTCAACTCAAACATAGAAGCAACTGCAATTATGTTCCGTGTTTCATCAAGATTTGGGAAGGACAATAAGTGTCACAGACAAACTGGAGAGAATACACCATTAAGACACCAAAGGAAGATCTGAGCAAGTTTGAGAACTCAGCTACGGGGGTTACAGTGTGTTGCCGAAGCGCATGAAAATTTTCGCCATCAACAGACCGGATAACATGGATATCCGTCGTACACAGACCGCATCGCGACACAACAGATCATTGTTGAAAAATCAATTGAATGTAACACATCACTAAATATTAAGTCCCTTGACTATGAGAAGGCGTTTTGACAGCCTTGATGGGGGAATATTGCGGAACCTTAATCGATACTATTGTAAGATCTAAACTAAGGTTTGAACTGATGAGTAAATGTTTAGGTGGGTTAGATACGCGCACTTGCCCGGTTGATATCAATACAAAGTAACTGGCAAAAAGACAGTTCTAAAATTCATCATAGATTTAAATCTACATTGTTACCTAAACGAGTATGACTACTCAGCTATTCAACCAATAATTGTTCAACTAATCAAATCTAAATTACAGTAAATAAGGAAGTTAATAAAGGATGCGAGAAAATTATCCATCGCAACAAATAAATGCTATTCTATCCTGTCTGGATAAACCACGCACAGATTCGTTCGAAAGGTAATATTTGATTGCTTTATAACACAGAGTGTTTCCAATTCTGGAAGAGTGCCTCAATTCACAATCAAAAATGCAAAATTACGGTCAATACAAGCAACACAATCAACAGGAGAGACAAACCAATATAGCTGCCGCTAAGACTAAGTATCAAGTAAAACAAAATAAATACAGTTCAGGAAGAAACATGGCATAAGAAGCATAAAAACTATAATAAAATGCAAATATTAACAACTCAAATGGAATCGAAAAGACTAACAATATACAACTAAGCGAATCAATAGGAACAAACTGAAAGTGTATACATGGAGAGATTTTCACACACAAGACATTCAAGATGGACCTTACAACTATGATGCACCTGGGAATATCGTCAACATCATATGAATTCAGACGACGAACCACACTTTAAAGTCGTTCATAGAAGACAGTGGACAGACGTAATCCAAGTGAGGGCCGATATCAGACATGGCTATTTACTCTACCTATTTCTCTTCCTTCTGATGGTTGAATAGATTGCGAAGACTTTCACATATCGAAGGATGCACGGAATACAATGGACAGCTTGGATTCAGCTAGACGATTTGGACATTTCAGGTGATCTAGCTCTTCTATCCCATACACGCCAACAAATCCATGCTAAGACAGCTAGAGTAGCAGACGCTACTTCATAAGTATGCCGCAGCATACACAAAAAATCTGAGATCCTAAAATACAACATGGAGAACATCAACGCAATCACACCTGACGGAGAGACTTCGAAGGTTATGGAAACTTTCACGTACCTGAACGGCATCATCGATTAAGATGTAAATGCAAGGATTAGCAATGCAAGGTCGCATTCCCACATTTGAACTCAAATCAACTGTCAACAAACATCAAACTCACAATCCTCGATAAGAACTTCAAGACAGTTCTACTGTACAGGGATGAAACTTCGAAAACTACCACAACCAGGTACAAGTATTTATAAACAAATATCTACACAGGATATTCAATGTCCGTTGATCGGATACCATAAGCAATAGCCTACTGTAGGGCAGAGGAAGCCAGCTTCCAGTTGAAGAGAAAATTAGGAAAGACATTGGAGACGGATAGGACATATATTGAGAAAATCACCAAACTGCATCACGGGCCAAGATCTAACTTGGAATCCAGAAGGGAAACGAAGGCCAAAGAGCACACTGCGTCGAGAGTTGGAAGCAGTCATCAAAACGATGAACAGCTTCTGGAAGCGGTTGACTAGGAGAGTTGAATGGAGAATGCTGGTGGGTGACTTATGCTGCTCCACGAGGGTAACAGGCGTAGGTGAGTAATTAAGTTGAACATGGACGATTTGATCTCACGAAAATCAGAAAAATGTTGAAGATCATTATAATATCTGTGGGTTGATTACTTGTACTTTACGATGAAAAATTTCGGCACCTGAACTGGAATTAGCTTCTATTGTTATTTCGGTCCTGAGTTATGAGTGGATCAATCGACAGTTTCAATATCAAACTAGAGCTAAATTTAGACATAAGAAGCACGATGGAGATTTTCATTGAGGAGCTGAACAAATTACTTCATGTGAATTTGTCAAGAATTACGATTTATATACTGATCAGATTTTGGATTCAGTAACGTGTCATTTACTTGCATTCATGTATAGTTTATTTTCGCTTACGGCAAAACATTACACCAGAACATTTCCACTCTATAGTTTTTCTTCTAATTAATCCTCAGTATGGTTGCACAAAATTTTGTTTCCCCATATTATGACAATTATGCTTTTAGATTCTAACTTCTACCCATTCATTCACGAATACATCTACACTTTGTAGGAGGACGCTATTCGGTCATATATATGTAAATTTGTGAGGACGCTTACCAATTCCAAACACAATATAGGTTTCTTTATGCTCATTTAGTTTTACCTGTCTTAAATTGCACTATTTCTGAAATTTTTAGTTAATTCAATGACTCGAATAATTCTAATTATCATACTGGCGTCAAGATGAAGTAAGATCTTGGACAGTTGGAAGAAAATTCAATGGGAATTACTCTGAAGACAGCATTGAGCGGTTCAAAATCTGGTGAATGACAAGATTGCTTTGTCGATTTTTCAGAAGATATAAAACGAGTAACAGCGGAAAATAAAACTAATTGTGTACATATTGTGTGGAAAAATAATAGTTTTCGACAGAAGACCAGATGGATTCAGTAGTGTATTTGTTAGTTTATTTGATTTCGCAAATGGACATAACGCATAGGTTTCTATACAGTTTTGCCTGAGCGTGTTAAGAATGTAGAATTGCTGCTTAGTTTTTCATCTTGCTCTGATTTCGTAGTAATTAATGGTTGACGTCCTGTAGCTGTTGTAGTATTTTCTTTGTCTTGCTGGTCTTCGTGGAAAGCAAGTTTAATTCCATCTATAGAGATAGTTTCCTTTCCATTCCTGCTAATAAGGAAGTGTATGGTTGTCCGATTTTTTTCTGATAAGGTCCTTCGTATGGTTGTTTTAACTACGACTCGAACAAAGACGGAGTCACATGTTTTCAGGCGTTTTTAAAGCTGTATGAGACTGTTATGCTTACGGGGGGAGTATTGCTTCAACATCTTGCATTGTTTGCAATAGACGGCTCGCGAAGCGAGTTGGGTCAGTTGTGTCTTGGTTGACCAATTGTCCTGGCAACTTTGGGGTTGTACCATAGATTAATTCGGCTGATGTGCGACCGACATCTTCTTTGATAGTTGAACGGATTCCATGTGGTACAAGTGGTAGTGCGTCGCTACACTTCGATGTATCAGCTTGTGAGATCAGTGATCTTTTCAGTCGACGGTGAAATCTCTCAACCAGGCCATTCGCTACTGAATGGTAAGCTTTTGTTTGGATGTGGTTCACTCTCAGAAGTTTGGTAAAATCCTGAAATAAAACGGATTGAACCATGGAACCACGGTTTGTAGTAACGATTTGATGGGACGATCCAAAGACCAGGAAATACTGATGCGACTGTTTCTGCTGATGTCTTTGATAGGGCATGTTATTTTAAGCAACTTTTACAGTCATTTGTAGTAAATGTGCAAATTATAATTATTAATTATAAAATTACAAGCGCCCTTATCTCCAGAACAAAATACCAATAGAATAAGAACCCAATTATACAATATTTACAGACAAATTAAATAGACTGGAACAATTGAGCGAGTAATTTCTGAAATTGTAGCTGCTAATTACGGACGGGAACTTCCGTCTCACATAATGTGACTAAATTTTGATATAATTTAAAAGTCGATTCGCACTTCTAAACATCGTATCTTTTTGATAAATAGGTGTGCAACGATCTCGTTAACGCTAGCTATACTATTCAATGTAACCACAAGCAAAAGGTATTCGAAAGTTATATGTGAACTTAACAAACAAAGTTACCACTACAACAGAATATTTAGGTGTTGATATGTAGACACCACAGAAAATGTAAACTTATCCGTTTTTGGTCATAAGTTGTTGCCTTATGAAATACCATTGGGCGCCCGCTGGTCAAGACAGGATTTCCACTAATTCATACTCTGAATCGTACCGACACCAATAGAATATTTCGTTGCTGGGTCAATAAGCTTAGTTTAGTTCTGCAACTTCAGCAGCCTTGATTGGAACACAGGTTACTGAAGTGACGCTTGCTCAACTGAAAATTTAAGTGCGCATTTGATATACTCCTCCCCAAGCAGATGTAGATCAGGATGGGGTTCATGCACGATGTTTTGCTCACCAATGTCTAAACCATTGTTTAGTTTCTTTTAAAACATAAGCCCAACAGTTACTTCACACAAGCCACTACCCACATTCGTCTTCTTCCCAAAATGCATTGTACAGTGTTTAGGTTTTCACACTATCATTGACATTATTACTATTTCAACTCTTTTCTTATCCATTGCGTCGATCCCATTCCCTTGTCTTGATGTGTCTTAGTAAGACTGAATGACAATAGAGGGGCTACGAAATGCTAGTTTACGTGTAGAAATCCGAATACTAACCACTCCTATTAACCAGTCACAACTTGACCACTATGAAAAAAACCTGTGTAAAAATTGCTTCGTAAAAATATCAAGTATCCAGTGAGAATAATAACAAAAAGGACTTCTAAGTGATAAACACTACATTCAAAGAGGTTTATGACGAGAATAATGAGAGTTGGTGAGCTACGTGTAGTAGTGATGAGGATGATAAAGGTAACTTGATCAATTAGACGTATGACGACATTGATAGTTGGTCGAAACTTCAGCAGTACATGTTTAAACAGCCAGTACCAAATTCATTGGAAATATGGGGAACTACATAAAACAGAAATTATTTGTTTATATCGATCACAATGTAACGGACGACAGGATTGGATCGATAAGCAGGAATGGGTTTAGGAGTAGGTAGCCTGTCTACTAACTGGGCGACCGTAATCGACGAACCAGTCAATAGCAAATATTGAATGTATAGTCTACTCCATGACCGTCATGAACAAACGTTTTGATAAGTGCATTCCACCAAATGGGAGCAACATAACGCATGTTTATTGAGAACGTACTCGTCATTTTTATGTTGGCTGAGGTTATCAGACCTTTTATTAGATGTGCAGTATACAGCGTTGTTCCGTTCCTTTAATGGGTGGGTGCTTCATGAAAGTGTAACCTTGCTGGGGACTTCATTTAACACATGTGTCTGTTATGAATACACTTTAGTGCAGTGCATCCCAACATGCCGGATGAAAAACGAATAAGGTGTGAGTTAGGGCTTCAAATGAAGGCTGGTAAAAATCATTTATATGCAGCCAAATGAGCAAAAATGTTGGATAACTCACACCTCTTGGATAACAAAAAATGACTGGATGACTTGAACCTTCACTGCCTGTTAACATAACTCATTTTTCGTAATAAATGAACTGAAATTGACTGCCTTACTAAATTTAAGTTGCCATGTTGTTTCTAGTATTCATAACACTTTTGTCATAGCTCACGATGAGTTTACTACTGTAAATCAATTACAATCAATTAGTCTGACAAATTTTGTGTAAGGACATTAATGAAGTTACCACAAAGTGACTATGAAATAAAAATATTATATTTAAAAAGCCCCCCCTCCAAATCGAGTATAACCGGACTTCCTCTTTATGTTTTATGTGAACATAACATAAATACCAGAGACAACTTCCGACTATGGTGACAAAAGAAGTTAATATCGTCATATCTTGATATGAACAGGATGGAGAAAAAGTTTAAAATTTCTATCGTAGCATGATAAAGCGACTAAGAAGACTTTTCAGTAATGAACGCATCAATTATGGTCATATTAGTTTTTTTTATACAAGCAAATAAACTATTCACATGATAATGGTAATAATGATAATAATAATAATCGGAAAATATTATAATGTAGACGGGAAAATACTGAACTACATTGAAGTTTTAAAGAATAAGATAAAGTACCATAGAGAATGATCTACTTGTCTTGACATTCTTCATTAGAACCTATATGAATTTCTCTAGAATCTATAGATGAGTGATCTTGTTTATTTATATTATCATTGGTATTATTATTGTTATTAGAAGAAGAAGAAGATTGATCAGTTAAACTGATATCATGCTCTTGATGATCTGATTTTATTTGTGTCAGTTTATTTTCAAGATTTTTAAGAGCATTTTGAACAGCCAATATAACTTCACGACGTTTATTTCTGATGAATGTTTCACCAGATGAATCGATTTTATCCAGTCGTAGCATAAGCTTATCAAGTTTATCTTCGAGTAACAGATAAGCTTTAGTTTTATATGAAGCTGGAAAAAATATATATATCAACATGGATTTGGATAAAATTATGTATGAGAATATAAAAAAGATTCATTAATTTCATCATAATGAAAGTATAAAAGGATCATTCATATTTTAAATCGGTGTAGTCTTCTAGTAATCGGCTTTAATCGGGTTGGTGGATATGGAAGATCCACCTAGGGGAGTTGGAAAACCCTCATTTCAAAACAAAGGTGTACATGGAATCCGGGATCCTAAAGAAAAAAATCGCGTATGAACCAATCGTTGGTCACCGGCTACCATGGGACTGTATATCCTTACGTTGCTTCACTGCCTTATGGATTAGACCTTTAGGTCAAAGGCTCGGGGTGTGGCCCCCTAAGAAAAGCACCTGCTTTGCTTTGAACACCCGGGCAGTATCCTAACACACACAAATCGAATGTTTTTTGTTGCGCGCGTCTATTTAATGTCTTCCTGTACCTATGTTTATGTGTTTAAATAAATATGTAAGTAAACAAATACCATGATATGAATCACAAAAATAAGACTTAACGATAACTACAATAATTGAATTTATTGAAAGGAACTAATAGAAACCTTCTTCTATGCCTTCAGTATCAATTATTCAGATTAAATTTAGTTTGTCGGGAAATTCAATGCAGAGTTGGGGCTACAACCATCCTCACGTAATTTTATTAGTATTTATGCTTGACTAATAAAATGGGTCACTATCAATATTGTTTAAAAAAACATTATAAACCACACTTATTGCTTGCATGTAGTAATGGTAATTTCTACCAAAGTGAAGTCGAAAAGCAGGTGTTCAAGAGACTAGAACAGGGTCGTTGGATAAAGTTTTGTCTAGTGGAGTTGGAAAATCTTGATTCCAATGATGTAAATGAGCTGTACGACCCTGAGGAAAAGTGTGGTGTATAAACCTGATTTAGTTACCAGGTTTCATGGGACTGAGATCTTCTGAAGTTGTTCAACTCCTTTGTGGACTAGACCTTCAGATCAAAGACTAAAGAGGTAATACCTTAAGAAAACATGTGCTTCGGTTTAGGAATACAGGGAGTACTACATCCCAAATACAAACACATTGATGGATAACTACGGAAAAATGTTCTAGAAACTTTGAGTCACTACGCATTTAGACGATATCACTCTTTGGTTATTCACACTGCTGACGATACCTTAGGCTGTCTTTTGAAAAATCATAATGTTGAAGTATTGAATTTTCGAGACTTCGATACAAGACTCTAATAAGGAAATTAGAATGTAATCTCTATTTGTCGATTCCAAAAACCTGTTTCATATACGCTCACTCAAGGGCCCCGTACCATAGGCGTATATTTTAGCTGGTACCGATGTCGCACTAAGTGCCCTAGCCAAATCGAGACCCACTTATCAGATTCCCACTGACAACTGTTCGTGTGTTAGTAGGGTGGAAGGCTTCTCCCAAACTGAAAAACTGGCATGAGGAACATCAACCACCAATGGTGTAATCACAGATAAGCTAATCGATGCAATGCTTTTGAAACTCAAGCCTGGATTAAGAATGGTCCCTGAGAAGTATATGAATAAACTAAATGCACTGTAAATAAACACGTCAGGCAGAGTGAGAGCGTACAACGACTTCTCCATTGTCTCAAGTCAAAAGTGAAGTTGAAGACTCCTGGCCGACCCCAAACTTATGCGTCGATGATATCCTGAAGACAACTGTGAAGCATGTAGTTGTTGTTTGGATGTCTTCGGGAAACTCTCCCATCCTTAGTATGAAATCATGATATAGTATACCCAAATCGAACTTCAGTATCTTGAATACGTGTTACGAATATTGTTCCACAGACTTCCATATTATTTATCATTAGCAGAAATCGGAATTTAATGGAAAAAGGATGATCAATTTATGACATAAATCTTGGTATGAAAGACAGTTACACAGGACTGGTATCTGTAGGTTCATCTGGATCCCCCTTCCAGTCGAGATCTTCGTAACTCTTTTTTTACTACTTATATGTTTTATTTGACTGCTAACATGCCTTTCCTATTACATAATTTATAATGATTAGTATCTTGGTCAGTTTATTCTCTTAAGCTTTGACCCATTTCATATATCAATAAGTTTGTTCATATCATCATTTCGTTAATTATTCGTACCATTGTTACTACAATTGTTATTCTATTATCGACTTGTGTAATTTACTTATAACGATTAGTTATGTAATCCTTTTTCATTATTATCATTGACCCATAAACTGTCTTGATTAGTTTAAGATTTTTATATAAACATCACTGTAAAATAGAGTAAAGCTAAATGAAAACAATATTGCTCGCTTATACCTGAGTTTTTCCACAGTATAAACTATAGGATTCATTAATGCATATACATACTTATATATGTATATAATACGGTACAAAATATTTTTAATAAATAAGTCAACTCACAAGTAAACCCGCTAATCTCAGCTTCTATTCCTGCAAGTTCACATTGAGCTTGTTCTATAAGAGAGAATGGATCTGATGTTGTTGGTTGAGATACATTCTCATTATTATCACTATTATTATTATTATTATCATCTGAAATTTTAACAGAAACAGATTTGATAGGAATTGATTCGCTTTTATTTGTGGAAGAATTTTGATTAGGTTTATATGAATCAAACGACTGAGTTGCTGGGGAGTTGTTCAGCTTTTGTTCATATTCATGATGGTTACTATTATTATTATTATTATTATTATTATTCGAAGAGCTGATAGAATGCACCTTGGTAAGAGTTGTTAAAATGAAAGAAAATATTTCTAATAACATACACAATTCTAATACAACTATAGTCAATATGTTCAAGTCCAATGATTAATAATGCAAGAATAACAAAAAAAAGTCACATTGACATAAACAACTAGTCAGGTAGCAGTGACACGTAATCAAAATGATAATTGAGCGCTATTCATTGACGCTATTAATCAGTAAGGTTGTTTACAACGCTCAAGTGTAACTCATATTTTGACAAGTATTCAAACTACCACACACATTTAATCTCACAACTAGAAATATTGATATCTGGTAATTCAAGATGTAAACAATACGATGGAAGGATTATCACCGATGTCAAACCGGACACTGTTTGATGAACAATCTGTGATAACAAATAATATCGCTAAAAAAAAAACAAAGTTTACTGAAGTAACAAGTACGAACATGCTGTAATTTTATCGATGGGCACAAAAACAATCCATCATTGTATTGTATTAATTACCTATACCTGTCTAATAGTGTATAAATATAGAGCTATGTCGTGCTTAAACAGTCCAGCCATATTACTTATAAGTAGTTATAATTTTAAAGAGGAGAATTTCCTAATAGATTATCATGTGAATAGTTGAGAAAAACAACTAGATATGTAATTATCAGAATGTGTTTTGTGGAGATTTTTAGAAATTTTCACAGATTGAACTCATGAGTCAGTTGAAGCTAGACCACCATTGAAAACCTGGAAGCACTGGACGGCCGTTTCGTCCTAGTATGGGACTCCTCAGCAGTGCTTCCAGGTTTTCAATGGTGGTCTAGCTTCAACTGACTCATGAGTTCAATCTGTGAAAATTTCTAAAAATCTCCACAAAACACATTCTGATAATAACAATCACCTGCTCACTAGTGACTGACTTCAGGAGACACTTCTGGAGTTCTAGTGAGAAGTCGTTACCAGTGGAGTTCAACCAGGTCTGTTGTGAGATAGGAACTCACTGAAGACAATGGTGTACGGTAGCGCAACTTCGTGGATTGGTTGAAGTTAGACATTAACACCGTTGGATGCCGGCTCAGTGGTCTAATGGTTAAGTGCTCGCGCGCGAAGCCAGTAGGTCCTGGGTTCGAGCCCCGGGTGGTGCGGGGTCGTGGATGCGCACTGCTGAGGAGTCCCATACTAGGACGAAACGGCCGTCCAGTGCTTCCAGGTTTTCAATGGTGGTCTAGCTTCAACTGACTCATGAGTTCAATCTGTGAAAATTAGATATGTAGTTTATCTACCGGAAAATAAAAAGAATTTAAGCAAAAAGGCTGTGATAAAAAGGTTTACTTGAGCGTGAAAGTCTTTAAACTAATATGCAGATAGTGCTAGACTGGAAATGCACGAATTTTCGGACACTGAAAGGCAGCAGGATCAAGTAGGTGCGATTGATCAGGTTTGAGGCTTTATTAAGAACCTTAACATGGAACCACCTAAACTACAGGAACACAAATTAAATACCAAACCCAAAGTGTATAAGACAATTACACTAGCTAAGTTCAAGATCTAAACTATGAAAATTCTATAGTTCTGCAAACCCCATGTAGTAGTTATAATCATGTGCTCACTAGCGACAAGCTTCAAGATCCAACTACCGGAATCCTAGTGAGGAGAGTGATCGGCGGACTCCAATCATGTTGAGTGAGACAGATATTCACTCTAGGTAAGCGATGAGGGTTGTGCAATATCATGAACTGACTGAAGATAGACATGTACGTCATCAGATACTTGTCCAGTGGTCTAGAAGTCAAGCGTTTGGACATGAGACCGAAAGTCCTCTATTTGATTACTAGAGGCGAGTTCGTAGATACGCTCTGCTGAGAAGTCCCACACTAGGACGAAACGGCCTTTCAGTGCTATCAGGTTTTCAACAATGGTTTAGCTAAGACCAGTAATTGATTTAAACTATAAAAACCACAAAAGGGTTTCTAAATAGTTGTCAGGCTAATTGACAAAAGACATTACTGAACATAATTATTTAATTTAGTTTTGTACAAATAAAGGGAAGAACAGTGTATAATTGTGAATGAAACTGAAAGGTTCGCTCTTACAATAAAGGTATCTGAAAGAAAAAGTACAGACAGAATAATTCAGTAGCTGGATCATTAGTTTATAAGATCACTGATGAAACCCTAATTAAAAATTACAATTTGACAGGCTTATAGAAATGTCGACCAATAGATGTATGTATGTGAAAAGAGTTATCACTGGATCTCAATACTACTATATAGTAAAGGCAACAAGATTTTCAAGAAGCACAGTTGAAAATAGTTAAAACGATGACGTTGAAACCTATAATCCAATATAGCTAACTATCGTTGTTCAATTTAGTGAGATTATCAGTCAAATCATTAACTGTATGTGGTTAAGTTCCGTTTTTTACACCAAAGCAGATATAACAATTGAGTCTTGATTGAAGAGATGCCAAAACACTTTACCGATTGATCTCCTTTAGATATGAAGACACTTGGAGAGTGTATGGGGAAAGGTGAATGTTAGATTTATTTGAAATATCATACAGGACAATAGAGCTCTCAAATTAATTCCGCCAATAGTAATGGTTAACATCACACATAGTTAAGTCAAAAGACAACTATATCAACTTACCTTGATTGGTATTGGTTCACTAACATTATCATAATGTGATTGAGTTTTACGTTGAATGTTATCTCCTACATTGCTTAATTTAATATCTCCTGGATTGGAAGGATCGATCACTGGTTCATTTCCAGGAAGGTTATACTGTCGACGATTATTAATAGATTCAGATGAATAAGATGGGACAGAATGTAAATTTTGTGTGATATTACTCTAGATTATAGAAATAAATATAGTGGAAAAATCATTAAAAATATGAATATAGGATAAGGACTATAAAATTCTAAATTACATAAGAGACATAAACATCATCACAATGAGATAAATAAAGAGGGAATTTTATGGAAAAAAAATGTTTTTCATATTAGTTTCAAGTGATGAATATAAACATTTCAATTAGTTGCATAAGATCCAGTTTAGAGGGATTAAAAAAAACGTGTTTCCGAGGTAAATCAATGCCTTATCAACAAATAATAAACTGCCTTAATTTGAATTCCATCACATAAATTAATAGTATTATCACTCAATCAGAAAAATATATTTATTTCTAAGTAGTTTAATTTCAAAATGTTTAGTATTTTAAACATTGGTATAAATAGATACTGACAGTAGTAGACTGGGATCATGAAAATTTTGAAAGATTCGTCTAGAATCCCAGTAAGTCAGTCACAAGCAATGTAGAACTTGATATATATAATCACTATAACGAGGTGAAATCATCAATACGAATCCCAAAGTAATGCAAGTAGTAACAGTGTCAAAATTAGTAATAAAAAATATTATGCATAGAAAGTATGATATAAGAATGAATTCTTAGCAAAGAAAAGGATGAGATAATTATAAAACTCAAAATTTAAGGGAAGATAGACAACGAATACATGTGGGGAATGTGATAGGCTTAACCCATTTCATATCCTTCAATGTCTTTCAAAGCACTGGTCACAATGATTGCGTGGATCAAGTCATTTGCACTTACCAACAAGCCTTAATCCAACAATCAATAACCCTGTGGACTAGTATCATATCTTGGCTTGATTGCCTGTATTTTTCCTTCAACCCAGTTCTTCAGAACTAAGAGTCATTGCGCGTAAACAAATTCAGTCATATAAAAGTTTGAAATATAACAGTCATTCCCATAAAAGAGAATTCATCTTATGATCAGAATGAGGGGTTTTGTGGAGACTGTAGTAATTTTTTAACAGTTGAATGCATGAGTTGATGCAAGCTAGATCACCATTGAAAAACTGGAAGCACTGGATGGCCGTTTCGTCCCAGTAAGAGACTCCCCAGCAGTATGCATCCACAATCCCTCATGCGGGACTCAAACACAGGGATTTATGTCACTCGTGGGGACGCTTAACCTTTAAACAACTGAGCCGACATCCAACGATGTTCATGCTTCATTTCAATCGGTTCATGGTTTTGCGCAACCATTCATTCATTGTCTTACATCGACTCATGAATTTAACTATTACAAAAAGGAGCTCATTTTCTCAAATAACTATTTTATACACCTAAAACGTGGCATTTTAATTGTTCTTAAAGTTTATAAACCTGAAGTAAAACTAAAAATAAGAAACTACAGAAACGGTTCATTCGTGTTGGAAACGAACATTTAGCTGTCATTAATAAATGATTGAATTATATAGTATGTTGGTCTACAGATATATATATATATATATATATATATATATATATATATATATATATATATATATATATATATATATATATATATATATATATATATATATATATATATATATATATATATATATATAGTACATTTTCGTATAGCAAGTACAAATAATTGAATATGCACCATTTTAAACTACCTTTTTCTTAAAATAGATTTTGTTTTAAAAAATTACTTTGCAAGCTTGTTGATTAATATGCAACACAAAGGTCAAGGTTGTAATTAATAATAGAGCATGAATAAGATTAACAAACTGTACAATCAATAACAATATCTAGCCACTCTCTTAAATAACCACTGTCTCTGATATCTTTTATGATTGATTTATCTATTTGAACAGATAAACATTGGTACAAGGGGGCACCAAACACATATGCGCCACACAAAAACAATGAAGCCAGCAGCAGTTATCACTGATTCGTATGAGGGCTGTGATACTTACTACCAGGGTGCCCAGACCAAAATAGGTGGTTTACTTAGGGAGCCACACGCACCTCTTTTATGAAAAAGAAAATAGATCAGAACATTTCTCAGTTGTCAGTATGAGGATTTTTGGAGATTGTAGTATTTTCACAGTTGAATTGACGAGTCGATTTAAGCTAGACCACCGTTGAAAAACCTAGAAGCACTGGACTGAAGTTTCCTCCTAATACGGGACTCCACATTTTAGATTGACTCGTGAATTCCAATGTAAAAATACTACAATGTCCAAAAATCTCCATGCTGATAATAATCATGTGTCTACTAGTGACTAGTGACAAATTTATTAAATAAAGCAAGAATACGACATTAATTGTAGAATACGATGAATTTACTAGGTATTTTTAGTTGCTTTCTTTTCAGCTATGCACATGTACCAGCTAGTAAGTTTGATTACTTGGAATGGTTAACATAAAAATAATATCAGATGGGTTTTTTGGATATTATAGTAATTTCAATGATTAAGACCATGAGTCAGTTGAAGCTAGACCACCATGGAAAACCTGGAAGCACTGGACGGCCGTTTCGTCCTATTGTGGGACTCCTCAGCAGTGCGCATCCACGACCTCGCCCCCTGAGAGATAATTTGAATTTAGCACAAAGTGAATTTTGAAGAAAATGACAGATGTTCATTGATTCGTTAAAAGGAGTGAAAATGCCTCAGTAAAGAAAATCTTTTTTTGACGATATCATTTTTTTTAAACTGTACAATCGTATTTATCGCTAGTTTTTTACGTGGATTAGTCTATAGTAAAATAGAGGAGTGTTAATAAATTATCAAAGATAGTCAGAGTTATTCATGTATCGGATGTGATTCAGAAACCCTACTTGGAACGGACAGTATACGAACTTTCAGAGTTATGTATCTCTGAGTAGAAGGATAAATTTAATCCATTCGCTATTCTCAAGAACCAGACGAATATGCTCTGAAGACAAGCACTTGATGATGAGCTGAATATAGTCTAGTGAAAACTCCTCAAGAATGGCTTTCCACCCAGATTCATTGATAGTAACCTAAAATCAAAAAATCAAGTTAAAAGTATTCTTACAGTTCCTAGGGAAGTTCCGACGTTGAAAATTGAATTCAATGGGGATACGGATCCTAAGATATGAAAGAACAGATTATGTAGATCCCTGAGAACGACGTTTTATTTCGCCGTTTCGTAATGTTTTCTCCAGTAAAAAACCCATTCAGCGAAGTGTCAAAGATAAACTGCCGCTTTGGGTCACCTCAGTCTGCATTTATCAGTTTGCTTGCTTTTGTGGAGCACGTTATATAGGCCGTACAAGGTATGCATTTTGTAAGTCCATATTCGAGCAATATCTTGAGTGGCTATCTTAAAGAGGATGCAACGAGTTACGTATGCCCAAACACCGATTACCACAACGTGCAATGCTAACCGGTGTTGGAGATGGTTGAAAGAAAGTTAGGGGCGGCCAAAACAAAACGTGGCATCAGTGCTTGAAGTCACTAACTTCTAGTCTGAGCCATGTTGGGAGAAACAGACTACTTGGTTGGGGTCCGTGTGACTATCGTAACCAATGGTTGGAGACTCTGGGTAACATGTCTCAGAATCGGTCGCAATGGCGTCGGTTTATACGCTCTGTCTCCCCTTAAACTATGAAATTAAAATCACTTCATATCTTTCTTTCTACGAACTAATTCTTTCCTCCTGTACTATATCCTTATTGCAATCTTTCTTTTATATATTACTACCATTGGATTAACTACTTCTATGAATTTGGTGTTGATCTTGTTGTGCTAATGAGGTATGGGAGCTTGGACCGATGCTTATATGTGCCTGGTCCTACAGTGTAGTTGACTGACAGACTGAATGTATTCATTCATTCAAAATAATCGAATAACAATGTAATTCTACATAATTGGGATTTAGTGAAGTCATAGCAACTTAGATAGCTTAAACATGACCTTTATGTTTAAACAAGTAATTAACTAACAACTGTCATGATAACCTAAGTATATTGACTTCTATTCTTAATTTTTTTTCTATCATTCAATTCATTATAACCATAACTTAATTAACTGATTAGTTCTTTCTAAACCTCCTTTAGAATTCTCATTATATTGAGTAACAAAAATGATCTTAAAATATTCTAGTACTGTCATCACTTTTGGTATTTTCTTTTACAGTCTATACTTTGTAATTAAACAATTTATATTGTGTAAATTCCAAATTCTAATGTAAATAAAGTAAAAATGACTAAATGTATTAGATTGTATATGTGTGTACCTAAAAAATAAAGCAACTCAAAAATACCTAATGATGAATACGTTGTATTCTATATAATTAATGTCATATTCTCGCTTTCTTTGATAGGATAACCAAATGAATTGGTAATATTTTCTAAAGTACACTATTCACTTATTAAAAAAAACATTTTATATTAGTATGAGAATTTTCGGAGATGGTAGCATTTTCATAGATGAACTTATGAGTTGATCTAAGCTAGACACCACTGTTGAAAACCTGGAAGCATTGAACGGCCATTTCGTCCTAGTATAGGACTTTTCATCAATGATCATCTACAATACCGCCTTACGAGATCCGAACGATAGATTCACAAAAAGTTCGATCTATCAGAAAAATATTTTGTTTCACTATTACTACCAGACAGTATTCATAACGTTTGTTTACTCAGTCAATAAATAGAATTATTGATCTATACATTCAGTTATCATGGGAGATGTTTTTAGGCTTATATGGTGTTAATAGCAGTTTCGTATTGTTTTTCGTCTAAAATACAGAATTTCAATGATGCTTTGCCAAAAATAGAATGGAACAGCCAGAATTCTACAATTAGGTACATAAAAAATTACAAACTGCTTAAGAATCACATTATTTTTGTTAGGCATAAAAAAGACAGTCATCAGAGTTTGCTCCTTCGTTATATTTTATAGACAAGTAGGAGATATTGACTGAATGTTTACTGGCCGAGTTGGATTAAAAACGCTTGACCGTTTTATTAACACAACACAATCATAGACCTCATTAAGATTGACGTAAGAATATGTACGTTGAACTACCTATTCTTAAGAAATAACTGAATCCTATTGAAGCAAGTGACAGTTGAAAATTAATCAACTCCTAAAGTTATATGAATTTTTGTCCAGTACAACTCTGTGCTACGTAGAGTGTACGTAGTTGACAAAATTCAACTTATTGAAAATTATTAGTGATCATTCTGTTGCTTAAATTATACATATACAACTTGCTAATATTGAGCCGATGAGTACACAATTACTAGTGACAGTAGTGTCTGTATTAATCCGTATATTTTGTTGGAAACAATATAAGTATATACACAGACTGTTCAGTAAACAATCCAACTGAGGACAATAAATTTATTCTGCTAAATTTAAGGTTCATAAGGACACTTCCTAATGTTTAAAATATCTCTGAAAGTCTTTAAATTTTAGTCTATTCAGTACTGTCGTCTTTCTAGAAAACTGTCTTAAATTTAGTTTATCAACAATCATCAATATTGGTTTAGAGGTTAGAAAGTACAGGAGATTCCGTATAAATTTAATATTTCTATCAACAAAACACTTCGACGATCATCCTAGTTATGAATCACCATTGAAGTTTCTAACTTATTGACAAACCCTTGACCTTCTCGAAAAAAATCTGTTTTCATCAGTTGATCGAAATTGCAAGAAAATTATTTGTGTGACTTTAACCCCCTAACTATATCAGTCAGTCAGCTACAACGTAGGACCAGGCACATGTATGCATCGGCCCAGGTTGCCATACCTCATTAGCACAGCAAGATGAACACTGGATTCATAGGAGTGGTTAGGTCAAAGGTGGTAATATATAGGAGAAAGATTGCAATAAGGATATAGTATAGGAAGAAAGAATTAGTTCGTAGAAAGAAAGATGTGAAGTGATCTTAATCTCTTAGTTTAAGAGAAGACAGAGAGTGTATACACCGACGCCATTGTGATCGATTCTGAGCCATGTCACCAAGGGTCTCCAACCATTGGTTACGAAAGTCACGCGGACCCCAACCAAGTAGTCTGCATCTACCAACATGGCTCAGACTAGAAGTTAGTGACTTCAGGCACTGATGCCACGTTTTGGTTTGGCCGCCCCTAACTTTCTTCCAACCATCCCCTACACCGGTTAGCATTGCACGTCGCGGTAATCGGTGTTCAGGCATACGTAATACGTGGCCCAACCATCTCAGTCGATGAAGATTCATAACCTCATCAACTGATTTACCATCATTCCCTAATACCCTGCGTCTAACCTCACTATTACTTACCCGGTGATCCCAGCAGATGCCAGCAATATTTCTAAGGCATCTGTGGTCAAATACTAGTAGCTTACGGGTGTCTTCTACTCTTAAGGGCCATGTTTCGCTGCCGTAAATTAAAACAGAACGGACAGCCGCGCAGTATACTCGTCCTTTTATTGATAGACGGATATCTCGCCTCCGCCAAAGGTGACGTAAGTTGGCAAAAGCCAAACGAGCTTTACGAATCCGTGCTGAGATTTCGTCAGACACCAACCCATTAGGGCTGATCAGACTTCCAAGATAAGTGAAGTTGTCAACACGTTCGACTACTTCACTCCCTATCCTTAGTTCAGGTGTTGACGCAGACCAGTCCTGAAGCAACAACTTGCATTTAGAGGGAGAGAAGCGCATCCCAAACATTCTGGCATTGTTGCTTAGTGCTACCAGAAGACTCTGCATTTTGTCAGCGTCTTCACCAAACAGGACTATGTCATCTGCATATTCTAAGTCGATAAGTGGACCTCCTGGAAGGAGATCAATACCCGAGAATTCAGTCGACGAGAGTGTTATTTCCATCAATAGGTCTATGATGAAGTTAAACAAAAATGGAGAAAGTGGGCAGCCTTGACGGACACCACTTGAGGTTGTAAAGGTAGATGACAGTTCGCCATAAGCCCTGACTCGACTAGTAGTGTTCGAGTAAAGAGCCTTCACAAGGTTTATGTACTTCTGAGGTACGCCTTTCAATGACAGACACTGCCACAGAGTCTCGCGGTCTACAGAGTCAAATGCTGCTTTTAAGTCAAGAAAGACCACCATCGTCGGACGCCGATAGGTATGCCTGTGTTCTAGAACCTGACGAATGGTGAATATGTGGTCGATGCAGCCACGACCAGGTCTAAAGCCAGCTTGGTTCTCTCGTGTTTGTAGTTCACGAGTCTTAGTTAGGCGTTTGATAATTATCGAGGCCAGTATTTTAGATACTATGTTTGTTAAACTAATCCCTCTGTGGTTGTCACAGGATGATTTTGACCCTTTCTTATATATTGGGACGATAAGTGATTGCGACCAGTCAGATGGGATAACGTCTAATTCCCAGATCTTAGCTAAAATATTAGTCAACCTAATCGCTAAAATTGGACCACCATCCTTAAAGACCTCTGGAGCCAATCCATCTGGACCAGCTGCCCTTCCTCGTTTCAGATTAACTATAGCCTTCTCAACTTCAGCAAGAGTTGGGGGACCTACTTCAATGTTCCATTCACTTTGTCTGGGAATGGAGGGTAGTTGTAGAGTAGCTGAAGGCCAGCTGAACTGTTCTCTAAAATGTTCCGCCCATCGTTCTAAACGTCTGGACTGGGAGCAGATGAGAGTATCATCTTTTTCCGAAATAATCTCACTTACACTTGACTTATTAGTTCCAGTTTCTTTTATTAGTCTGTAAAGCTGTCTTGTGTTCCCTATAGTCGCCGCCTTTTCCATCTCTTTTGCTTTCGTTACCCACCACTGCTCACGGTCGTTCCTTAGACTTTTTCTTAACCTAGATCTGATTTGTTTACGCTCTTCATCATGTTCAGAACCTGATGGGACGAGTTTGCGAGAATCCATCAGTGTGACAGACCTTGAAGAAATCCACTGGTTCCTTGTAACTCTGTGGTTTAAGTCACTAACAGATGTCACTGCTGTTTCCACAGCTGCTTGTATGTCCTTCCAAGCAACATCTGGGTCAGCCTCGTCTTCACAACTAACTAAGTGTGACCTCAGTTGTTCCTGGAACCTACTTTTGGTTTTCTCGTTACTCAACTCAGTTCTAATGGGTCTTTTTAATGTGGCTTTTTTGCGTCCATTGAGGCGCAAGCAGATGCGTGCCCGTATTAGGGCATGGTCGGAGTCCAAGCAGGTGCTCCAGAATGAACGACAATCTTCTACCGACCCTCTCCAACGATGACTGATGGCAATATGGTCTATTTGAGTCCATCGTTGGTTTGGTGTAGGGGGTCGCCATGTTAGACGATGTCTCTCCTTATGCTTAAAATTTGTGTTTGCTAAAAATAAACGATTGTCTGAGCATAGCTGCAGCAGACGATCACCATTATCTGTTCGCTGTGTCGGAATACTAAAATATCCACCTAAATGCCTTTCTGTTTGGTTTAAACTGCCTATCTGAGCATTAAAATCACCTGCTACGAGTACTATGTCTGAGCGTTTAGCTTTCTGAAGAAGTTCGGATAGCTTTCTGTAAAATTCATCTTTCACTTCATCTGAGCTGCAGTCAGTGGGAGCGTAGGCAGAAACGACAAAAAGGCAACGACGTGTGTCCCTATCCTTCCGAGTTCTTACGTAGCCGTTCAGCCGAACAGCACATAGACGACTGTTGACGGGGATCCACTCTAGCAGTGCTTGTTCGGCCCTTATGCTTAGTGCTATGCCTACACCTGCCAGTCCACGAGAACTTGCCATCGGGTCACCGGACACACGAAGGGTGTATCTCGTTGGCTCTCCGTCTTGCCGAGGTGAGGTCAAGTGAATGACCACACTGGAATCCTGTATGCGTGTTTCGGAGACACAGCATACATCAATGGAAAGAGACTCTAGGGTTTTAGCCAAGGAAGCCTGCTGACCGATTTGACATAGGGTGCGTACGTTGAAGGCTCCAATGTGTAGTTTGGAGCGAGGTTTCAGTAGACCTGGGACAGTGTTTTGCGCACTAGAATCGTTGGCTACGGTGACACTTGAGGTGGAAGCCGAGAGAGGAAATACAGAGTTGAAAGTCGATGTAGGAGGAATAATAGGAATTGAAGAAGGAGGTTGATTATGAATACAGTGGACTTGAGTGCTGTTAGAAGTATGAGGGCGGTTATCACTTCCCGGTTGCCCACACCGTGGAAGGGTTGTTCTGGAGGTACCTGAAAAGGAAATTGGATTAAAGGTGGTCTTAGTGAACTGAGAGCGTGACCGCAGTGCCCAAGGGACAACTGCTTGAGGTCGGTCACACACGACCTTGTTATGGGTAATTTTTGTGTTAGCTCCGTACTTATTGAGACCTTACCGCCGGAGACGGATATCCGTGGGATAAGGCGAGGTGTGCATTTTTAGGGTCGACCTTTTCTAACCCCACCCCTCCTTGTGGGAAGGCAGCATCGCTGTCATGCTGGTTGTCTGAAGGAAACACCTTACTGCTGTCACACCTCTGTACAGTCAGCAGTACGACTTCGCCTTCGGACCTTGGGTTTGTTGCTTTTAGTCTTACCGCTCTTCAACCGACCTGTCTGACATGGTAGGACCTTGAGGAACGGTTGTTCCAGCCAGTATAGCTCGGTTGCTTCATCACGATAGGCAAGCCCGACCACCACGTCAAGGTAGCAACAACGGTCGGGACCTAACTATATACCTGTACATAGAATTGAAATGCTTTATATTTTATGTGTACAATTTTTAAAATATCTTTATTATGAAATTAATTAATTAAATTACTGTAGTAGTAGTAGTAGCTTTGTGATTCAAAATTCCATAATAACTGAATAAAGAGACCTAATCTAATTTTTTAAAACAAATTTTTAAAAACAAAAAAAATATAAGTTCAAGGTCTGGTAAGAGTAGAGAAAGAACAAGCCAACGGGAAAACTAGTTAATAGTACAACCACTTAATGGATGAAAGTTTATTAGTACATATGAGGTTGCCAATCAAAGGACAATTTTATAAACCCAAACCATTAACTATACACGACGAACACATACTTTACAAGACTATAAATCATTACATTCAGCATTGATTAACAGTCAAAAGGTCACACACACACCAACAAAGGTGATGAAAAAACAGCTGTTTAGTACCATTCGTTCGATGATTTAAGCTTCAACTTGGTTATGAAAGGTGGAATAGCTAAATAAAGACGATATGTTGGAACGGTTTCAAGCTATGATTTTAAGCATTATATACATACCAACAAATCAAACAATTGCATTGTTATTGTTTGAAGTTGTTGTATGGACACAATTTTGTTAACGGTTATGTTGATATAGACTCACTTGAGTTTTAGACTTTCGTGGATCTTCCCATGTAGTTGACTTGTTAATGTGATCGATAAAAAATGGGAAACCAGTGATACTATCATAACCCATAGACCATCCAGGAGGTAAACCTTGTGAGCTCATAATTTGTACACCAGATAGAAGTCAGCTGGTTAGCTCGAAAGATTAACCGAAAAGATTTGCAATGCAATCCAGCAACCTGTAGAGGAAAATATGACTTCCTAATCAATATTGCAAGTACTATATATAACACAAACTCTAGAACGATGAAAGTTCATAGGCTTAAAAAAACCTGGTAAACCGAATACTAACGAGGCCGGAATATTGCGATGATGCACATAAACAAACAAAGTTTATTGTGAATAAGACAGTCCGACTGGTAGTTGGTGAAATACACACATTGCTCAAGAATGAGAAAAACTGAAGTTGGACGTAAAAATCTGGTTAAAGATGGAAATGCAGCTGACATGACTGTAGAGCTGCATCACCTGAGATGTGTAGAACATGCACTGCGTATCCTGAAACTAAACTTACCTCGATGTGTAATCACTATTACCTACTTCTAAGTTATGAGTCGATATATTATTTCACCCATAACTTCTTTTCAGATCATGCTTTTCATGTGATTAGTCTCTCTCACTATCTTCAATATTACTACCATTTTGACCTGTCATTTAACTTAATTTCATCTCGCTCTGGTGAAATGGTACAATAATTTGGATGACAAATATCTAGGCCAGACTCTACATTCACCATGACTGCGATACATTGGAACTCAGACAAAAGAAACAGCTCACCCACCTCTTCACCCATAACACAATCGTAAAAAGTGACTGAAGATGAGTTAAATAAGTAAACTATATGTAAGTGGTGCTTTGGAAATATCGCTGTGGATAATGGCAGTTTTATTTAGTTGTTTTAATATTTGACATAAACTTCCCAGTAAAGGCAAATCTTTTTATATAAACCCCAATCGAATGAAATTGCTGGAGCATGTGCTTAGCTTAACGGTGCAACAACATATATTCACAATGGATTTCTAGTTGGACACCAAGTTTCACGGGCTCGAGTGACAGAATGGTTAATGGTCACAATAGTACAAAGGCAGCTGTGCTATGTCAGTGTTAACTCCAATTAGCTTATCAACTTACTTACGAGGTTTAGTGTCCTTCATCTAGATCACTCTCGTATTCGAATCCTTCATATGTACTACATCAAAAACTAAAAATTTAAATGACCAGAACTATTTTCAGTCTTATGCTGTTGTATTACTCATAATGAGAAAGCCGTGTAGATTGGGTCTAGCTAAAGAACAGTTAAACAACACATGCCATTTGGACACTGTGCCGTGTCTGTTCTAAACAAAAGTGATGCAATCGAGTTCTCCTGAAAATATACCTGGTAAAAGCTACCATTGAACGCAGGCAATTTATTCAACACTATCACAATGAAGACTTTACAATGTTGATGTCGGCTATCTGCTCCTCAAACAAGATCGGAGAACCATAATAACGGCTTTCTGAGTACAAAAGGAAATATGCTGCTTTGGTACAGTTAAACGATACAATGGAAATAGAAATTATAGGATGTCATGACAACTACCACTTACATTAACCTCTTTCGTTTCCTTTTCTAGTTCAAACTTGTCTACTTAGTCATGTTTAAGTGTTGGATCTACCAATCCCTGCTCTGGTTTCAATTTACATATTTGCTTGATGGTCATCGGAATAATCAGCCTCAATCGATGTGTTTTTTAAGGGTGCCACTGTACAGCATGGACAAGTATGTGCTACTTCACAGAGATAGTAACCAAAACGGTATTAGTCACTGTCAGTAACGCGACCTCTCTTATAGTAGTGTGATCCGTTGTAACATTAAAAACTGGTTATATGTATGAGAATTAAGTTATGGGTGAAAATAATTCGCCTACCAGCACATACATTGAACAGCTATAAAGACCATGTGACTTGATTTCGAAGGATGATAAGAAAGCAAAACCAGCCGAACTTTTTGGAACGATATATAAATAAATGATTGAGAATCTTTCGCTTAACATCAAGTGTGCAGTGCCAATGGTGAGCAGAACACATTGACTTTGTAGCCTTTGAGAGACTCTGATATGACATTTTTGGCCGCAGGAAATGACATGATTATTCCGGTGGTGTTCCTTAACCAACAAATATACGCTACAGTAATGAAAATCGCCTGGATTCCTTTCCAGAAACTTAGATAGCCTTAAAAAGAAAACCGTTCATGTGAAACAAGATCAGACAAAGGTATATCGAAGGGTACTTCGATTAGGCTACAATGTACGGTTAGGCAAACTCAAGTCAAGACACCGAGTGGAATGGGAAATAATCTACATCTACGATTCATTAAAAAAAACCTAGGCAGTAAGGAAATACAACTACCAACTCAGGAAGACCCACAGTCTGTATGAAACCAACTGTATATTCTACTTTCATAGGACCGTTACTTAATGACGTCATGTTAGTAAGAACAGGGGGAACTACTTAATGAACTCAGTATACATCTTGTTTATTAAACAGTTAACTCCAGTATAAATAGTTCGTCTAGAAAACACAACAAACTTGTTACGAAATGGCGGGATTTTAATGGCCTGAGACTTCGATCGCGAAGTGATTGTATGGTAGAGGTGAATGGTATTCAATTAAATCCTCAGCAGTGACGGAATGCAATCAGAATGGATTAGTTCCTTTTCCATTCAAAGTAGAAGTTTATGAAACAAAGGTTTTATTTGACGTATTGGCTAACTGCGACCAAACTAACTCTTTAAATATGAGTTATCTTTATAAAGGTACACAATCTCCCTATTCTGGGGAAATCGTGCCCAGTTTGAGTGAATCAGGGCCTAAAGAGGGCTATAAACCTGTGTGAGGAATTAGAACTACGATTTACAGTTGATGATTAATGTTAGAAATTAAATTTAGAGTTTTAATCACGAACTGACAGCACCTAAAAAGCCAAAACTCTTTCCAGCGGAATGGATGAGTGAATTTCGTGCCAAAATGCGAGATCTTATACATGATTGGTTCACCCATAAATTATACTCTCGCCGGGGAAATCGCTATAGAAAACTTTGGGGAAACGGCCCAAAAATTCGAAAAGCTTTGGGGAAATCTCAGAAATGTCTGGGGAAAACTACCATATTTCTTACGACTGGGGAAAGTCCAGAAATTCATCCAAAGTTCTTAAAAATTTCCCCAAGATAATGAGACTGGTCATTTACGCGGCTGCGTTCATTTAGGTCGCTAAACTATTTACAAATACATATAGAGTCTCTAGAAAAACACTTTGAAAGCATATGGAAAAACCTCTTTATCTAACTCGATACAAAGGATAACTGAGGGGTTTGTGGAGTCATCATTACTTTGCGATTCACTTCACCTGTCCCATCAACTGTTTATTCATATTCCCCGCCCCTAGACTGACTAGAAGGTACCAGTCTTCTAAAGGTCATTCTAGAAGCCACTATGTTCTGAGTTCAAAAATTTTTGGTAGCAATCTTCTTACATTACTCCATAAGCAGGGAATGAATGAAAGAGAGGTATCTAGTACTAAATCTGGTTGGTTGGTCATTCTTATTAAAGTATCACAGCATGTTAACTGTGGTATTTTTACGAACTAATATTTCTTTTGTACGAGCGCGCTATTTAAGAGTACAGTGGTATTGTTTTACGTTGAGTTAATTAACTGTTTTGATCGTAAATTACGCATCAAAGCTACTGTCTACACTTCAATTGAATCTATTCCAGTTAAAGTGATATTGTATTGAGTGTTTTGATTTTGCTTTTGTGTATTTATTGCATCGAAGCATACTTGGTCGACTTTTACTTGATTTATTTGGTTAAGTTTTGAGAATTCTTTTACATATCCTGTTTTTGTCACCATTGTAGTTGATCTTCAAGATGACCAGCTCCGCTCATAAATGTGGACAACCATATTGCTTATTCCCAGTGGGGGAAGGGATGCGATGTGATAAGTGTAATTAGTGGTTTCATAAGATGTTCACCCGATTAAGCCCCACTGCATATAAAAGGTTCTCAAAGCCCAACCCTCATTGGCTTTGTATTTTTTGTTGCTCGAGCAAAACATTACTCATCCAGGAAGCAATTAGCCTCCTTGTGTTGGCTAATAAGAAGGTCGACGAGGGCTTTACTGGTAACATTCGTACTGATGGTAAAGACTGCGTCAGTGTCATAAGTGCTGTCACGGCGCAAACCAGACATCTAGCTGTACAACCTGCTATTGAACCCTCTACCCCGAAACAATTAGTGAGTGACACGTCATTAGACATTGGTGGCCATGTTGCTACAGCAGCGGCCAGTGATCCAGGCAAAACAATTACTGTCCCAAGTAGTTCTAGTGTCGATGCTACGACTAATGGAAAATGGATGACGCGGAAACGCGGAAGAGTAGGTAACATAGCTAAAACTAATGCCCGTCTACTTGATAAGTCATTGGTGCACTCTCAGACTACTCTGCCAAAGTCCCAAAGTACAGCTACGTCAAACATTGTTGTGAGTCACTCGCTCGACTCCCATGACCCTGTTACATTAAAAGCTAATCGTAATATGCCAGAGATTAAGATACAGGATCTAACACCACGATCGGAAACCGTGAATACGATTTCCATTGAAGCTAAACCCCTTCCTAGTTTAATTATTTGTAATCAAAGGAGTCGAAAGACAATGACCCTGCGAAACGACATGCACACGATCTGCAGTTAGTGGAATCTGTGATAAGAAACGTACCACCTGAAGGGGTTCTAGGGGTACATATCACGAAAGTAATACGACTCGGTAAGTGGGTTAGACGCGAGACCCAACCAAGAAAGATCTTGAAGCTGGTTCTCGGGAATTTTGAGGAAAGAGATATATTATTGAAAAATGCACAAAAAACTCGTGACTCAAATATTCTTATCCGACCAGATTGGCCGCTTGCGGATTGAATCAAGTGAAAGAATGCTCTTACGGAGTTAAGGAATCGCAAGTTAAATGGCTAAACTAACCTTACCATTAAGGGTTTTCGGGTAGTGAGGTCTTGGAAGCCAATGTTTCCGAGGCCTGTATGGGCAGAACGAATGATTACCAAAACACCCTAAGTGTGTGCTACACGAACGCCCGTGGTCTTAGAAATAAAACATCCTGGCTAAGTCTGATGGTGGATGAATGAATTCCCGATATAATTGTTATTACAGATAGAATGTTATAGAATGTTATACCATCACTGCAGGTTATATCTGCATTAGAAGTGATAGAGTTTAAAGTCACAAGGAGGGAGGCATAATGTTATACGTTAGGGATCACTTTCGCATATAATCAATCATATCGGAGGCTCATGTTAGTGGTACATGTGAGGTAGCATGTTTCAAGATTAAATCTAGAAATGGGTTAGTGACTATATGGGGACTAGATCGTAGTCTGCGTTGTCTTGCTGACGATTTTATCTTAAGACACATCTGTTCTTAGAGTATGGCAGAATGTTGTCTCATCATTGGTGACTTTAACACACCGCATACCAAACAAATAGAGCTTACAGCTCCAGGTGGTGGTTTCCATAGCGGCCTTTTATCAACTGTTATTCAGTGTACACTTGTACAATGCATCACGAAACCGACACATATTGATTTCAATCATGATCCGTCACTGCTGGATCTCGCCCTCACCACCCACTGTGAGGATGTCTTTGATATTCAGCACCTTTCACCACTAAAGAACAGTGATCACGTTGTAATTCACTTTAAGTTTAGGACACATGGTATACAGTTTGTGTCTGCTCCACCCCGTCCCAATATCGGGTGAGCTAATATTCCGGCAATCAAAAACTGTGCTATCTCGACTGATTGGTCGGTCGACGCGGATGGATCGATCGAAGACGAATGGAACAAGTTTAAGGATACATTCGAGTCCTTAACGTCGCTGTTTATCCCATGGTCAGCACGTAAGCTATCACATTGCGTGAGTACCGAAAATTCCGGAATGTTTGTAAGAAAACCATAGCTAAATCCCGTACTACTTACGAACGACAGTTGCTATATGATAGCCGTACTTGTCCGAAACGATTGTTTTCGTATGTTAAACGGCGAATGAAACGTAGTGATGGTATTCCCCCGTTACTGTTACAGATTTACTAACTGAATCAGATCGGGCAAAAGCTGAGACTTTTTCAAACTATTTTAGCGAAGTCTACCCCACGTTTATTGTAAAAAATACTTGTCCCAATCACATCGAGATACCAGCCATCCAATCTGTACAGGTGACTGTGGTAACTGTCCTTCCGTTGATAACTAACCTCAAACGTTGTAAGATACCGGGCCCTGACGGGTTACATCCAAGGTTGCTGTCATCTCTTGCGGACATTATTTCAAGACAGCTCGCACCGCTCTTCAACATGTCCATTCCACTCGCTCAACCTCCTAGAGATTAGAAACACACTATAGTCACTCCTGTATTTAAGGATGGTCAGATGCAGATCGTATCTAACCACCGACCTGTCAGTCTAACTAACGTAGTCGTTAGGTTACTTGGAAAGAGAATTCGGGTTAAGTTACTTAATCACATAGATTTACACAATCTGCTAACTCCCGAGCAACATGGGTTCCGTAACAAGTGTTCATGTTTGATTAACTTACTTATTGCAAGAGAGGATTGGACAGCAGCCTTAGATAAGGGCCTGTCTGTCGATATGATGTTCACAGGCTTTAGAAAAGCATTTGACAAAGTTTCACACTTAGGTCTTATGCAGAATCTCACGAGCGTCGGAATAATATATGCTGTGCAGGAGTGGATGGGAAACTTCTTATGTGACCGCAGACAGAGAGTGAGGGTCAATGGAACGTTATCCTATTGGGAGCCGGTCAAAAGTGGTGTACCCCAAGGCATCATCTTAGGCCCTCTGGTCTTGCTTTTCTACGTCAATGAGTTAGCGCTGTTGCTTAGGTCGTCGACATTATTGCTTGCGGATGACGTAAAAGTCTGGATCTCCAAGCTGACTTGGACGATTTAGTTAGATTGGCTCGAGGTTGGGGCTTAGAAATAAATTATAGGAAGATTGTGCTAATGCACATCGGTCACGGTAATAGTTACCTTTATACTATTGATGGTAAACCTCTTCCATGCCTTCATTAACATAAAGACTAAGGAGTAATAATAATTCATGAATTAAAAACAACTACGCATTGCAACGTCAGGTATAAATAGTTATCTGAATTGTAATTGGCCACTTGGTCACAACCATAGACCTGATAGCCTTCTTGGTCCGGCTCCCAATATGTACAGTATGCCCTTATCAGATGTTATATCCAATAGCAATGAAAAGAATTTTTTTGTAATTCCGCCGGCTTTCCTGCCGGCAACGGTAAACATATTTCACATGATGACAAAGTGGTTGAATCTATTTCCCCTCGCAACACGACTCTTACCTTAGCTAATCCTATGAGTATTCATGGAACTACCAATTGCGATTTATACTCTAACCTGCTTCACTATGATGACTCTGAGTTTCTTATTCTTTCGTTCAATGCCCGCTCTCTGTCTAATAAAATTATTCATCTTAAAACTCTTTTATTCCTTGTTAATCCAACCATTGTACTTATTACGGAAACGTGGTGTAATTCATCTATATCCGATCATTCCTTGAATGTAGATAACTACGTTTTCTTTAGAACCGATAGATGTTATGGAATAGGAGGCGGTACAATTATCTATGTCCGTTCAGACATTCAAGCGTGCAAATTTGAGGATAAATCCCTTGATGCTATAGACGACTCCACTTGGGTTACTGTAAACTGTGGATCCCAAAATTATTTACTTGTGGGATGCATATATAGACCACCTCATGCGGATACTAAGTTTGACAAATTACTAACAAACATATTTTCCATTGCTTCGCACCAACCGCATACTTTTAAAATCATCGGAGGCGATTTTAACCTGCCAAAAATTAAATGGGGCTTGACTCCGGTACCAGGTCGATATAACAAGCTAGTTGAAACATTAGAAATTTGTGGATGGGTTCAACAGGTCCGAAAACCAACCAGGGGGAATAATACACTTGATTTAATGTTCACAATCAACATAGACTCTATCTCAGTACATACCAGTCATGAGTTTTTTATGAGTGACCATAGAGTTGTATTGGGTATTATTCACTCTTTAAACGCCATACAATTGAACTCTAAAGCTTCATTGATGTACCAAAGCAGACATTTTGATCAACAAACATGGAAACGGACTGGAACTCTCATTCAATGTTTACCATGGGAAACTTATTTTACCACAAATAATGTTGACATTGCGCTTTCCAATCTATACCACAACCTGATATATTGTCTTGACTGCACTGCTCCAGTTATTGGCCGTGTGGCTTATAATGCTAATAGGGGCCAAAATACTTTTAAAAGAAAGCTGAGGAAATTAAAATGCCGCTACTACGAGCAGAATGATGTGTATGCACTTCAGAGTATACTTAAATTAATCAACAGAAATGCTTCATCTAAACGTAAGTATTTTATGAATATAGAAAATAAAGCTCTACGTAGTAAAAGCCCAGAATTATCAATACTTCGGCTTTTTAAATCCCGTGTAAAGTCGAATTCCCTTGGCACGACTAAATTCTTCATAGTTAACGGAAGCATTGTTAACGACCCGAATACTATATGTGAACAATTCAGCAAGCACTTCTCGCAGTGCTACAAAACTGGAACTGGAAACTCCATCATTACATTTCCAATGCTGACATCCAGACATCTGTCGAAAATTGATTTTACACCCTCCAACATCAAGCAGGCCATAGCTGCCCTGAAAAAGTCTTATGATGGTGGACCTGACGGGATACCTTCATCATTTGTGAAATATGGAAGTAGAGAATTTCCACTATTTTGTTTGAAACTTTTCAATCTATCTATGGAATATGGGACCTATCCATCTGTATGGAAAACATCCCTTATCACCCCTAGATTCAAAACAGGACCACGTAGTGATATTATTAACTATAGGCCAATTAATTTGACATCCGTGCTCTCAAGAACCATGGAAAAAATCATCCACAAACAGCTACTATCATTTTTACTTTCGGCTAGTCTGATCAGCCCATCCCAACACGGGTTTATGACTAAACGCTCATGTTTCACATCGCACCTGGAGTTTTTTGATCAAATTACCCAGAAAAGAGATGTTGGTCAGTCAGTGATAATTCTTTACTTCGATTTTAGTAAGGCTTTCGACAGTGTCTCACACAAACTTCTTCTTTTAAAACTCTCTTCATTTGGCATACAGAATCCCCTTTTATCTTGGCTCAAATCTTTTTTAGAAGAACGTAACCAAATCGTTCGCTTTGGATCATGCTACTCTAAACCTGTGAATGTAACCAGCGGGGTTATACAAGGAAGTGTGGTTGGTCCATTACTCTTTCTCCTTTTTATCAATGATGTGTGTTCCCTCTTTCAGTATGGTAAGCCTTTTCTTTTTGCTGATGACCTGAAAGTAGTTTATTCGTTCTCTTCTCCCATGAAAGAAAGCTATATTTCAGCGGTAATCCAAGAGGAAATAAACAAGTTGTACGAATGGACTATTTCGTGGAATATGCCACTTAATGTTGACAAAAGTGGATTTATTCACATTGGTCGCTGTCTTAACTTAAATCTGACTGTACAGACACATACACTCAAACCTCTTAACACTGTTCGTGACCTGGGTTTAAGATATAGCAACAGTCTGAACTTTTCTGAACACATTATATCTCAAGTATCCAAAGCTAGAAAGCTCATCGGATTGATAATGCTAAACTTCAATAATATCGAATCGAGATTGTTACTATACAGAAAATGTATCTTACCCATTCTTGAATATGGTATTTTAGTTTACAGTAATTGTAGACATACTGATCTGATTAGAATTGAAGGTGTTCAAAGAAGGTTCACTAAAGCTGTTCTGCGGTATTCCGATAACAAAGACTATTACCAAAGATGTCAACAACTCAACTTAGAGCCTCTTTGGATCAGACGTATCAAATTAAATCTTGTCTTTATCTACCGGCTTATTAACGGTATTTCCTACTCTTCGGTATCCACCCCTTCATACCTTATGATATCATCCCACAATCTACGCAATAAGGAGAATATTCTAGCGATTCCAAGAACCCACACAAACTTACGTCAGAATTTTTTCCTTATTCGCTACTCAACCATGTGGAACAGACTGCCAGTGAACCTCCGTTGCAGTGAAACTACAACCCGGTTCAAAAGTCTCCTTGACGATTTTCTTTCCGAAAGTGGATTATGTCACCTATTGAATATCAATGTATTCAATAATGATTTATACAAACAAGGTCCGTCATCCATTTAATTGCTTGAAAAGCAAAATAAAACCTTTAAATCTTTCCACATCTATTTTATTTTATTTCTATTTATCTTAATATATGAAATCTGATTATGTTCGTGTTTATCATTATTTCCGTTATTAATATCATTATTAGTTCCCTGACACATTAGATATTCTTTTTGTATCTTCTTATCCTTCTAAACATATTTAACTCCAGATTGTCCTTTAAAATCAATTTTGACTTTCATAGCATCAATCTTAATTATTATTGCACAAATATTTATACTAATATCCGGTTTCACTCTGTATACTATTACATAAATCTAAATGTATTCATCCGAGTGCATTGAAGGATTTTTATTTTATTTTTCTAAATTGTTGGTTTCCTTCTGAGGTTGATACTCATTACTCAATTATTATTCTTATCATTAATCAAAACTTTTCACTAGGTGTTCACTTCCTTTCAAAAAAAAAAAAAAAAAAAAAAAAAAAAAAAAAAAAAAAAAAAAATTGTCATTAAGACAATAACTTGTGTTACACTTAAATTTAATTCTCAGACCCGTTTTATCTTCACTATGCATATATGACTCATACATATTGATATTTTATTAGCCTTTTCACTTAATTGAGACTTTCATAGCATCACTCCAAACTATGTGACTGCACAAACATTTATTCTAGCGTCATATCTTACTGCAATTATAAGTTATTTTTTCTTAATTATTTTTTCTTACTAATTTGACGATACACACATAGTCGTTTGTTCTTGTTTTATGTTCATAAACACGCCTAATAAACTGTTTGTGTACTTCACGTCTCCTTTATTTCTATTCCCTTATTTTCTGCATTTCCTTCTTTAGACTCAATTCAATATTCTTCTCAATTGCACAGACCCGATTTATTATTATTAATATTCTACTATTATTGCTCAAAATTTTTTTTAATGGCCAGTAGGATGCTGACATTATTGAGAATTGTGTATTATTGCATTTTTTTGAAGAAACCCGAAATGGTTTCTTCACAACACTTATGTACCCATAAGATGTTTGTGAATAATAATAATAATAATAACCGCTGTCAAACGTTTTCGTGCGTTATGGTCACTTCGCCGAGTGTTCAAATCTTTTGACAAGGAAATGTTTCGAATTTTATATCCCACATATATAAGACCACATTTAGAGTAGTGTATCCAAGCCGCTAGCCCATATCTGGTAAAAGATACTAACTCAATTGAGCGTGTACAGCGTGTGGGAACGAAATTAGTGAAGGGTCTTTCTAAACTCTCTTACGATGAGCATTTAAAATACCTAAAGCTTTTCTTCTTGTCGTATCGTAGAACGAGAGGTGACCTTACACTGGCATTTCGTATCTTCACTTATGATTTGGGTGTTAATATGTCTTGTTCTTTTGCGCCCTCCAACACTAATAGTCTCCGAGGTCATAGCAAGAAGGTTCACTTAATGTGGGGTCCCGTTTTTCTCATCGAGTAGTCAATGATTGGAACGCCTTACCCGAACAAGTGGTACCAGCCTCATCAGTGAATATTTTCTAGGAGAAACTGAACCTCCACTGGGAAGCAATCTGTCAGGATTAACAAAGGTTCACCAACCTACTATCCTTATTACTGAAGACTGAAGACATAACTACCGCTGATTACGAATTCCCAAATGTAGCACGTTCATTAGTATGCTCATTTTGGTTCTACTTTCTGTAAATTGCATTATTTTGAGAATCCCTAGTCATTACAACAATGTAAATACTTCGAATCATCATAATAATATTCTGTAAAAATAAACTAACGAGATCTTTACGAACAGAAGTATTATACATACGTTATTTATATTCCTCGAACGTTTACTGTGCCAGTACTCAAAAAGTGCTCTTTTTAATCAAGAGAATCTGTCTTGGTTTTAACGTTCAGGAGATTACTTTTCTTTTTAAGTTTTATCTGAGTCAGTATTTAACTGTGGTTTTGTCTTAGCCATACCGTGTTTACGGTTTTACACGGCGAGATAAATTCTGATCTGACTTAACTTTTTAGACGGTTCATTCTGAGTACATTGCCATTCGCATAGTCGTAAACTTTGTCTAGAATTTGGTTAACAACTCACATTTCATCATGATCACTAAGATCATACACAAGCGACCTGCATGTCACTTTGCTGTAACATGTGATTTGCGACGTGAAAAGTGCAGGTTCTGGTTTCATGAGGCATGTGCAGACCTTACAGAAGCTACTTACAATAGACTTAGTAAGTCAGATAACTAGTTGGCATATGGCTAATGCGACATATATGCTGAGGATTAGCGAGGCAATATTATCATTCTTTCGACAGACCTGAGAAAAAATTATTAGCAACTCTGCAAAAAGGCAATCCTGAAACGAACAAACAAACGAAGACGCCCAGGGACGTAAAGAAGAAGGACCTCGACAACATTGGTATCAATAGAACAAGTAACAGTACCTGAGATGTGTTGAAACTCAGCACCATAGTAAAATCGACGATATGACACTCACTCAGCAAAAGTTGTATTTGCAGGACATACTTTCAACTACGGTCCCCAAAAAATCTGTTGTGGGCTGCTGGAGGAAATAACATTGTGCAAGGTGTCCCAGAAACACTGACCCTAACTATGCTGATTATGTTATTTCGGAGTAGAGATTGACAAGCAGTCCTTGAAGAACAAGGACATGGCGACTCAATATGTGATGCGATTAACCAAGGACGGGGATGCTAGACCCTGTATTACGATGATAACCTTCCTATGGCAGCTACTACTCTTGAAGTATCTCGTGTCAACAGACGCCGGTTACCAGCTCGAATCCACATGTACCTGGACAGGCCAAATTATGAAAGGATTAAACACAAAAGCGAATTGGAACTGACCGTCCTACTTGTGGATTGTTAAGAACAAGGAGAAGACGTCAAAGGTACGGGGACCACGTACCCGGAAAACCCAGTGTAGGTAGGTAGCCCATCCATGTAAGACAAACAGGACTAGGAGCCTCAAGAGTTTTGAACCAGAAGCGTAAACTGTCTATATATGAAGCCCGCGAGTTTACTGATCAAAAAGGATGAACTGGGTGAACTAAATGTGTCTCATAATACCCATATTATAGGAGTACATGAAACATGGGAATCTTCTGACTTTAAGAACCAGGATCTGGTAATACTCTGTATTTGTTTGTTTCGTAACAACATAAAAACAGGAATGAGGGCAGAGCAGCCCTTTACGTACGACCTTGCTTGGTAGCATGTCAAGCATGCACTCGACTGCTTATCAATCTTGATGAATATGTATGGTGAGATTGTTCAACACCTCAAAATATCTAGTTAGAAATCCTCTACAACAAGTCCACCGATGACACCGAGTTAGAAATTTGTATGGTTGAGGGATTGTCTCGCTCTCCCAGTCTTAGATATATCCATATCCTGAGTTTTAGAGACATCAACCTTCCCAAATTCAATTTTTCTGAACATACGTACATCAAGGGTGACATCTCTACTGAAGCTCGGTCCTTTGGCCTTGTTTAAAATTTCGAATTGTCGTAAAATGTGAAGTAGGCAACACAGTGGAGAAATAGTTAGACGCCGTCACTTATAAACTGCATATTTACAAGTGAAGAATTTCTAGTTGGCAGCCTTTCAATCTTGGCTCCCTTGAGAACAAAATACTATACCATCATAGGCAATCCAAACAACTAATGCACAAAAGTAACAGGAACAGACAAAATCCAATATCGGAGAGAGCGATATGATAAATTAGTCTCCAGTCTGGAAAGCCTATTCTATCATGCAACCTCTCTTCGACAAACCAGAACGGGGATTACCCGGTTTATAGGCTTCAGTGACTCGGCAATGAACAACAGTGGTGCCGTTGAGTTTCTGGCAGTACCATATTTTTTAATATCTCAGCCGTCACAAACAAACAACCGATGAGTTCTCCGATAACTCAACAGGACTCTTAGAATTTAACACAATTTGATCACGCGCGCCTGACGAGTTTGACATGACATCGTTGACCTATCACCAATGACCGGAGATTTACACCTTTCCACCACCATTTTGGAGTATTCAAATGCTTCTAAGTGTATAAAATGCATCCTCACTTTGCGGTTAGACAACCAAAATAACAAATCCAACAGTCATAATAATACTGAGGTTAGACCACTGCGCGGTAGGTCTGTAGTGGCATTGGATCCCAATCACAATCTTCAAAGCTGGACTTCGGATGACTGAACAAATAGACTTCCAACATTTAACACTAAGAGGAGGTTGAAAATGGTGGACACAAGAACATTCGTTCTATCCTCAGTTTATCGAGTGGCAATCACTTTCAGTATCTTTGTTTTTGACCAGAGTAAAGGGGTGATAATGCTGGATGGAAAGAAGATTACTTTGTCGGGTCATTGATTTTCGTGTAATATTACATCCGTTTTCAATCCCATATGATGACTTTTATTAGTAGTATTTTTTCCGCATTTAGTTTGATATTTTGACCAGTATGATTGGTTTATTGCAGTGTGACCTTATTTTAAGTTAACGTTCTTTGCACTAATGCGGGATGGAATTCGTTTAGTATTCACCTCTGATTTTAGCAGTAATTCTGTATAATTTTCCTGTCTGTGATAATTATTAACTAATCTAGAGTAAGATGAATATATAAATGTGTTCATGTATCGATACACTTTCGGGTTTCTGTTCAATATGACAAACCAGCAAACACATCTAGTGCATCCATGGACAGGAAAGACGAAACAAGAGACAACGGCAATAAACAAGAATTTTTTACTGAGGTTATTTTTCCGTATCAAAATTTTTTCCATTGATCGGATTTGTTTGTGAATGACTGGATCTTTGATCTTCATCAATTTTGTGGGCCATAGCAGATGGTTTGTTTCATTCCTTGTTCCATTTTGTTCATTTTATGTTATCCCTCTTGTTTGTTATATATAGCTCGCTTCTCAATTTGATTTTTTTCACATCATTTAGCTTCGATGTTTCGTTTACGTGCATTTAGAGTACACCGTTCATATAGGTGATGGGTGTCTATCTTGCTACTTAATTCATCATCTAAAACGCATGGTTATTAAGATCCTGAAGTCATCAAGATAGACGGCCTAAATAAAACGGTAGCAACTCCTGGAAGTCACGTCAGTCTCAATGCAGATCCAGGATTAAAAGTGATATTCTGCTGATGGGAATCAAAGGATTAGGAAAGTGTGCAAGGTAGTTGAGAAGAAGTGAAAGTGACTAATTTATGTTGTCTCGTTAAAACGTAAGCGTCTTTGTTCATTAGTTTTGTGGTGCCATTGCGACAAACTATTTCAAGAATTTGCAGTGGGAAAGGCATGGTAGCAAACACACGATGTTTGGTTTCAGTGTCATGTTTGTCGTCTAGGAGGGAAAATTACAAAATATCCGGATGCACTTCAGTATACTCTGCTGCTATGAAAAACTTTTGAAAAATGGGATTGTATGACCTATAACCAAGGGGCCTTATTTTTTACCGATCGAAATCCAACTCTGTAGTCCGAAATTACATAATGACACGACGAAACCAAGATCAATGTGTTTAAGCTAAACCACTGGGTTTTTCTGCATATCGTACGAAGCCCTCTTGAGTCACTCGCGGTCTATGATCATAACTCAATGAAATTATAACACAATACACTGTGTGAATGTACGTAGCACTATTGAATGACGGAAAATTATTCCAGAAAATTCAACACACTTCAACAGCCACTTCATAGTGAAGCTTTCCTCTTATACGAAATAACATGGTATGTACTAAGTTCGATTCTGCAGACTATGGTGAAGATGAATGGCAAATACTCGACAGATTTCAACTCTCAAACCAGATAACACGAAACTCAAAGCATTTTAATAATCGAACGGTAAATTTATGTATATTATTGCAAATCCATAGAGACATTGTCCTCCACCATAATTATAGAAACAAAATTCATTATAAACCCTGAATATTGGGTTCCCTCGTAGCTTAAAAGCAAATGGACAACTGAAGAAAAAGAGCAGAACCAAATGATCAAGGCTAAAATTATACACGAACTAGTTCTAAACCTGAGTCTAACAACGATTTCGAAATTCCATATAAAGGAAGCAGTATTCACAAAAATGGTTTATGGTAAATCAAACACGTCAAGGTTCTTTAGCAGCGCTATATATTGAAAAGTGGCTAATAAGTACTTGAAAATCACTGGAAATATTCCCGACGAAAGGAAACTAATGTCCTGTCTACAAAAATAAATTGAAGTGACAAACGTTTTCATCAGACGCCTAAAGAGTACTGACAACTAATCACTACATGTTGTCACACATGATATTACCGTAATCGGCCTGGTATCATTCGATAAAAAATGAAAGACTGATGACAAATTTCAACCAAAGAAGGATAAAATTTCAGTCAATGAAAACTAGGAAATATCGAGTCAAGTGTACATATGACCTCGATAATATTCAGTGAAGAAAAGGTCGAAAATCCTAAAAAAAATAGCGATGCCATAAAATGGGAGATTTTGAAGGAATTTACAAAGCAACAGTTGCATTGTTTGATTTTCTGAAGACAGCAATTTGAATAAGACGTTCATGCTTGCTCGTCATAAAGCCGGGTTGTCTAAGTTAATTTGGTTAAACCTATTAATTTCGATTGATGAATCAATAAACTAATGTCATTTGAGTTAAACACTCACGACTGGCTACTATCATACTTTTCATTGAGCTGCCAATTGTGGAATGAGACCAGCTTTTTACGTGAACATGATTAATGATTTCACGGATCCATTTTGTCAAAGATCAGCTTTTTGTTTCCATGACGTTTTCCCGCGCTTTGAGGTACTTTTCGCGTTGTTCTACCTGATAGCTCATTAAATAGTTTTAATGGCCTATATAAAACGTTGTTGTGGTGGACCCGCAAGCTCTTTTCTAGCCTATGATAGAATGCAGTGTGGCAACTGCAGCAAGCAACTTTACAACGAGAGCACCGGACTCATACCAGCTGCATATAATTGGAGTCGCAAGCCGCCATCATGTTGGTTGTGCAAATCATGCAGTTCTACAAAGTCTCTACTGATTCCTGTGTTGATTTAGCCGTCAAACACAGCTAGAAGAATACCCTCAGATAAAGCCAGCGGCAGATGGACAGGTGTCAGATTTCTAGAAAGTAATAAGCGTCAATATGAGTTCAGCTTTAGATCTGAAACTATCAAGGAGGACATCCATAATGTAGTGGATGATAAATACACTAATGTATGCACTATAAAAAGGGAAAAGTGTGCAAAGAAGAGGAAAATTACAGAGAGCTATAAGAATGTGAGTTGGTTGTTTCAGCTATAGAAACCCATATTACCTATATTGACGCAAAACATACTAAGCAGGAACAGAGTCAGAACACCATGGAGGATCTGATAAAGAAACAAAATGAAAATAACGGTTGGCTCAAACTAGCACCTATGATTTAGGGAAAAAATTATGGTATGTACGGAGGTTACCAAATCCAGTTTTATGAATGAAAAGAGCGAGAAACAAAGCCTTGAAGTTTGTCAATGCTGATCTAGCAGTTGATTAAGTCTTTTTTCATCAGATTATCTTTCTAAAAGGAGCCAAAGGCTAGGTTCGAACATGACCTAAGCCACATTTAGTTCTCAATAAGCAATCTACTCTCGGAAACGGTGGCAGGAGTTAGTATTCATAAGCTCTACATAAAAGGACAGGAAGTGGGTTCCAAAAGTAATCAGACAAACCACCCCTTTGAGATTAGTTGTGCTTCCGCCGAAGGAATAAATCTAATGCTGAAAAACTCAACTAAACTGGCCGGATAGAGAATTTATGTCCGTGAGGATCTCAGCTTGGTTGACAATTATGTGACTTTCACGTAAGATCTTATAGATTAAATAACCAAATCAGACCATGTTAAGGAATAATCGACAGAGGTCAAAATAAATAAACTACGCTAGATCGGTGACAAATTGTATGAAAGACGTCAATCCACCTCCTATAAAATAGCGAAACTTAGAGGTTGGTTCACCAGAAAAAACATTGATTGAAAATTGTTATAAACCCAAATCGCCCTACATTTATTCCAGCACATAATAGATCCCACCACATATGACCTATAAAACGCTGTATGTGAATTGACCATCACATACGGTGATGATGTCAGCCAAATGAGCTTATCATATTCAAGTCCATGAAAGGTATATTCAGTCAAGTAGCTGCTCCAGGCCGTCCTAACATGTACTAGGCAGTCATGAAGGCGATGAACTCTGCAACCTCGACCAAAAACTGAAAAATTGACTCAAATATGTCAGTAGTGGAGGAATAAGCTTAATTCTAACAGTTGTACACTCAGGCAACTCGACAATATATACCCTGGACAGTTCCAAAGAAGTAGAAGCACGGTCATCCCTGAACAGGACTGGATACTCGATGATTACTTAGTCAAAAGGGAAGACGTGGAATGTCGCCATTAGCCTTGGCACAGAACACGCTATGGAACGCTAAAGATTTGTCCGAAAAAAGTATACTAGGATAATCTGAGCAGTTTGGTGAAAATGTGAGAAGCGATTGGCACAATTTGTTATCAATCAGCCGTATAGATTGTTCCTGTCCATAAATTACGGAACAAGAATTCATCATTGGATTTTCAATCCAGTTATGGGATGGGGGCATCTTAAATAACAAAAAATGCCAAGGCAAGGCAAAAGCCATAGCGGACTATTTCGGGACAGTATTCACTCAGGAGTCTCATCTAGACTAAGAACTAGATCCAAACACAAAGTCACAAGATCGGTTTCTCACTATAGATTTTGATCGAGACGACAGACTATAGGCTCTTCGCGCCCAAAAATAGAAAATCAACAATTTCGGGTTTGAAAGATAGTACGCAAGTTGGAAGTGAACAAAATACATGTGACATGCAGGTTTTCACAATATATTATCCAATCTTGGAACCTGTTCCTCGAAAAAGTAGTGCTTGATCCATCAGTAAGCCCATTCACAAGAAGACCTAAGACTCTCTCGAGCTTGTTGCGAAACGGCTAACACAATCCGTAGGCGCTTTGTCCTGAGAAGAGTTTATTGCTTGTTTTATAGTATGAAGTGACCATCAAAGTGACCTTGGACGATTTAAATGTAATCTCAGTAGGCTGGTATATAACGTCGGGATAGAGAATCTATCATTTGGAGGGTAATTAAATTAATTCCTCATGGTGATTATAAAATGATTATAAACTTTATGAGTCAAATGTCTTGTTAAGTGGTGAGACCATAATATATGGAAGAACCAATCAGATTTAGAGTAACATGTCTTGGATTTTGTTACGGAATTCATCCACCCATTTATTAAATAGCGTTTTGGAATTTTGACCAATGTCAGTTCGTGATGAAAGCCATAGAGTTAATGCTTGGACCTAATTATCAGCTGTAACTCATAGTCCTTACTCTCCAAATAGTTTCATAACCCTCATTTAACCCTAGTAAGTAGGTGGACATTCCCAAGATCACCAAGACATCACTGAAAGGTTGTCCATAAATTTTGGTCTCACCCATCCCAACAAGTCCGGGTGGTTCCGCGTTTTTATCATCCTTTGAAATCAAGTCACATGGCCTTTATAGCTGTTCAATGTATGTGTCGGTAGGCGTGTGAGCAAACAACCAATCTATCTCGAATTATTTTTACCCGTAACTTAATTCTCATACATAAAACCAGTTTTTAGTGTTACAATGGATCACACTACTATAAGAGAGGTCGCGTTACTGACTGACTAATACTGTTTTGGTTACTATCTCTGTGAAGTAGCACATACTTGTCCATGCTGTACTGTCACCCTGAGATCCTTCAGCCGCTAAGGCTGACAGGGTGGCTGACCACTTTGCTGCCTATGATCGGTCTGGACGCTGAAGTAGTTGGGACGTCTATGAAGAAAGATCAGACAAAAGTTAGGACAGTGGCACCCCTGAGTAATATAAGGTGAAGTGTTCTAGTATTTAACGGCGATGCGGATCGATAAGGTCGAATCATTGTCCATCATACCCAATTTTCAAAAGATATTTAAATAAATGCGTGTTTAAAATTGTGATGTTCTTTCACGATCTTAACTGGAAAGGGTACATTAATTTGATTAGTTTGCCTCTTACTGATTCATAACGTTCCTTATCTGCAGCACAATGATATAATTGTACAGTATTCTAAGCCTTCAATTTATTGCTTGAAAAATGGTTGTTTCAACCACTGGGTTACTTAATACTTGCAGTCTGAGAGAGTCAATTTTTAGGTCATATATGATGCATTCTCCGGAGACTTGTAAAAAGTGCATGTTATTCATCAAATAATTAGTGTTTACAAATGTTTCATCGTATTTCGGTACTCGAATAACATAGTTGTTTTGTATTTTAGCCGTAACCAGATTTGAAGAGAATAGTTGACTCCAAAATAAAAAATATTGTGAATGTAAAACAATATAAGTCTGGTAATTACAGAGAATGTTTTTGTGAATTTCTTCGAAAACTGTAAATGGATGTTCTGTTTGTTCGTCTTTATAGATGGACGAATTGTCTATGTATAACTAACTACTATGTGTGGTTATAAAGTAGTTTCCAGCCTTCCTTTAGGTTGGACACTGCATCATTTACAGACTATCTCAACACTTTTCCCCATTATAGTATTCTGATACAGACCTGTTACAATGGGAATATTGAAATGTCACTATTTCAAACTAATGGTTTTCATCTATTTCGTAAAATACAATATCCATGACTTTGTTACCGACTGTTAACAAAATAAAATGACATATATTTTCACATACGTCCATACTTTACAGGTTTTCTGCTTTGAATTCCCGAGAGGGACCTATTAAAAGTTCGAAAAATTGTCTGGTAATCTGCTCTAATTTAAAATGAGTTCAGACTGGAATTCGTTACCAGTCAAATTATCTGAAAGCATACTAAAAGCTATCGATGCATTAGGATTTAAAGAATCTCTGCCTGTTCAGGTAATCCTTTCATGTTTATTTTTAATATAGTTAGCAATATGTTATTCCTCTCCTATTAAATTCAAAAGATGTTGCAGCCGAGGCTATCACTGGTTCTGGGAAAACTTTAGCATTTGTTATCCCCGTTTTGGAGATATTATTAAAAAGAAAACGCCCATGGCAAATATATGAAGTAAGCAATTTGAATAAGACGTTCATGCTTGCTCGTCATAAAGCCGGGTTGTCTAAGTTAATTTGGTTAAACCTATTAATTTCGATTGATGAATCAATAAACTAATGTCATTTGAGTTAAACACTCACGACTGGCTACTATCATACTTTTCATTGAGCTGCCAATTGTGGAATGAGACCAGCTTTTTACGTGAACATGATTAATGATTTCACGGATCCATTTTGTCAAAGATCAGCTTTTTGTTTCCATGACGTTTTCCCGCGCTTTGAGGTACTTTTCGCGTTGTTCTACCTGATAGCTCATTAAATAGTTTTAATGGCCTATATAAAACGTTGTTGTGGTGGACCCGCAAGCTCTTTTCTAGCCTATGATAGAATGCAGTGTGGCAACTGCAGCAAGCAACTTTACAACGAGAGCACCGGACTCATACCAGCTGCATATAATTGGAGTCGCAAGCCGCCATCATGTTGGTTGTGCAAATCATGCAGTTCTACAAAGTCTCTACTGATTCCTGTGTTGATTTAGCCGTCAAACACAGCTAGAAGAATACCCTCAGATAAAGCCAGCGGCAGATGGACAGGTGTCAGATTTCTAGAAAGTAATAAGCGTCAATATGAGTTCAGCTTTAGATCTGAAACTATCAAGGAGGACATCCATAATGTAGTGGATGATAAATACACTAATGTATGCACTATAAAAAGGGAAAAGTGTGCAAAGAAGAGGAAAATTACAGAGAGCTATAAGAATGTGAGTTGGTTGTTTCAGCTATAGAAACCCATATTACCTATATTGACGCAAAACATACTAAGCAGGAACAGAGTCAGAACACCATGGAGGATCTGATAAAGAAACAAAATGAAAATAACGGTTGGCTCAAACTAGCACCTATGATTTAGGGAAAAAATTATGGTATGTACGGAGGTTACCAAATCCAGTTTTATGAATGAAAAGAGCGAGAAACAAAGCCTTGAAGTTTGTCAATGCTGATCTAGCAGTTGATTAAGTCTTTTTTCATCAGATTATCTTTCTAAAAGGAGCCAAAGGCTAGGTTCGAACATGACCTAAGCCACATTTAGTTCTCAATAAGCAATCTACTCTCGGAAACGGTGGCAGGAGTTAGTATTCATAAGCTCTACATAAAAGGACAGGAAGTGGGTTCCAAAAGTAATCAGACAAACCACCCCTTTGAGATTAGTTGTGCTTCCGCCGAAGGAATAAATCTAATGCTGAAAAACTCAACTAAACTGGCCGGATAGAGAATTTATGTCCGTGAGGATCTCAGCTTGGTTGACAATTATGTGACTTTCACGTAAGATCTTATAGATTAAATAACCAAATCAGACCATGTTAAGGAATAATCGACAGAGGTCAAAATAAATAAACTACGCTAGATCGGTGACAAATTGTATGAAAGACGTCAATCCACCTCCTATAAAATAGCGAAACTTAGAGGTTGGTTCACCAGAAAAAACATTGATTGAAAATTGTTATAAACCCAAATCGCCCTACATTTATTCCAGCACATAATAGATCCCACCACATATGACCTATAAAACGCTGTATGTGAATTGACCATCACATACGGTGATGATGTCAGCCAAATGAGCTTATCATATTCAAGTCCATGAAAGGTATATTCAGTCAAGTAGCTGCTCCAGGCCGTCCTAACATGTACTAGGCAGTCATGAAGGCGATGAACTCTGCAACCTCGACCAAAAACTGAAAAATTGACTCAAATATGTCAGTAGTGGAGGAATAAGCTTAATTCTAACAGTTGTACACTCAGGCAACTCGACAATATATACCCTGGACAGTTCCAAAGAAGTAGAAGCACGGTCATCCCTGAACAGGACTGGATACTCGATGATTACTTAGTCAAAAGGGAAGACGTGGAATGTCGCCATTAGCCTTGGCACAGAACACGCTATGGAACGCTAAAGATTTGTCCGAAAAAAGTATACTAGGATAATCTGAGCAGTTTGGTGAAAATGTGAGAAGCGATTGGCACAATTTGTTATCAATCAGCCGTATAGATTGTTCCTGTCCATAAATTACGGAACAAGAATTCATCATTGGATTTTCAATCCAGTTATGGGATGGGGGCATCTTAAATAACAAAAAATGCCAAGGCAAGGCAAAAGCCATAGCGGACTATTTCGGGACAGTATTCACTCAGGAGTCTCATCTAGACTAAGAACTAGATCCAAACACAAAGTCACAAGATCGGTTTCTCACTATAGATTTTGATCGAGACGACAGACTATAGGCTCTTCGCGCCCAAAAATAGAAAATCAACAATTTCGGGTTTGAAAGATAGTACGCAAGTTGGAAGTGAACAAAATACATGTGACATGCAGGTTTTCACAATATATTATCCAATCTTGGAACCTGTTCCTCGAAAAAGTAGTGCTTGATCCATCAGTAAGCCCATTCACAAGAAGACCTAAGACTCTCTCGAGCTTGTTGCGAAACGGCTAACACAATCCGTAGGCGCTTTGTCCTGAGAAGAGTTTATTGCTTGTTTTATAGTATGAAGTGACCATCAAAGTGACCTTGGACGATTTAAATGTAATCTCAGTAGGCTGGTATATAACGTCGGGATAGAGAATCTATCATTTGGAGGGTAATTAAATTAATTCCTCATGGTGATTATAAAATGATTATAAACTTTATGAGTCAAATGTCTTGTTAAGTGGTGAGACCATAATATATGGAAGAACCAATCAGATTTAGAGTAACATGTCTTGGATTTTGTTACGGAATTCATCCACCCATTTATTAAATAGCGTTTTGGAATTTTGACCAATGTCAGTTCGTGATGAAAGCCATAGAGTTAATGCTTGGACCTAATTATCAGCTGTAACTCATAGTCCTTACTCTCCAAATAGTTTCATAACCCTCATTTAACCCTAGTAAGTAGGTGGACATTCCCAAGATCACCAAGACATCACTGAAAGGTTGTCCATAAATTTTGGTCTCACCCATCCCAACAAGTCCGGGTGGTTCCGCGTTTTTATCATCCTTTGAAATCAAGTCACATGGCCTTTATAGCTGTTCAATGTATGTGTCGGTAGGCGTGTGAGCAAACAACCAATCTATCTCGAATTATTTTTACCCGTAACTTAATTCTCATACATAAAACCAGTTTTTAGTGTTACAATGGATCACACTACTATAAGAGAGGTCGCGTTACTGACTGACTAATACTGTTTTGGTTACTATCTCTGTGAAGTAGCACATACTTGTCCATGCTGTACTGTCACCCTGAGATCCTTCAGCCGCTAAGGCTGACAGGGTGGCTGACCACTTTGCTGCCTATGATCGGTCTGGACGCTGAAGTAGTTGGGACGTCTATGAAGAAAGATCAGACAAAAGTTAGGACAGTGGCACCCCTGAGTAATATAAGGTGAAGTGTTCTAGTATTTAACGGCGATGCGGATCGATAAGGTCGAATCATTGTCCATCATACCCAATTTTCAAAAGATATTTAAATAAATGCGTGTTTAAAATTGTGATGTTCTTTCACGATCTTAACTGGAAAGGGTACATTAATTTGATTAGTTTGCCTCTTACTGATTCATAACGTTCCTTATCTGCAGCACAATGATATAATTGTACAGTATTCTAAGCCTTCAATTTATTGCTTGAAAAATGGTTGTTTCAACCACTGGGTTACTTAATACTTGCAGTCTGAGAGAGTCAATTTTTAGGTCATATATGATGCATTCTCCGGAGACTTGTAAAAAGTGCATGTTATTCATCAAATAATTAGTGTTTACAAATGTTTCATCGTATTTCGGTACTCGAATAACATAGTTGTTTTGTATTTTAGCCGTAACCAGATTTGAAGAGAATAGTTGACTCCAAAATAAAAAATATTGTGAATGTAAAACAATATAAGTCTGGTAATTACAGAGAATGTTTTTGTGAATTTCTTCGAAAACTGTAAATGGATGTTCTGTTTGTTCGTCTTTATAGATGGACGAATTGTCTATGTATAACTAACTACTATGTGTGGTTATAAAGTAGTTTCCAGCCTTCCTTTAGGTTGGACACTGCATCATTTACAGACTATCTCAACACTTTTCCCCATTATAGTATTCTGATACAGACCTGTTACAATGGGAATATTGAAATGTCACTATTTCAAACTAATGGTTTTCATCTATTTCGTAAAATACAATATCCATGACTTTGTTACCGACTGTTAACAAAATAAAATGACATATATTTTCACATACGTCCATACTTTACAGGTTTTCTGCTTTGAATTCCCGAGAGGGACCTATTAAAAGTTCGAAAAATTGTCTGGTAATCTGCTCTAATTTAAAATGAGTTCAGACTGGAATTCGTTACCAGTCAAATTATCTGAAAGCATACTAAAAGCTATCGATGCATTAGGATTTAAAGAATCTCTGCCTGTTCAGGTAATCCTTTCATGTTTATTTTTAATATAGTTAGCAATATGTTATTCCTCTCCTATTAAATTCAAAAGATGTTGCAGCCGAGGCTATCACTGGTTCTGGGAAAACTTTAGCATTTGTTATCCCCGTTTTGGAGATATTATTAAAAAGAAAACGCCCATGGCAAATATATGAAGTAAGCAATTTGAATAAGACGTTCATGCTTGCTCGTCATAAAGCCGGGTTGTCTAAGTTAATTTGGTTAAACCTATTAATTTCGATTGATGAATCAATAAACTAATGTCATTTGAGTTAAACACTCACGACTGGCTACTATCATACTTTTCATTGAGCTGCCAATTGTGGAATGAGACCAGCTTTTTACGTGAACATGATTAATGATTTCACGGATCCATTTTGTCAAAGATCAGCTTTTTGTTTCCATGACGTTTTCCCGCGCTTTGAGGTACTTTTCGCGTTGTTCTACCTGATAGCTCATTAAATAGTTTTAATGGCCTATATAAAACGTTGTTGTGGTGGACCCGCAAGCTCTTTTCTAGCCTATGATAGAATGCAGTGTGGCAACTGCAGCAAGCAACTTTACAACGAGAGCACCGGACTCATACCAGCTGCATATAATTGGAGTCGCAAGCCGCCATCATGTTGGTTGTGCAAATCATGCAGTTCTACAAAGTCTCTACTGATTCCTGTGTTGATTTAGCCGTCAAACACAGCTAGAAGAATACCCTCAGATAAAGCCAGCGGCAGATGGACAGGTGTCAGATTTCTAGAAAGTAATAAGCGTCAATATGAGTTCAGCTTTAGATCTGAAACTATCAAGGAGGACATCCATAATGTAGTGGATGATAAATACACTAATGTATGCACTATAAAAAGGGAAAAGTGTGCAAAGAAGAGGAAAATTACAGAGAGCTATAAGAATGTGAGTTGGTTGTTTCAGCTATAGAAACCCATATTACCTATATTGACGCAAAACATACTAAGCAGGAACAGAGTCAGAACACCATGGAGGATCTGATAAAGAAACAAAATGAAAATAACGGTTGGCTCAAACTAGCACCTATGATTTAGGGAAAAAATTATGGTATGTACGGAGGTTACCAAATCCAGTTTTATGAATGAAAAGAGCGAGAAACAAAGCCTTGAAGTTTGTCAATGCTGATCTAGCAGTTGATTAAGTCTTTTTTCATCAGATTATCTTTCTAAAAGGAGCCAAAGGCTAGGTTCGAACATGACCTAAGCCACATTTAGTTCTCAATAAGCAATCTACTCTCGGAAACGGTGGCAGGAGTTAGTATTCATAAGCTCTACATAAAAGGACAGGAAGTGGGTTCCAAAAGTAATCAGACAAACCACCCCTTTGAGATTAGTTGTGCTTCCGCCGAAGGAATAAATCTAATGCTGAAAAACTCAACTAAACTGGCCGGATAGAGAATTTATGTCCGTGAGGATCTCAGCTTGGTTGACAATTATGTGACTTTCACGTAAGATCTTATAGATTAAATAACCAAATCAGACCATGTTAAGGAATAATCGACAGAGGTCAAAATAAATAAACTACGCTAGATCGGTGACAAATTGTATGAAAGACGTCAATCCACCTCCTATAAAATAGCGAAACTTAGAGGTTGGTTCACCAGAAAAAACATTGATTGAAAATTGTTATAAACCCAAATCGCCCTACATTTATTCCAGCACATAATAGATCCCACCACATATGACCTATAAAACGCTGTATGTGAATTGACCATCACATACGGTGATGATGTCAGCCAAATGAGCTTATCATATTCAAGTCCATGAAAGGTATATTCAGTCAAGTAGCTGCTCCAGGCCGTCCTAACATGTACTAGGCAGTCATGAAGGCGATGAACTCTGCAACCTCGACCAAAAACTGAAAAATTGACTCAAATATGTCAGTAGTGGAGGAATAAGCTTAATTCTAACAGTTGTACACTCAGGCAACTCGACAATATATACCCTGGACAGTTCCAAAGAAGTAGAAGCACGGTCATCCCTGAACAGGACTGGATACTCGATGATTACTTAGTCAAAAGGGAAGACGTGGAATGTCGCCATTAGCCTTGGCACAGAACACGCTATGGAACGCTAAAGATTTGTCCGAAAAAAGTATACTAGGATAATCTGAGCAGTTTGGTGAAAATGTGAGAAGCGATTGGCACAATTTGTTATCAATCAGCCGTATAGATTGTTCCTGTCCATAAATTACGGAACAAGAATTCATCATTGGATTTTCAATCCAGTTATGGGATGGGGGCATCTTAAATAACAAAAAATGCCAAGGCAAGGCAAAAGCCATAGCGGACTATTTCGGGACAGTATTCACTCAGGAGTCTCATCTAGACTAAGAACTAGATCCAAACACAAAGTCACAAGATCGGTTTCTCACTATAGATTTTGATCGAGACGACAGACTATAGGCTCTTCGCGCCCAAAAATAGAAAATCAACAATTTCGGGTTTGAAAGATAGTACGCAAGTTGGAAGTGAACAAAATACATGTGACATGCAGGTTTTCACAATATATTATCCAATCTTGGAACCTGTTCCTCGAAAAAGTAGTGCTTGATCCATCAGTAAGCCCATTCACAAGAAGACCTAAGACTCTCTCGAGCTTGTTGCGAAACGGCTAACACAATCCGTAGGCGCTTTGTCCTGAGAAGAGTTTATTGCTTGTTTTATAGTATGAAGTGACCATCAAAGTGACCTTGGACGATTTAAATGTAATCTCAGTAGGCTGGTATATAACGTCGGGATAGAGAATCTATCATTTGGAGGGTAATTAAATTAATTCCTCATGGTGATTATAAAATGATTATAAACTTTATGAGTCAAATGTCTTGTTAAGTGGTGAGACCATAATATATGGAAGAACCAATCAGATTTAGAGTAACATGTCTTGGATTTTGTTACGGAATTCATCCACCCATTTATTAAATAGCGTTTTGGAATTTTGACCAATGTCAGTTCGTGATGAAAGCCATAGAGTTAATGCTTGGACCTAATTATCAGCTGTAACTCATAGTCCTTACTCTCCAAATAGTTTCATAACCCTCATTTAACCCTAGTAAGTAGGTGGACATTCCCAAGATCACCAAGACATCACTGAAAGGTTGTCCATAAATTTTGGTCTCACCCATCCCAACAAGTCCGGGTGGTTCCGCGTTTTTATCATCCTTTGAAATCAAGTCACATGGCCTTTATAGCTGTTCAATGTATGTGTCGGTAGGCGTGTGAGCAAACAACCAATCTATCTCGAATTATTTTTACCCGTAACTTAATTCTCATACATAAAACCAGTTTTTAGTGTTACAATGGATCACACTACTATAAGAGAGGTCGCGTTACTGACTGACTAATACTGTTTTGGTTACTATCTCTGTGAAGTAGCACATACTTGTCCATGCTGTACTGTCACCCTGAGATCCTTCAGCCGCTAAGGCTGACAGGGTGGCTGACCACTTTGCTGCCTATGATCGGTCTGGACGCTGAAGTAGTTGGGACGTCTATGAAGAAAGATCAGACAAAAGTTAGGACAGTGGCACCCCTGAGTAATATAAGGTGAAGTGTTCTAGTATTTAACGGCGATGCGGATCGATAAGGTCGAATCATTGTCCATCATACCCAATTTTCAAAAGATATTTAAATAAATGCGTGTTTAAAATTGTGATGTTCTTTCACGATCTTAACTGGAAAGGGTACATTAATTTGATTAGTTTGCCTCTTACTGATTCATAACGTTCCTTATCTGCAGCACAATGATATAATTGTACAGTATTCTAAGCCTTCAATTTATTGCTTGAAAAATGGTTGTTTCAACCACTGGGTTACTTAATACTTGCAGTCTGAGAGAGTCAATTTTTAGGTCATATATGATGCATTCTCCGGAGACTTGTAAAAAGTGCATGTTATTCATCAAATAATTAGTGTTTACAAATGTTTCATCGTATTTCGGTACTCGAATAACATAGTTGTTTTGTATTTTAGCCGTAACCAGATTTGAAGAGAATAGTTGACTCCAAAATAAAAAATATTGTGAATGTAAAACAATATAAGTCTGGTAATTACAGAGAATGTTTTTGTGAATTTCTTCGAAAACTGTAAATGGATGTTCTGTTTGTTCGTCTTTATAGATGGACGAATTGTCTATGTATAACTAACTACTATGTGTGGTTATAAAGTAGTTTCCAGCCTTCCTTTAGGTTGGACACTGCATCATTTACAGACTATCTCAACACTTTTCCCCATTATAGTATTCTGATACAGACCTGTTACAATGGGAATATTGAAATGTCACTATTTCAAACTAATGGTTTTCATCTATTTCGTAAAATACAATATCCATGACTTTGTTACCGACTGTTAACAAAATAAAATGACATATATTTTCACATACGTCCATACTTTACAGGTTTTCTGCTTTGAATTCCCGAGAGGGACCTATTAAAAGTTCGAAAAATTGTCTGGTAATCTGCTCTAATTTAAAATGAGTTCAGACTGGAATTCGTTACCAGTCAAATTATCTGAAAGCATACTAAAAGCTATCGATGCATTAGGATTTAAAGAATCTCTGCCTGTTCAGGTAATCCTTTCATGTTTATTTTTAATATAGTTAGCAATATGTTATTCCTCTCCTATTAAATTCAAAAGATGTTGCAGCCGAGGCTATCACTGGTTCTGGGAAAACTTTAGCATTTGTTATCCCCGTTTTGGAGATATTATTAAAAAGAAAACGCCCATGGCAAATATATGAAGTAAGACATCATAAAATAAATCATATACCAAATAGATTGGAGCTTTGATTCTATCTCCTACCTGTGAATTAGCAATTCAAATATATGAGATAGTGTTACACTTTATCAAATATGTCAACGCAAACTCCAAGTAAGTAATAAATCAATCTAATTATTTCATATTTTTACATATTGTCTCTGTCGTGGTTTTCGTTTATTTTTTACTTTTGTGAGGCCTAGATTTTACATTAAAAATAAATTTAAAATGTGGATAATACCCCCTCTCCCCAAAGTTCGATTGTTTAAGAATCCGTCACTCATTCATTTATGATTTTTACACCAAATGAGTGAAAACATAACATTAGTCCATGATGTCATTGATTGTTAGTCTGAGTTATGTTAGTAGATGCAGACTACCTACTTGTGATAACCACGATCAGCCCCCAAATGCCCTGGTATGGCCGAGAGTGGGGTGGGCCCGCCCTCTCGAAATGCTCTCACACGGCCACGCGTATACAGCATCTGCCAGGGAAGTCCAGCTCACTGCCTTCTCACACCACGGGGATGTTGTTTACGAAAATGAGAGGACGGGGAGCGATTGTCCTGCGTTTTAACCGGATCCCAAACCAATGGTGCACATGGGCTCCAGTATCCTGAGGGAACAAATAGCGTATGAACCGATTGTTGGTCACCGGCTACCATGAGACTGCATCTCCTCACGATGCTCTACTGCCTTGTGGATCAGACCTTTAGGTCAAAGGCTTGGAATGTGGCCCCCTAAGAAAACTATCTACTTCGATCTGGGCACTCAGGCAGTATCACAGCCCACACATAAACAGGATGAAACGACGATACTTACGGAAAATACTATTCTTGCTTCGATTAACAGTCAAACGATTCATATTATTATTATTATTATTATTATTATTATTATTTACTACGTCACTTATTCACTCTCTTTTATTCCCATTTTGTGTATCCTTATTTTTCGACTTATACATTAGCTCGCCTATGGTGGAAACTTGTTTCTATCTAAACTTTCTCGAGTCCCTAACTGGCTGAAAATTGAATGGTACCACCAATTACAAATACTGAAGCAGTTTTTCTGAAACCACGTGCACCATTCAAACTGGCTGCCTTTAATGTTCTGTGGTCAGTGTGTGACATGGTGTCGTGGTGTGAAAGAAAGCTGCAAAGGCTGGCTTCTGTTGGTCCTTCACGACTCTCTGACTGGGGTCCGAGAGATGGTGCTACACAGTGGCTAGAGACGTTATCAGATATGGCTCAGAATAGAAGCCAGTGGCGATCCTGCTGTAACCTTTTACTTTCTTCATAAAAAGTAGTTGTATCTTCATTAGCTGAAAGAATTCTTCTGGTTGTACCCTTCCGTTTCCTCCATTATTATTATTATTATTACACTACCTTACGCCAATCTGTGGTCGTTATTGTTCTTTTTTTCTTATGCGCTCCTTATCTTTTTTTCTCTTCCCATTCTCATTGTTTTGTGTGGTGCATATATATTTAGCGCCCCCTTGTACCAATATTTGTATTCAAATAAATAAATAAATAATAAATAAATAAACCACGGTCGGTTGTTAAAAGCCTATGGGTTTGGGCTTCAGTTCATGAACTAATCATTTCTCCTATCTCAGTCCCTTAAGTATTTTACCAACCCGTTTTTCCATTATAATCAGAGATACACTAAAACGTTGCTTATTTTAGTAAAAGTTAGTGTCTTTGTGAGGAAGCTATCTTCAATTTTATAAAGCAGGTGTATTTTCGTATTAGCATGTTTAAGCAAAATTCAAAACGTTACATGAATAACTAAACCATTTACCTAAATTTCATAGTTCTGTAGATTTTGTGAATGGATTATTGTGTTCTTGTATATTTGTTTAGTTGCGGAAAATTTCATTCTGAACTGTATCAATGTAACTATGACTCTGTTGTTTTAACGTTCTGTTGAAAACTAAGTCATGAGTATAAAATGAACTTGGGATATCATTATATGAGTGGCCGTTATACATTAAATTGTTGTTAATCACGTAGAACATTGTATTTTTACACTGTAATAACTGTGTATAAGAGAGCATGTATTCAGAATCTTATCCTTGTTGACGTCATCTCTAATATCATATAATGACTCAATAATTTGATTCAGGAAAAAAGAAATCTGTGGAATAAAAAGATATAATATAATTTTGAAAATCAGCATCTAAGAGAAGATAAAGAGTGAATATATCTGTGCTATTTTAACTAATTCTAAGTCATATCATTCAGCGTCTCCAACTACTGATTACGATAATCGTATTGACCCCGACCAGGTAGTACACATCTACTAACACGACTCAATTCAATAATGACTGACTTTATGAACCGATGCTGTGTATGAGTTTACCTGCGTTTAATTTTTTTTACAATATCTGTGGTTTTAGTTTATTATTAAAATGATCATAACTTAATGAATTGAAAGATTTCCAGACGGATTATTTTTCCTTGTTTACTAGTGAGTATAATTTCTCAGCGCTTGTCTTCACTAGTAGTGGACGTTCTAGTGGAGCTACAACAAAATTTCAAGACTTCAATAATTTTAAAGAAAAAGGTTCCACTATTCTTGTTGCTACACCTGGACGGTTAACTGATTTAATTTTGGCTGGTGCAATCGTTGACTATGGATTAGGTAATATGGCTAATCCTATTATCCGTGGACTTCGAAGTATGGTAGGTTACCTCCTGAAATTATTCCACTCAGTACATTGTTTATTGTCCTCTATCTAGATCTCGAATTTAACTATTGTTTTTTTACTGTAAAAGCATTCGAGTAAATAAAATTCTGTGTATGTGAAATAACTTCATACAACTTAATAATGGATCGTTAATAGATAACAAAATGCATCCAAATAAAAATGACAACTAAAGTACCAATTTATGCATGATATGTCTGACTATTCTGGACAAATCATATACTAACTCAAGATGAGGTACATTGTAAGTGAGGAATTCAATTATCGGCAGAGGTTTTGTTAGTAAATTATTCATCTTTTAAAGGTTATTCAACCACATGTCCTATCTAGGTTAATTTACATTACTATTCAGCTTTTACTGAAACAGTTGGACCACCTTCCCCTTACATGATCAGTAGGTTAACCAGGCGTTTGGAGTGGGGAGTGTTCACCGTTAACCGAATCAGACCATAGAACTCGATAATCTACCATAAGAACAATAAACATAAAAAACACTGATACATATCTATTGGTTGTTTGGATTCTCCGATTGATGTTTAGGACTATAATTGATCAGTCTCTTTTAGCATATGTACATCTTGTGTGGATTGCCTCGATATTATCATAAAGTCAGTGGAATTTTATTAGCAGAAATGGATGATAGCTTACAGTGAAATAAAACACTGCTTTGATTTTGCTTTACAAAACCTATTACTATCAAACATTTTCAAGTGGACCTAATGCAAACAAAAAGAAAGTTTGGTTAACTTCTCTTTCCTACATGATAACGCGATTATAGTTATATAATTTCATCTGTCATATAATCTCTGTTTAACTATCCATTGTTGTTTACTCGTTACGTTAATTCTATCACCTAAACACTTGTACCAATGTTCAACAAAATTAAAACAGTCTAATCAAAATACGACAATTACATTACGCCTATATACACCACTAGACGTTTGGTAGCCTTATCACAAAAATTCGAATCTGAGTTTTGTATCCTGAACACTCCTCAACAAAGTGTATCCATAACGTCTAGGAAGTTGGTGCTTCTTAGGAAATTCGACTCTATCAATGACGTCAATCTTTAGTTATTCAACAGTCGATTATCAATCTGAAAGAAACGATTTAGTAATCTGGATGACAAAATATAGTCATCTATCTCAGTGATTTAATTATTCAACTTTCTCTTAAACAAATTTCAAAGCTCACTATTTATTTGAGAATTCCGATAGGTGAATTTAGTTCACGATAAGCACTATATAAAGCTTAGCACATATAACCCTATGATTCGTTACTGAGTTACATCATTTATGCCTTACATTAAAAAATTAAAACAATAATGAGTATTGTGTTAAATATGCATTCATTCGTTTACTAGATAATGAATTTATACCATTTTTCTTGTCGAATAAGTGTACTTTATCGTGTTTATAAATCAGCTTGTGCCAATTATAAGTAAATATACTGTGAAAAGCAATGTCATTATATTATGCTACTGTTATAGAGATTTCTCACATTTCTTTCCTTTCTTTTCTTTAAAATAGGAGGTTTTGATACTTGATGAAGCTGATCGTCTTCTAGAAATGGGATTTGAATCACAGTAATTATTTTATTTTAATCACAAGTTTATTGATTACATTTCATACATATTCAGTTGCTGGGTCACATATTTTCGCATCAATTCTATGCCTACAATTGAGTGATCATTGATTACTGACGGAATTTCATGTTTGTCTAGTTCTTTAGTTGAAATCATGACCGGATCTTATCTAAATCACTACTGAAAGCTGAAAGCAATAAGCGACTGTTTCGTCCTAAGCAGTGCCAATCCATGATCATCGTACTGGGACCAAACACTGCTTCCAAGTTTTCAGTAGTGGTCTATCTAAGTCAAGTTCGTGATTCGAACAGTGAAAGTTCTTCAGTATCTACAAATCCCATCATATTAATAGTTCTTCGGTGTTGATCAAGCTTCAATGTGTCCATTAGTCTGATTTAATTAATATTGCATTCACTGTCTTGAGCTGTTGAAGGTTATCGACCGAATATCCCAAACTTAAATTACTTAACTACGCCTTTTACCCCTCGTGAAGTTCTTCATAATCCATTGAGTCACCGGAAGGAAGAGAAAGGTGGAGAGTAAATAGCCATGTCCGACACTAGTTTTCACTATGCCGCGTATAACCGTTTTGTTGAATGCATATAAATTTGAGAATCTATCACCATTCTCGTTCATTTCTCCCAGTCACTCCATATCGTCCCATGATATCTTGATATCTGGAATTGTCTATTTCGACTCTCGCCCTTTCTATTTCTTCTGGTGGCTGAGTGGATTATAAAGACCTCTACATCCCCAAGGAAGCACGGAATGCAATAGACAGCTTGGATTCAGATAGACGATTTGGACTTTGCAGATGACCTAGCACTTCTATTCCATACACACCGACAAATACAAGTCAAGACAGCCAGTGTAGCAGAAGCCTCTGCATTAGTATACTTCAGCATACATGTAAGAAAAACCAAGATTCTCAAATACAACACGGAGAACACCAACCCAATCACACTTGATGGAGAAGCTCTGTAATAGTTGAAAACTTTCACTTACCTGGACGGCATCATCGATGAACAAGGAGCATCTGATACAAATGTAAAGACAAAGATTGGCAAAGCAAGAATAGCATTCCTACAGTCGAACAACATATGAAATTCAAAACAAATATCAACCAACATCAAAGTCACAATCTTCAATATGAACGTCAAGACAGTTCTATTGTACGGAGATGAGACTTTGAAAACGACCACAACCAGATACAAGTATTTATAAACAATTGTCTACACAAGATACTCAATGTCCGTTGGTCGGACACCATCAGCGACAGCCTACTGTTGGACAGAGCGAACCAGCTGCTTTACACACTAATTGTTTAATAAATGGACATTACAAATACACAAATAGAGTCATTCTAAAATATCCTCTTCAAATTCAACATTTCTCCTCTTCCTGACGATCTGATTTATTATGCAACAACTTCATAATGAATGTGGTGCTTCATTAATGTCCTTCGCTCTCCAACCATGACTCCTAACGGATATAGAATCTTCGATATTAGTCAAGAGAACATTTTGACAGTATATGTATCAGATATGTAGGGAGATGTAATTCACCTATCGAGTGGAGGTATATGCACTCGGCTTTTAGCCATGGCTTGGACACGTGTTACGTATGCCCAACGACCGACTGCCTCGACGTGCGATGTTCAGTGGTATAGGAGTAGGTTGTAAGAAAGCTAGGGGCGGCCAAACCAAAACATGGCATAAGTCCATGAAGTCACTGACAAGTGAACTGAGTCATGTTGGTAGGTGTAGACTACCTGGTTGGGGACCGCGAGATGATAGCAACCGATGGTTAGAGACCCTGAATGACATGGCTGAAAATCGTTTGCAATGGCGCAGGTGCATCCACTCTCTGTGTTCTCCCAAATTCTAATCTTCTGAATCCTTCATGTCCGTTTTTTCCTCTTTCCAAATTTATTTCACTGGATTATACTCTTTAAATAACATCTCCAAACCCTAATCTTCCCGATTACTGCTTATACTCTTGCTACCTCTACCACTACGGGATTTGAATCGACAACTGCATCTCTGTGCTAATGTGGTGTGGCAACTCGAACTGATGTACATACGTACGAAGTTCTACGTTGTTACTGACTGACTGACATGCTATTTATGTAAGTTTATAATGCTCTCCGGCTGGCGAAATCAAAAGTAGATGGGTAGGGTCTCGCACCTGCCGCCTACTGTCTGAAACTTCGATATCGTCCCATTAAAATGTCTGGTCAATATATCTTACTGGTGTATTTGTTGTAAGTTTTGTCAAGCTGGATAATTGTTCAGCGATAAAGTTATGATAAACCGGTTAGAGATAATATATTACCTTCGATAATCTCTTTTGGAGGTACCTGAAAAGGAAATTGGATTAGAGGTGGTCTTAGTGATCTGGGAACGTGACCGCAGTGCCCAAGGGACAACTGCTTGAGGCCGGTCACACACGACCTTTTTATGGGTAATTTTTGTGTTAGCTCCGTACTTGTTGAGACCTTACCGCCGGAGACGGATATCCGTGGGATAAGGCGAGGTGTGCATTTTTTGGGTCGACCTTTTCTAACCCCACCCCTTCTTGTGGGAAGACAGCATCGCTGTCATGCTGGTTGTCTGAAGGAAACACCTTACTGCTGTCACACACCTGTACAGTCAGCAGTATAACTTCGCCTTCGGACCTTGGGTTTGTTGCTTTTAGTCTTACCGCTCTTCAACCGAACTGTCTGGGATAGTAGGACCTTGAGAAACGGTTGTTCCAGCCAGTATAGCTCGAATGCTTCATCACGATGGGCAAGCACGACCACCACGTCAAGGTAGCAACAACAGTCGGGCCTTCGATAATCTTCCTTCAACTATAGACTAGATGTGTAAGTTTTGTTGGTTGTTGAAATTTACCATCCAAGTTTGATGGAATTCTTTTAAAATGAAGGCTTTCGTTTGGTTCTATGAAGTTTTGCTCCATTCCGTATTAATATAATTCCTAATATTTTGTTACATTGTATTACATTCCACAGAATCAACACCATCTTATCCTTCTTACCTAAACAACGAAGAACAGGACTATTTTCTGCAACTCAAACAACTCGTGTTGAAGATCTCGTAAGAGCTGGTAAGCAAGTTTGTTTTTATGTAATACCGACCTATTTAACCTAAAGTACATGGTTATTTATTTGTATTTATTTTAATAGTTGAGATCATAAGTCAATTGAAGCTAGACCACTATGGAAAACCTGGAAGGACTTGACGGCTGTTTCGTCCTATTGTGGGACTCTTTATGATCTCAACTATTTAAATTACTATAATATCCACAAAAAACCCCTTCTGATATTATATTTATTTGTTTAAACATAAACATTAGTGTAAAATGGCACCAAAATATTTTTCACCACTACATCATCCCCCTACACAATAAGGTAGGATAATTTTTTTGAAAACATTTTGAGAACAGTAACTCTTCGATTTCTCTGAACCCTACAGTTTTCTTAAAGATCATGCTTCTATTTTATATATGGATTGCAGTCAAGCATTTGGTTCAATTTATTGGTATTTTTTTGCTTCAACAGCGTTTGTTACCACCCATACACAGACAGTATTTATCAGTCAATATTTCTTTGATTGATGGTTTGTTCACGGGACATTTTATGGAGTTAGGTTTCTTAGGATCCTAGAGCCCATGTGCACCAATGGTTTGGAATGAGGGTTTTTCAACTCCCCTAGATGGATCCTCTATATCCACCAACACGATTAAAGCACCGAACATTCGCTCTTCGTCCTCTTAATTTCGTAAACAACACCCATGGTGTGAGAAGGCAGTGAGTAGGACTTCCCTGGTAGTGGTTGTATGCAGATGGTCATGCCAGAGCATTTGGAGAGGGAGTCCTGACTTTCCCCACTCTCGGCCGTACTGTGTTGCTTATACTGACTAAATAAACATATTTTTCATAATATAATACATCGATTTAATTCGTAGTAAATCTAGACTTGTGTTGCATTTTATTAACTTAAAACTTACGTATTTGTCCCATATCCATCCTATCTTTGATTTAATTCTATAATAACTATACTAACTCCAAGTTACTAGGATGTATAGAGAAATATTTTTATTACTACGTAGTTTCAAATGGTTCATAAACTGATTTTAGTTCATGATAATTATTTCCAAGTTGTTTGAACGGTATGAAACATTACCTTTAAAAAAAATAATAGAACATTTATAGGCCACTAGTATTTGGCCATATATGCCTTCGAAGTATTCTGCGCGTATGTTTCAATCACTGAGTTGGTAGTGCTTAAGTTAAGGTGGTAAATCAGTTAATGGAGTAGGTAGTATATCTGCATCGACTGCTGTAGTTAAGCCAAGTATGTCCAACAATTTCCTATCTCAGCGAGTGGTGTTTGTTTGTGTAGGAGTGAGTTGGAATAAAGCTAGAGGCAGTCAAATCGAAACATGGCATCAATACATCATTGTTAACAACTAGACTGGGTCATATTAGTAGGTGAAGACTACCTGGTTAGGGTCCGCGTGGTAACCGTCGTCAGTGGGTGGGGGACGTTCGGTGACTTGGCTAATAATCAGTCATAATGGTGTAGATGGATTCATTCTTTGCTTTTATCTAGATACAAACTTTCAAGATCTTACGTCTTTTATTTTTGTATTTATTCGTTTCTGTTACTACTTATGCCGTCAGTACTTCTGCTGCTCTGTGGTTTTGTCCTAACAATTTTATCTCGCTATGTTATTATGGTATGGTAACTTGAACCGATGTATCTATGTGCCAGGTTCTACTTTGGGCATATTTTGACAACTGATTCCCTTTCTTGGTAGTTGTGTACATTTTGTTTCAATTTTTCGTTCTTATTGTAATCATAGGACTCCGTAATCCAGTTCGTGTGACCGTGAGTCAACAAACACAGAAAGAATTAGAATGTGCGAATAATCAGTCTCTGCAACAACGCATTCCATCTGCCCTTCAAAATTTCTATACAGTAAGTAAATATGTGTTCTATCCATAACAGGTAAGGCGTTTGTTTGACGTATTTGTTAAGTATGTCAAGTTGTCTAACTACACGACTGAGGTGCACGTGAACTCCAAGTTTGAAACAAAGAAGTATCCAGAGGACGGAGTTATTATCAGAATATATATGTAACTTAGTTACAAACCTCAGATCGTGAGGCATCAATGACAATAAACACGCCTGTATGTATATGAAGGAAATATTTTCTTCAATAATAAAATTAAGATTAATTAAAGCCTATAATGGAGCCAATAACATCCGGTAGCTCTGTGTTTAAATCCAATAGTGACAATATTAATAATTGAACGGAGACTAGGAGTACAAAACCATGAAAGCTGTAGCGTTTAAACAAGGATTCAAGGAATTCAAAAAAAATAGAAATAACTGTTCCAGGCGTTGAGAGAATGTAATTACAATAATAGAGAAAGCTAATGTTACTTGAGAATATTACACAACAAATATTCGTCACATTATATGCTCAGAGGTTATAGAAACTAAACTGGCTACTGAATACTAATGAGTAATATAGGGTGATACACAAAAAAGAGTTGAGTGATGAGATAATACAAAAGAACGTAACACTATTGGAGGGGGGACTTCTTATAATGTTATAACTATTTCCTTGTTAATAGTAAAATGGAAATTTTACTAACATTTTGAGTTTACTCTAAAGAAATATACAAATTGCATCGATGGGAAGATCCAAATAACCAGTATATATTCATTAAAATTCATTCTGTCGCACAAGCCATTGGCTATCTGGACTCAGTAGTGAAATGGAAAGCGCAATGGTGTTCGAAGAGGACGGTACTTGATCCGAGTTTTGAGGTGGACACCAACTCCAGGATGCAATTATGTTCGGCCAACGAAACTTCCGTCCTGGATCCGATTGCTTTTCACCACTCATCTCTGTCTAAAAGGTGAAAGATATTTGTCTACTTAACGAAAGTAGAGGACAGATGGGAGCTTAAAAATAACTTACGAAATAAGAAAGGTCGTTAGAACCATAGTGAAGTAAAAAATTTGACGTATCGCTTCTGAGTAGAAAGATGAAATTGAAATTGATAAGTTGCCGAAACCTTTGCTGTTCATAAATTTCTTATCCAGCTGCTCCTTTTAAGATCAGTTCGTTTGATTTTGCAACCGGTTTTGAATGAAGATTCTGGTAGAAATAGGATGACCAGTTGTTCAATAATATAACTTCTGACTAATTTGCACTTACTGTTAGATATAACGATACTAAATAGTATTCCAATATATTCTTGAAAAGATCACACTCTGTCCCGCCAATGTAGCGTATTGCGCGAGAGTATTTCAACTGACTATAGATAAATATTAAAATGACTGAAGTTGACCATTTTTGTCTTTTACATATCCCTATATAAGGTATATGCTTAGGGATTACAATTTATAGCTTATTATTTATTGGCTTGTACATTTATTGACTTTTATGATTATGAGCCATGCCGATATGTACAGACTATCTAGTTGAGGTCAGTGAGATTATCGTGAAGAAGGTGGTTTGAAACACAGAATTGGTCACATAGGCACTGATTCGTCGATTTGTTGTCTTTCATTACACCATGAGTTTTTCAAAATTACTCTTCGTAGCTTTTATTCCATGAATTCTTACTTTCTTCTCAAATCGTATCATCTATACCTAATATTTTCTTCTACAACTGTGATACAGTTATTACTCCTACTACTTTGACATCTCAATGCGCTGATATGGTAGGACGCCTTGAACTAATGCGAATATGTCCCAGTTTCTACATCGCATATCACTTACTGAATAGCTGACTTTACCCATAGAATTTATCTACTTGGTCGTGATGATTTTGTAAGGTGATGGTTGAAAGTAGTCAGCAAGAAAACCATGGACCAATGTTTCGTGCTACTTGGCATTCGTTAGCAAGCTGTACCTGTAATCATAGAGGAACTAATGCTTCTTGGGGGATTCGATCGCGTGTCACCTATCATGAAAGATAGGATTCGGTCTGCACTAAGAGGAACTTGACATACATGACATTAATCACTGCTCGGTGCTCAAACAATTGTAAATGTTTTTCATTTATTCATTTGAACACATAAATATAGATACAGGGAGGCACCAAATATATATGTGCAACACTCATCGTTCGATTTTTGTGAGGGATGGGGTACTTCCCTGGTTCTCAAACCGAATCAGGTAGTTTTCTTTGGGGGCCACTCCTCGAGCCTTTGACCTAGTGGTCTAATACACAAGACAGTCGAGCAACGTCAGGAGATGCAGTTCCGTGGTAACCGGTGGCCAACAATAAGTTCATACGCCATTTGTTCCCTCAGGATACTGGAGCCCATGTAAACCATTGTTTTGGAACCAGGGTTTTCCAACTTCCATAAGTGAATCCTCCATATCCACCAACCCGGTTAAAGCACCGAGCATTCGCTTTTCACCCTCTCAATTTCGTAAATAACACCCTTTTGCGAGAAGGTAATGAGTAGGACTTCCCTGACAGTGGCTATATACTCGTTGCTATGTGAGAGCATTTGAAGAGGGAGAACTGACTTTCTCCACCCTTGACCGTATCAGGGCATTTTTAGGCACTTGTAAATGTAATGATTTTCTTTCTGACATATACACATATACACATTTTGTTTGTTTTTCTTTGGTTTACAGATTGTTGAAACAGATGAGAAAATTTCATTAATTGTACGATTTATTTTAATGCATAGAAAAGAGAAAATCTTAATATTTTTTGCTACATGTGCATGTGTAGATTATTTTTATTGTATACTCAAAGGTTTACTATCATTGAAACAATCAAAACGTATACAAAGATTACATGGAAAATTGAATAAAAAACGATTTGATCTTTTCACAAAATTTAAAAATACATCTAAGTAAGTGTTGTATTAATGAGTTAAAGTGGTACAATAACAATGACTTAATATTCATTTTTGTGTTTTGATCAGTCTACATGATAAGATTTTTAGCTTATTGTTATCGATTTCAAATGTGTTAATTGATTATATCTACAGATACACACACACACACACACACTTAGTTCACCATGTTTATTTATTTTAACACATAGATATTGATACAAGGAGGCACCAAATACATATGCGCCACACAAATCTCATTCGATATGTGTGATGGCTGTGATACTGCCCGGTTGCCCAAACCGAAACAGGTGGTTTTCTTAGGGCGACACACCCGGAGCCTTCGAACCGAAGGTCTGATCCACAAGGCAGTAAAGCATCGTAAAGAGATGCAGTCCCATGGAAGCCGGTGACCAACAATGGGTTCATACGCCATTTTTTCTTCAGGATACTGGAGCCCATGTACACCATTGGTTTGGATCCGGTTAAAGCACCAGACATTCGCTTTTCGTCCTCTCCTTTTCGTAAACAACACCTCCACCACGATTAGGCAATGAGTAGGACTTTCCTGACCGAGACTATATATCCGTGCCCACGTGAGAGCGAATTCTCCCCACTCTCGGTCCTACCAAGGCATTTGGGGGCAGTTCACCATGTAAACAGTAATACCAACACGTATTGATCTGTTAGTAAATTTTTTAAATTTTCTTCAATGGTTTCTAATTTTAATTTGTTTACAGTTGATTTCGTCCCTTCTCGTGTGTTAATTTTTATTTATCAGTATAGGGTTGTGGAAATTATTGAATTTTTGGTTGAGATCATGAACCGATTGATGATCCCGCGGGCGGGATCGTGGGTGCGCAGTTCTGTGGAGTCCCACAAGAGGTCGAAACGGCCGTCCAGTGCTTCCAGGTTTTCACTGGTGGTCTAACATCAATCGGTTGATGATCTCAATAAAAATTTTTTTATTTAGTTTGATATTCTCAGTTTGTGATCATTTTAGTTAAGTATCTAGTATCTAGTTATGGTAACTACAGATTCTAGGATTTTGAAATGTTGTGAAAATTACTGAGTTTCATTGAAATCACGAACCGATCTTATCCAAACCACCATTTAAGACCTGGAAACACAGGATGAACTTTTCTTCCTACTATAGGACTACTTAGCAGTGTGCTCCCACGATCCCACGCTCTGGACTCGAACCCAGGATGGTCGTCCAGTGCTTCCAGGATTTTAATGGTGGTCTAACATTGATCAATTCATAATTTCAATGGACAGTATATGTTAATGTAGAGTCATGACGAAAAACGAATTGGAAAAATTTTTTGCGCTCTATTCCTTCATTTTGTTTTCCTCTTTCAATAACAATATTGACTGAATACATTATTCTTAAAATTATTGATATTATCGGGTGACATGTTTTACGAGTATGCAAAGGGGGAAGGTGTGATATCTGTTCATCGATGCTGAGGTGGGTGTAGATAGTAAATTTCTAACTATAATTGTTTCGATGTTATTCTAAATTAACAACTATAAGCAGAAATGAATGGTGTTTGAGAGTGGGATTCAAGACGTGCGTTTGTTCCTATTTGGGAGTCATCAGTTAGATGAGAAGAATTAAACAACTCATCCGAATGAATTAAATGAATGACTGTTTATAATTCAACTAGAAATTTGTTGATTTTCTCTCTTTATTTTAGTGGAATATTATTGTGTACTGATGTAATGGCTCGAGGTATAGATGTACCACATATTGATTGGGTTATTCAGTGTGATCCACCAACAAATGCAAAGTAGGCTTACAATAGAATTTCTAATGTAGTCATTTTTTTCTTGAAAGTTAAATCTCCTTATTTGTTACAAAGATATAAGTAGTTTTCCCTTTGATATGATGAACAAGGGTTCTACTGAATAGTCGAATGGAGGAGTGAGCGACCTACAAACTCATTTCCTCCAGTCACATATGACATTTAATCATGTTATTTCTGTGTTAATTTATTATTGGCATGAATATATCATTTTTTATTATTTTGAACACTAGTTAAATGGTCTTATCCGTGATCCTTAATTATTCAGTGACTTTATTTAATAGTTTTATTCTGTGATCAGTTATTACTCGACCATAAATCGTATCATTCCATATAGTCTGTCGATTGATTAACATACTTCTTTTCTATTTTAACCAATGAATATTCTTTTTACCAAATCATAAAATCCTCCCTCATAATTATCCCTATCAGAACATCGATCTTTTCTAAGTATAGTTCAATACTCTGTCAGCCTCAATACGTTAACATTAAGTAGAATACAATGTAAAGTATTCTGGTTCCTGATTTGATTTGTTTAAGATTGTTAGTGTTATGATATGCATTGCCCGAGTGTGATACTGGTACACAAACGTTTTATATGCGAACCCCTAACCGGTTACTTAATAAGACTAATGGTGAAAACGAAAGTTTGTTTGGCTAAACTGTATTCATTACGTAGGCACTCATATATATTTATAATCCAAAGGATTGTTGAGCAACGTCAGAAGATGCTATCCCACGGTAATCGGTGACGAATAATAAATCCAAACGCTATTCTTTCCTTCAGGATCCTGTAGCCTATGTTCACTTTTATTTTGGGATCAGGGTTTGACTCTTAATGGATTTTTGTATCTTCATCAACCCCAATCTAACCTGCAGACTTTCACATTTCACTGTTCCATTCTCGCAAACAGTACTTCCACTTCTTAAGAAAGTTTCGACCTTTCACGTTACAAGGCTCATCACCCTAAATTTACAGTATTAATATTGTTATCATTTATCAATCGTAATGGTGAAAATTCTTTACCATTTTGTCAAATTGTTTTCATGTAAACTTTAACCTCATTATTCACTAATTTAATATACTTTTAATTTCAGTGAATTTGTTCATCGTTGTGGTCGAACCGCTAGATGTGGACTTGAAGGCAATGCTTTATTGTTTGTTACTTCTCAAGAAGCTGCATATATCAATTTCCTTCATATTAACCAACAAGTATATATTAAATATATTTTATGCTTTTTTTTGTACTATTATGATTGAAGACATAATGTAAAGTGGCGGTGACTTTATGGTTAGGACGTTCAACTTTCAACCATTAGGTGTTGGTGGTCTCCTGTTCGAAGTCCTGACTCAACTACTTCAGTTCAGACAACATTGTTGATTATATACTAAATCATTCGATCAAGTATACATTTGATTATCTTCTGACTTATGTGTTCTAAATAAGTTCATCTACTGTGGTTTGTACAGTAAATCACAATGTCTAATTTTCGTACTTGGTTTTGGTTCATAGCCTATGACAAAACTATGAAATAGTGGTTCAGTGTTTAAGACTTTCGACTTTTGAACTAATACTTGATTGTATGTTTAAATCCTACTTCACCTGCATACAACAACTACCAGGGAAGTCCTACTCACCACCTTCTCGCAACACGGGGGGGTTGTTGACGAAATTCAGAGGACAAAAAGCAAATGTCCGGTGCTTTAACCGGGTTGGTGAATATGGAGGATCCATCTAGGGGAGTTGAAAAATCCCGATTCCAAACCAATGGTGTACATGGGCTCCAGTATCCTGAGGGAATAAATGGTGTATGAACCAATCGTTGGTCACCAGCCAGCATACGACTGCATCTCCTCACGATGCTTGACTGCCCTGTGGATCAGACCTTTAGGTCGGAGACTCGGGGTGTGGTTCCCTAAACAAACCATCTGCTTCGGTCTGGGCCCCCGGACAGTATCACAGCCCTCACACAAATCGAATGATTTATATGGCGCATTTGGTGCCTCATTGTACCAACGTTTATGTGATTAAATAAAATAATGAAGAAATAAATGCTTCGGAGTTACATTCTTTCATGGATATTTGCGTTCTCCAGTCTTAGTTATTGATTTATATCATAAAACTGTATATGAGATTCTTTCATAAAGATAAATTGTTTCCGTTACAGCTTATAGGTTTTTTTGTTGGAACAATTATATAATTTTTCTACTAAGATTTGTCTGCTGTGCGCTTACTATTTCTTCTACAACCTAATAGTGTTTCGGACTTGACTAGTTATTCATCTGACCAACACTGTTGACCTCGATTCGACGCAAGATAAAGTCTTAACGATCCGCTATTCATAAGCTTTTCTCTATCCTCTGTCTTGAGTCCAAAAAGTCAGTAACCAGTTTCTATTATTATTATTATCATCATCATCATATTTGAAACATGGATTTATATACAAACATACTGAATCGCATTGCACGGTTGATATATAAACAAGCCAAAAGTGTCTGTGAATAGGGAAAGCTATGAATAATCGATCGACAACGAAATAGGAATTATATACAGTACAATAGTAGTAAATATGTTCAATGGAAGCTCAAGATAAACACAATGTATAAATATGGTAATCCAGTTACTTATTAATTATATAATATAAATAATTCGTGGATTGGTTGAGGTTAGACATTAACACAGTTGGATACCGACCGGCTCAGTGGTCTAGAGGTTAAGCGTTTGTGCATGAGACTGAAGGCCTTGGGTTCGAATCCCGCGAGCGAGATCGTGGATGCGCACTTCTGAGTAATCCCACAATAGAACAAAATAGCCGTCCAGTGCTTCCAGTTTCTCAATAGTGGTCTAACATTAATCGGTTGATGATCTCAATCAAAAAATATAAATAATAGTTCGAAACCCAGTTCCAACTTTTACAATATTCATCCTGTCATAACATATTATTTTATAGAGATATCTTTACATGGATATATATTTATTTTCGATGAAAATTTATCAGGTAAATTTATTACATATGGAACGCGATGAACTTAATCAACATATAGCTCCGTTGACTACAGTCGATACGATAGATTCTATCACTGAACGAATTCGAAATCTTTGTAAAAAAGACAAGTAAGTACATTCATATTTTCAGGCATTTTCAGTCGTAACCTTAATAGATCAATAATGTGGTTTTTTTAAAAAAAATTCTCAGAAGGGTTTTTTTCAGAAAATTGTTGGCAAGGTGTACCTAATATCTTGAAGAAACTAATACCGTCGATGGATCTGAAGCTGCGCTGTGAATGTGGGAGACTGTAATTAATAGACTGGGCGTAAGTTTTGTCGCAGGATGATGAGCTCTATTTGGTGCAACTGTATTCATTATACTGCTCGATTGGTTTTCTGTTTCTCCGTGGGTGGGTACTGCAGCAATTTCATGAGCATTTAACAAGACATCGTCTTTCTGTGAGATGGACAAGTCACTGTTTGTACATCGTGTTTCAGGGATAACTGGATTTGAATCCAATAAAGGGCATGTTTTTGAAATGGACCTTACTGGAACACTGAACGGATCATGTATAACTGCTCCTGTTTCGTTTAAGTTACTGCTCATCAAGGATTCATGGAGGCTTTTGTTGGCACATTCATTCATTCTGCAATCATTTTGCAGCTTTGTACGCAATTTAGAAATTAATTCATTCACCGTCTTAATGATGATACTCTTACTTTTCAGAAATAATCTTATGAGTCTTTGAGCATTTGACTTGACCAGAGTCGTATTTGAACCACTATCCAAAAAGATACATCTACAAACCTCTTGCTTCCTTAGGCTTTAAAAACGTATAGGAATTAGACCCAGAAACACACACTCTTTTGGCGGTTCTATCTACACACAATGGCTTTCTTTTAATTGCCTACTCGAGGAATCTCAGAATTTTATGGGTTTATACAGCAATAAGTGATACCGATCTTTTCATGCTGCAACATTACACATGGAACGACCTTTACGATTTAATCTGTAGCCTTTTCTAAGACAAAAAAATAGAAACCTTTCTCCCTTGCCGTTGACTGCTAACCACGAGAATCAGGAACATTTCTCAGTTACTTGATTTTTTCCTTATACTACACATGTTGGCCTGACATCAATTTTATCAAACGTAGCTGCTGTGTGGAACAAGCTGCCTTGCTTAAATGTAGTCTGATGCTTGTCACAATTTTCTTAAATCTACCGAGTAACATTCCTGCACAAGAAGATGTGAATAATGTCAACTCGGCAAATGTAGGTGTGTCATACGGTTTACCTACTCTGGCCCTATTTATTGTGATTTACACATCAAAAGTTTCTTCAAAAATTTAACTTCGTCTATGTTGATATTTTCTTTTATTTAAAAGACTATTACATGAGAAAGCAATACGTGCATTTGTATCGTATGTTCAATTTTATCGAAAACACGAATGTAATTTACTACTGAATTATAAAAGTAAGTAATTGATGTATTCTTATTTTAAGTATAATCAATAATAGCATTCTTTCAGAACAAAAATTATCCTAAATTGATTAGACTCTCTATTCTTAATCACTTTTTTTCTTGTTTTCGTTATCTTGACTATTTCTATACTGCATATATAGGCTTAATGTTCTCTTACATAATACTCATTTGGAACGGTGGCTGAGTGGTTAGAAGGTTCAATGTCCGATCTCTTAGTCTGAAGTTCGAACCACGTTTTGTCTAATTCGGTCTATTCTGTTTGGTAGTATTATAAGCCTACACTTAAATTGTAACTGAGATTGAATTACATATATATGTATATGGTAAATAAGTTGATATATAACCCATCCCTTCAAAGAATTCTATCGTGGCAATAATTAGACTAATTGTTTTATTAAAGTAGGATATTTCAGTCTAGAAATGTACTGTCTTCATTAAAAAAGACACAAGAAAACATAATTATTTATCCAACAAATAAGAGTTTTATTCGTTGAGTTTACTTGTAATTAAATTTCGTGTTCAGAAGTAAATGGTTGCATGGGAATCGGAAGTATGGGGAACCACTGTTACTCCTAATTCTCATGGACTAACGATTACTTTCTCAAGTGTTTTCTCAAATCCCGTTACATTCAAAAGTCTATATTTGTTATCGTTTCGATAAGTCACAATATTCTTTAATGACACTTCGAATTCCAAGCTAATGTGTGTTTCCTTTCTTATCTTGTCACTGACTACTGCAAAATACAAATATTTCAGGACAACCATTGACAAATAAGAAGCACTAAGGTGTTTCGTCCTAGTATGTGACTTCAGTACTCAGACTGAGCTCAGGACCTTCATTTTCTACACGAACGCTTAAGTGTTAGACCACTGAGATAGAATCCGATGATGTACATGTCTACTTTCAAATAATGCACGATTTGTGTCACCATCTGTCACCGTTTCCTTGGAGTAACTTCCATACCCGACACGGTTGAACTTCACTGGTCATAGCTATTCACTAAAATTCCAGAATTTTTTCTTGAAATTAGTCATTGGTGAAAATATGATAATTATCAGCATAGTGGTTTAATATGCATTACTAAATGTTCTTGAGATCATATTTTTTCATCCAATCGTTACATTTACTTGTCCATGTGGTCTTAATTTATGTTTTTTTCGCTTAATTAGAATTGGATTATGGTCGATTAGCCAACGGTTTTGGACTTTTAAAACTCCCGTCTATGCCAGAATTACGAACTGGTAATGTTAGTTCATTTAATCCATCAAATGTAGACATATCCAAATTAACTTATCGGTATGTTACACACGCCAGTTTTCTTTTTCTGTATTTTCTTGTTTGTTTTTTTGTTGTGTTAAACGGTTGACCAAGTCTGACACTAATATATATATGCGAGCCCAACCAGCTACTCGCGTGACGAAACCAAGATTCAGTAGAACTCTTTTATTGGTTATTTTTTATTTATTTATTTGAACACATAAACATTGGTACAAGGGGGCACCCGGTACATATGCACGACATCGTGAAATAATTGTCATCTCATCAGATTTGTGTGAGGGCTGTGATACTGTCCGGGTGCCCAAACCGAAGCAGGTGATTTTCTTAGGAGGCCACACCCCAAGCTTTTGACCTAAAGGTCTGATCCACAAGGCAGTGGAGCATCGTAAGGAGATGCAGTCCCATGGTAACCGGTGACCAACGATTGGTTCATACACCATTTATTCCCTTAGGATACTGGAGCCCATGTACACCATTGGTTTGGAATCGGGATTTTTCAACTCCCCTAGATGGATCCTCCATATTCACCAACCCGGTTAAAGCACCGGACATTTGCTTTTTATCCTCTGAATTTCGTCAACAACCCCCCCGTGTTGCGAGAAGGTGGTGAGTAGGACTTCCCTAGCAGAGGCTATATACGCGTGGTCATGTGAGAGCATTTCGAGAGGGCGAGTGGGCTCTCCCCACTTTCGGCATTTGGGGGCATTTATTGGTTAACCCGAATTAAGATATGGTACACAAATCCATTCATTAGTATAGATATATATCTAAAGAAATCAAGTCAGATTTTCAACCAATAGCATATATCCATGTACCTCGAATAACTGAGCATAATCTTGACCAATGGCATACATCTGTCAGCATCTCTCACTTGTCCTTCGACTGATCCAGCCTATAACCTCTCCTTCCCCCAAAAATATAGGTCTGACACTTTGAACCCAATTGCAGGAATTCCGATGTGGGATATAACATATTTGACCAACTATTTCTAAATATTCATAATCACACCACATTTTTCCTAAGTGAAATTCTTACACTGAATGAAAATTATCATTTTAGTGCCTTTTGAATGTACATCATACTATGACCGAAGCGCATGTGTTTGTGCCTAAAAAACCTATATTCTGCTTGTTGGTTTTGTCATATGATTTAGTCAGCGGCCATGGGTTAGAACAGTAACAAGTAACATAAATGTATTCATTCTTGTGTATCATAGAATATGGATCATTTATTGTACAGAAATACGACTCACTAAAATCTGACTGTTCTAAGTACATAATACTCAGAGAAAACCATAAAATGTCTTGAAGGGAGAGTGTGTCAGCAAATAAAGACATCATCACATTATATACTACTTCGATTTCTTGTATTAGATAATCATCAGTTTAGTATGTTTGATAATCGTAATTTTAATGAAGTTCCATTCTTCAAGTCGAATGAGATAGTTTAATCATGAAGCTTTCATCATCCTTCTGGACTATATCTAGAATCATCTCAAAGGAGGGAAGATAATAAAAATGACAGGATATTAACGTCGACCAGATAATATATCAGTTATATACAGAAAAATCTAACTAGATTAGCTCAGCCCAATGTTTACACTAACTATAATGTCCAGAAGGAAGATGAAATGCTTCACAATTAAAGTATTCTTTCTCAGAGAACAAAACTCCGTTGAAATCATCCACTTAAACTATAATATTTCTTTATCACCTCAATGATTATTACAGTATTATTTTTTATCCTTTGTCACCAATATATTTATTTTTGCAACTAAGAATAAGAGATAGTGTTAGCAAGACATAGATTGGATTAAAGCATGCTCCATACACGATTGCATTGGTGCACACTGATTGGCTAATTCTTATCCTTACTTACTTATTCTCACTTCCATCTACCCTTGTTATTTGGGATATAAAATTTCTTTCCTGTCCAACCGTGTTCTGATTTGGGGACTTGTCAAGTGAATTGGTGTCCAAGAATACTAAGCAATAGGAATAGCTCGGTTGTAATAAGAAAGGATTATAACAGTGGGCTAATCGATTAGGGTTTCCCCGCGTTGGTTCGAACTCCATCCCTGTCGCCACTATAAATGCTACCTTGAAAAAGTTAATTGTTACATAAGAATTGATGTTTGTTGTATGTTAAACATTCAATACTATCTATCCTAAGGTGGACTATTTTTTATATTTTTGTAATAAATCTAGATATCCAGTTTAGGATATTTTTATATTGTTTTTATTAAAATCATTTATTTAATTGATATATGTCTTACCATTTCGGAATTATCGTTGCTCAACTACTCATGATACATTAAACCTGTCAAAAGTCAACCAACTGGTAAGTGCATGCTATTAGACAACTAGGGTGCTTTAATTTCTAACGGATCTATATGTATATATGATTCAGTTTAGCCAAATTTCATTTCTCAATTCCTGTCATTCCTCTAGAGTAACTAGACCATTTCTGAAAAGTGTGCATACCAATACCAACTCACAGAAACCACACGTCACGAATATTCACTTATAAAACTTGTTTGTAACAATTGTGATCTAGTTGTATGCTTATTAATTACCCTTCCTTATTTGTGATGCTGTATGATCATATAATTAATATATATAATTTTGGGTCAAATAGATTAAGAGAAACAATACCGCAATTACAATTCGATCAAATGTTTAATGGAAGACTATATTGTGTGGAAAATTATTAGTAAGACGTAATAAAGAGGGATGAATACGAATTAAATGAATCATGTATTGAGGAGATTATCAATGATATTTAACCAATAACAATAACAATAATAGTAATAGGATAAACCTGAGGAAGTGCAGACAAGTTTGTTGGACGAAACATTGGAATTATTTTATATTTCAATCGCTGAGATTATTTCTAATATAATTTTCACACATAATTAATAATACAAAGATTTGTGAATACAGATAACAGAGACAATTACATTTGACTACGAAAGGTCGTAATTACAATAGTCGAATTGGGTCATTCAATAGCTAAGATTACTATTGATTAATTGGCCTTGAGGTTGGCCAGGGGAGGAGGAGCGGTTGAAGATATTTCTTTTGTATGCGTAGCTCAGGTCTCTTCATTCGGATGGCTACTGCTTCAGTCGTTTGAAGGACTTTAAGTCTGACAAGCGTCGGCAAAAAGATTACTGACCCGGTAAATAATTGAAAAGGATTGGTTTATACTGGCACTATGACCAGTTTGCACTAAATGGGTCAAAAATCGAGCTGTTCACTTTCTTCACCAGACTTTTGCTTAACCACGCTGGGAGGTGTTCGCGAGCACGAAAATGTAAATTCATAGAACTTCGACCAATATAACTCGCTCCACAGAAACAGTCGAACTGATAAATACAAAATGAGGTAGTTGTTGTGACTTTAAGTTCGGCTTTTTATCACGTAATCTCTTCGCCAATCGAAATACCACTTATTCACTCTGGTACTGTACTAAACCAGTGAATCTCGACCGATCTGATCAGTCTAGCATCCTTATTGGTCTTTTGCTCGCCTAGCCTGTGCACTCAAGTCCAGAACAACTGCCATTATGCCAATCATTTATTTCAGAAATAATTGGTTTATTTACCAGCCAGACAGACCGCATCACACCATAAAATAGGAAATAACATTTATACAAAATAAAGTCGAAAGTGGCTGTGAACTTGAGAGACTGTAATCATCAATAAACTGAACATAGCTTAAGAACAGTAAATCGTATAATAATAATAATAATCTATAGGTCAAAATGAAGCTTGTAATAAGGGAAATAAAGATATACATTATCTAATTACTGAATAGTTATACCATAAGAATATATAGATAATATTAGTCCACCAATAATTCTCAGAAGTTACTCGTAATTGAATCTTCGCTAGGATATAACAGTGGTCATTCTAGGTAATTCATCTTTTAGCCTCGGTGTCACCATTGGCCGCGTAGAAAACACTAATCGGAGTTCTCCGGAGTTGAAAGACTTTTGTATTGCTCTGCGTAATCTCTGAGTTAATATTTCGCTAGCCACATCCTCCTCTAAATTGTAGACGCATGAATAGGGATTTCTTTTTCACCTTCATGACCATATATTTAATTATAAACTTTCTAGGGTAACCATTCTCCCTAAGAGTATTATGCAAGGTGTTAAGCTCATATTAAATTATATCCGTAGAACATATAGTGCGTATTCAGTAACTAAGGGTTTTGATCAGGTTTCGTTTGTACTGTGGAGGTACAAAGCTAAGGAAATGCGTATAATGCTGAGTCCAGGTATTTTTCTGTTTAAATTCCTTTTTAATGACCCATCCGCTCTCTTAGTTAAGAGTACGTCCAAAAAGGCTATTCGGCCATCACTGTCTTCTTCAGATGTAAACTGAATGACCTCTTGCGGCGACATATTATCTTTACAGAGGATGAACGTGTCATCCATGTATCTACAGTAAAATGTGAAGTTGCGAATAATCTTTTTTAGTGGACCATTTTCTAGTTTGGCTAGAAAAATATCAGCTAGTATAGGGCCTAGTGGTGAACCCATTGCAACACCATCTGTTTGTCTATATATTTCTCCGTTGAGCTTGAAATCCACATTCATGATACATTTGAGTAATAAACTCTTTCACAACATTAATAGGAACTGTAGTTTCAATTTCATTTTCAATCAGCTGTTCACCTATATATTTTACAGTCTCTATGACTGGGACGTTTGTAAATAACGATGTTACATCCAATGACGTCATCTTTAGTCCAAACGTATTTGCATTGTTGATTTTATCAACAAATTGGAACACATCATTAACACTATATATTACAAGCTTTTCGTGGAGAGGTTTCAATACAGTTACTAACCATTTAGCTATATTATGTGATATGATGGAAAGAAAAATCAATTTTCGATTAATTTACTTATCATGAGTTTTGTTCAACATTACTTCCCTTCTAATTCAATGTGATGATCATTCAGTGTAGTATTTGATTTGTTTTCTCAGTATGATATTTTCTTCTGTATAATAAACGATATTCTTGTATTCACTTGACATGAACTATGCTCAGTATGTGATTTGTTATAACTGAGTATGTGATTTAATCCTAATTATTAATCAAAATGGGTATAAAATCAATATATAAATGAGTGTATTTTAGACTATTTTGATCATCGTTCGTCGTCGTGTTTTGGGGCTAATAAATCATCACTTATACCGGTCTTGGGTTCTTACTTTCGCATCGTGGGAACTGCAGCGGTCCCTCGTTCCGAGTATAAGTGATCAACGCTTTTCCGGCACAACAATCAGCGACGACCGAACACAACAGTATGGTAAGGAGAGTTGTCCCTGGTTTGTGTACCTTTGGCAATTCATACAATCTCGGCAGATAGGTTCCCACTGGTTTAATCATTTCATATAAACCCGATGAGATAGCCTGTTGGTCCCTGAGCTTCTTCAAAGATCTGGTAAGCTCTTTCTCTATCTTATTATTCAAATCTTTCTGGTCAGTTATTTTTTGAAACTTTAATTTGCCACTTAAGATTGTATTCATTTTTTCAATATAATCACTTTTCAGATAATTAAAATAACCTATAGTGTCCTTGAATAAGAAAAAGAAGAATTCAGCGAAGAAAATTTTCTTTTCGACGAAATCATTTACTTAAGCTGTACATTCGTATATATAGTTATATAGAAAATCTATGTCTATAGAAGGATAGAATGGATTGTATCACAAAAAATGGATTCGACAATAAATAACAAATGAGGTTAACGTACTAATCAAGGGGTAAGGAAGAACAAAATTTATGAGTCAGATAATAGTCCAATTGACAGATATAAGGATTAGCGACAAACACAAAGGTCATAATAATAAATGATTAGAGTTTAAAGTGCAAAATAGTAATTTAAAATATAGATGATAATAAAGGATAATAATACAGGAGCACTTAATCAACTGTGGACATATCGCTCCTAAAGACTCTTCGTTTAAAATAGTTTACAGAGTCAAAGGAACTGGATCGAAGGGGATTCGAATCAATATTTTATGCACCGCAGAGGCATTGGCAATCCACAAACTAAAGCTTGAACTTTGCGTGCAGAAACGATTTGTCCAACATCTCATCCTTCCCTCGCCCTAATTCCCTTAATGGGTATGTTTCTAGATGTTTGTTTTTAATACACTTTTATTATCATCTATATTTTAAATTACTATTTTGCACTTTAAACTCTAATCATTTATTATTATTACCTTTTACAAGTTTTTTTTTATTATTATTCAGTCTATTATTATGACCTTTGTGTTTGTCGCTAATCCTTATATCTGTCAATTGGACTATTATCTGACTCATAAATTTTGTTCTTCCTTACCCCTTGATTAGTACGTTAACCTCATTTGTTATTTATTGTCGAATCCATTTTTTGTGATACAATCCATTCTATCCTTCTATAGACATAGATTTTCTATATAACTATATATACGAATGTACAGCTTAAGTAAATGATTTCGTCGAAAAGAAAATTTTCTTCGCTGAATTCTTCTTTTTCTTATTCAAGGACACTATAGGTTATTTTAATTATCTGAAAAGTGATTATATTGAAAAAATGAATACAATCTTAAGTGGCAAATTAAAGTTTCAAAAAATAACTGACCAGAAAGATTTGAATAATAAGATAGAGAAAGAGCTTACCAGATCTTTGAAGAAGCTCAGGGACCAACAGGCTATCTCATCGGGTTTATATGAAATGATTAAACCAGTGGGAACCTATCTGCCGAGATTGTATGAATTGCCAAAGGTACACAAACCAGGGACAACTCTCCTTACCATACTGTTGTGTTCGGTCGTCGCTGATTGTTGTGCCGGAAAAGCGTTGATCACTTATACTCGGAACGAGGGACCGCTGCAGTTCCCACGATGCGAAAGTAAGAACCCAAGACCGGTATAAGTGATGATTTATTAGCCCCAAAACACGACGACGAACGATGATCAAAATAGTCTAAAATACACTCATTTATATATTGATTTTATACCCATTTTGATTAATAATTAGGATTAAATCACATACTCAGTTATAACAAATCACATACTGAGCATAGTTCATGTCAAGTGAATACAAGAATATCGTTTATTATACAGAAGAAAATATCATACTGAGAAAACAAATCAAATACTACACTGAATGATCATCACATTGAATTAGAAGGGAAGTAATGTTGAACAAAACTCATGATAAGTAAATTAATCGAAAATTGATTTTTCTTTCCATCATATCACATAATATAGCTAAATGGTTAGTAACTGTATTGAAACCTCTCCACGAAAAGCTTGTAATATATAGTGTTAATGATGTGTTCCAATTTGTTGATAAAATCAACAATGCAAATACGTTTGGACTAAAGATGACGTCATTGGATGTAACATCGTTATTTACAAACGTCCCAGTCATAGAGACTGTAAAATATATAGGTGAACAGCTGATTGAAAATGAAATTGAAACTACAGTTCCTATTAATGTTGTGAAAGAGTTTATTACTCAAATGTATCATGAATGTGGATTTCAAGCTCAACGGAGAAATATATAGACAAACAGATGGTGTTGCAATGGGTTCACCACTAGGCCCTATACTAGCTGATATTTTTCTAGCCAAACTAGAAAATGGTCCACTAAAAAAGATTATTCGCAACTTCACATTTTACTGTAGATACATGGATGACACGTTCATCCTCTGTAAAGATAATATGTCGCCGCAAGAGGTCATTCAGTTTACATCTGAAGAAGACAGTGATGGCCGAATAGCCTTTTTGGACGTACTCTTAACTAAGAGAGCGGATGGGTCATTAAAAAGGAATTTAAACAGAAAAATACCTGGACTCAGCATTATACGCATTTCCTTAGCTTTGTACCTCCACAGTACAAACGAAACCTGATCAAAACCCTTAGTTACTGAATACGCACTATATGTTCTACGGATATAATTTAATATGAGCTTAACACCTTGCATAATACTCTTAGGGAGAATGGTTACCCTAGAAAGTTTATAATTAAATATATGGTCATGAAGGTGAAAAAGAAATCCCTATTCATGCGTCTACAATTTAGAGGAGGATGTGGCTAGCGAAATATTAACTCAGAGATTACGCAGAGCAATACAAAAGTCTTTCAACTCCGGAGAACTCCGATTAGTGTTTTCTACGCGGCCAATGGTGACACCGAGGCTAAAAGATGAATTACCTAGAATGACCACTGTTATATCCTAGCGAAGATTCAATTACGAGTAACTTCTGAGAATTATTGGTGGACTAATATTATCTATATATTCTTATGGTATAACTATTCAGTAATTAGATAATGTATATCTTTATTTCCCTTATTACAAGCTTCATTTTGACCTATAGATTATTATTATTATTATACGATTTACTGTTCTTAAGCTATGTTCAGTTTATTGATGATTACAGTCTCTCAAGTTCACAGCCACTTTCGACTTTATTTTGTATAAATGTTATTTCCTATTTTATGGTGTGATGCGGTCTGTCTGGCTGGTAAATAAACCAATTATTTCTGAAATAAATGATTGGCATAATGGCAGTTGTTCTGGACTTGAGTGCACAGGCTAGGCGAGCAAAAGACCAATAAGGATGCTAGACTGATCAGATCGGTCGAGATTCACTGGTTTAGTACAGTACCAGAGTGAATAAGTGGTATTTCGATTGGCGAAGAGATTACGTGATAAAAAGCCGAACTTAAAGTCACAACAACTACCTCATTTTGTATTTATCAGTTCGACTGTTTCTGTGGAGCGAGTTATATTGGTCGAAGTTCTATGAATTTACATTTTCGTGCTCGCGAACACCTCCCAGCGTGGTTAAGCAAAAGTCTGGTGAAGAAAGTGAACAGCTCGATTTTTGACCCATTTAGTGCAAACTGGTCATAGTGCCAGTATAAACCAATCCTTTTCAATTATTTACCGGGTCAGTAATCTTTTTGCCGACGCTTGTCAGACTTAAAGTCCTTCAAACGACTGAAGCAGTAGCCATCCGAATGAAGAGACCTGAGCTACGCATACAAAAGAAATATCTTCAACCGCTCCTCCTCCCCTGGCCAACCTCAAGGCCAATTAATCAATAGTAATCTTAGCTATTGAATGACCCAATTCGACTATTGTAATTACGACCTTTCGTAGTCAAATGTAATTGTCTCTGTTATCTGTATTCACAAATCTTTGTATTATTAATTATGTGTGAAAATTATATTAGAAATAATCTCAGCGATTGAAATATAAAATAATTCCAATGTTTCGTCCAACAAACTTGTCTGCACTTCCTCAGGTTTATCCTATTACTATTATTGTTATTGTTATTGGTTAAATATCATTGATAATCTCCTCAATACATGATTCATTTAATTCGTATTCATCCCTCTTTATTACGTCTTACTAATAATTTTCCACACAATATAGTCTTCCATTAAACATTTGATCGAATTGTAATTGCGGTATTGTTTCTCTTATACAATCTGATCCATTTTTATTCCGATGCTGTACCTTAAATTTGCACTTAATATATTAGTGGTATTGTAGTGAAGATAATAGTATTGGTGATCAATCGAATGTATCCGATGGAAAATTACAGTACTTGGTAATATAATCTCGGAATCATCTAGTAATTACTTAATTTGCAAAATGTGTATCATTGTATCACAATGACTCAAACTTCTTTGTTCCTGCATTTTCATACAAATTGCATTCTGTTTCCATTCTTAACTGTTATATCCTCTTGTCCTCCTTCTGCCACTCTTTCCGTTCACGATTTACGTTATGGACTACTTATGTCGTTATAAGTAGCACACACCACAATTTTAGTTAACATTTTATATCGATCATGTCAACATTAACAATTTTACTATTCATAATTTTTTTGAGTCGGGGTTTATAGTTCATCTTTCCAATCGATGATTGAGATAGAGAAATCTAGACCGACCATTATTGTGTCCCAGTGATATAAAGATGAAACTCATTTGATCAAATGGAAATAAAGCGAACATATTATTAGTAAATAGCATTATCGAGTTACTTGGTCATTTAGCGCTAATAAAATATTCACAATTCACAGTAGTCTTAGTTGAAAGACTTCCCAATTAATCAAATCTATTAACATGTTCTTCATTTCGTTAATCTTTAATTTTTTCTCATTTAAATACCTGATGAAAACATAAACTTTACAATCTTCACGTTGTTGTGCTAATGAGGTGTGGTAACTTGGACCGACGCATACATGTGCCTGGTCTTACGTTGCTCCTGACTGACTAACTTTATCTTTTTATCTTCCAAGAAATATACATTGTTTATTCCACGAATACAAGTTTCGTATTAACATAACCTTATTCCAACTAAATAATGGGAAAAAATAAGTGAAAATTTGTATTTCTTTATTGTTTATTTCAGGGATAAAAGTGTAGCTAAACAGCGTGAATTAATGCAGTCATCTGATGAAACACATGGAGAAAATAAACCTAAATGGGTTAGTAATATGCGAGCATGTGTTTGTTTCTCTTAACTGTTACATAAAATCTATCATTCATTTATTTGTATACGCTTTGTGATAACTTATGGACGCTCACTAATATTACGTGACAGAGCCATTAACCAAAATATTGATTTCCATTACTTCATCAAGGAGTCAACCAACACTAGTAACCTTGAGTGACTGTTAAGTTGATATCGGTTATCAACCCTCCATTGCTCCTCTCTTTGCCCTCCCTCTTGAATCCAGAACGCAGTATTCATCCTCCAATGTATGAATAATATATATCAAACGTACGTAGTTTAGATACAAACAGACCAGATCTCATCACAAACCATAAAGTGAAAAATACTAGTTATACAAGTTCAATGACTCAAAAGTGACTGTTAGTATAGGAGATTGTAACTACATGATTGAGAATAACTTAAGAATAGTAAATCGTATAACAGTAGTTAATGGGTCAAATGAAAGTAGCTTATGATAAATGCAGTTATAAAGATATGATAATCTGGTTACTGAGTAATTTTGTTAGAAGAGTATATACCATAATAGTTCATAAATTCTTCCCAAAAGTTACCACTGCTTTAAATTTCGTTGGATATATCACTTTGCTGATGTTTTAAAGCCTAAACTTTTGAGCTGTAAGATTTTATGTTTTAGATTTGTTTTAATTAACTAATTATGTCTGTTGGCAGTGTGTATGTGATCTGCATGATGTTATTAAAGGATGTACAACTTATCTTAAATCTAATTACTGAAATAATGTAGAAGTACGTTCTCTGTGAATTCGTATGTTTTATGGTTTAATGGCGTAATTTAAATATATCTATTTATATACCACGTTATACTACTTTAATACCATAATGCAACCTGTTAACGAGACTATACTTCCACTAGACAGCATACTCGATCAATACTGTATACACATACTGGAGTCACGTAGCACTAAATCATTCACAACCAAAAATAGAGAAACAGTTTATGCGCCAGATAAAATTTTATTCAGCACAATTACAAGCTTCCAAATGCCATGGTACGGTCGAGAATGGGGATGAGGTTAAGTCAGCTCTACCTCTCAAAAAGGTTCTCACATGGACACGTGGATACAGCCATTGTCAAGGAAGTACTAGTTACTACCTTCTCTCAATGAGGGTGTTGCTTACGAGATTGAGAGGACGAAAAGTGAAGCTCTGGCGCTTTAACCGGGTTGGTGGACACGGATGGTCCACCTAGAGGGGTAGGGAAACCCTGATTTAGAACCAATGGTGTACATGGGCTCCAGTATCCTGAGGGAACAAATGGCGTATGAACTTATTGTTGGCCACCGGTTACCACGGAACTGCATCTCCCTACGTTGCTCCACTGTTTTGTGGATTAGGCCTCTAGGTCAAATACTTGGAGAGTGGCCTCCTAAGAAAACCATCTTATTCGGGTTGGGCTCCCGGTCATTATCCCAGTCCCCACACACTGAATGACAAAGTGTGGAGCATAAATATTCTTTGCCCTTTTGTACCAATGTCCATGCGTTTAACTAGATAATTAACAAAATGCCTACGGTTAATGAGTTCAGAATAGAAAGGAAATTACAAAGTAAGCAGTCAGTAGTATGTATCTAACTCTGCACACTCTGATCAACCACAATTACATGTCATTTTTCTCGTCCGATTACTATAAGATTTATACATCAAATGTACTCACCAATAGACGTCAAAGGAGCAAAAATGTTGGTTAACATTTATGAATCAATATGAATGGTGTTAGCCAATCACTTAAAGAAAGCATTATTACAATGCTTACTATAATTAAATTTTACAAATAATTTTATGGGCTGTGTTATATATTAGTAAAGTTCTTGTCGTTTGGGTACAATTCAAATCTGGATGACATTCGTAAGGGTAGGTTTTAATAGAAATAGTTGGTTATTAATGATTCCGTTCAGATAAGTTTAATAAAGACAGTGTGTTGGTTTTAAGAAAATTAGCTGTTTGTTGAATGCTAAGCTCAAATCTTCACGCTAAACAGTTATTGTAATTGTTAATGCTTATATAATTATGTTGTATTAAGATTCTATTGACGTCTGGTCCTCTGGGCTGATGAGCGTTAGCTGCCGAGTCCTTTGATACTGCTGAGGTTGACCTGCTTCGGTTTGGGCACCCGGGCAGTATCCCAACCCTCACACATATCGAATGAGATTTGTGTGGCGTATATGTATTTGGTGCCTCCTTGTACCAATATATATGTGTGCTGAGGTTGGAGAGAGTCTGCTTCTCTCTCTCTCTCTCTCTCTCTCTCAAAATACTGTCATAGTCATATCCTTACATCCATTGCCAGACAATCCTAGTCCTTACGTCCACGAAATAAGGGTGTTATTTGTGAAAAATAAAGTATGGAAAGTAAGTGGAGTTGGTTCATACAGAGGATCCACCTAAGAAGTAGAGTTGGTATAATCTGTTTATGAACTATAGTTGTACATGAGCTCCAAGATTCTCAACTGAAGAATATTATTTGAACATGTTTGTGGTTATGGAATATCGTGTTACTGGATCTCATGATGTTGCCCCATGGCCTTATATATTAAAGCTCCGGGTAAAAATGTTCGATTAGTAGTCTACTAATAGAATCACTTGTTTCGTTGGCATCTTAACCTACATATAAATTCTATTTCATCTGACGATTATTACTGTTTGTTCTCAGTTGTACCATGTTTTATTCGGATTAAATTAATATACACTGTTTAGTACATTAAAAGAATGTTTTCCTTAGATTATTTATCTAATTATTTAATACTATCATTCTATGTCTTTATCGATCCTGTCGTTACGTGTTTTCTTTACCCTACAGTTAATTAAAAAGGAAAAAAATAAAGCATGGATTGCCAAAAAGAAACGAGCACGTAAAATTAAAGCATTAAAGAAACAACATTTAGTTAATGAATCTTCGCACCCGGAAATCTGTGAAAGGAAGAATAAGGAGATAATAGAAACTAAACAGGAGAATAATGTAAAAGATATTGATGAATTACTTGTCGACTATAGATTATTAAAGAAATCGTATAAGGGGAAGGTATGTAGGTTTGTGTTACATTTAGTAGTTTATTTTCATGTCCATATTATTTAAGAATAAACTACTAATTTATTTCTCATCACAAGTATCTAACAAGACATTTTACTTATGAGAAATCGAATAAACTTGTAGGATTCAAGTTTAAGATTGGTATTAATACGCCTACCCAAAGCGCTAGAATAACAGATCTAATCTAAGGTTGTTCACTTAACATGATGGGATACGATCTCACGCCTAAGTCACTTCACTAACTGTACCGGCTCACTCCATCCTGGTAATTATCTATATTGTTTACAAAAACTTTTGAATAATACAGTTAGGCTGGTGATAGAACAATATATTTATTATAAAGAGAGATTAATAGCAAACAAGCTAGAGAGGTCAATTCATGCAATTTTGTTAATTTTCCTCGCATGGACTTTTTTGACGATTATTTTTCATCAAGTATTCAATGGCCAGTGTAAGTCTTCGAAATTAGTGTACTTTTTTCTTTAGGGTGATTTATGGTAACGATTTAGTGTTATTCCATTTTCACTACAAACAACTGTGTGACAACCTTTGTACATCCTGTAAGACTAACAGATATGGTCTGTAAATGTAATTTGAGTAGTTGTACTACAGGTAGTTAACAATTGTACTTTGATAACTAAAAAAGAGGAACAATTAACAAATGGTGTGTATGCGCACTATTGTAACGGACGCTATTCACGAACAAGTTTGTAAGTAGTGTGAAGCGGAACGTGGCATCGAAGTTGCAACAATTGTCAGACGAAATGAAGAGTTTCAGGGCATCGAAAGCACGACGCTAGCGAAGCACACCGAAAGATGGAAACGGACGATGTTTATTATGTAAGTACTTTGTGACTTCTCACAATGAAGATACATTCCTATTGCCTTATTTTACACTATTTCTGGAAATTTTTATAGATTTCAGAAGGGTTTATTATCTAACAATTGGTAACTATACTCAGTTGCCTCAACCTCTGTTTGTTCGCCTGCATCAGAGTACGTGAAATTATTTATTTACACACACGCTTTAAAAGTGATAAGTGTTCGATACCGTGATCAAAAAAATAAAGTGTGTCTGTAAACGTATTGTTCGTTTGGGTTGTATAAGAATCAGTATATAGCTTTATAAAATAGGTAGATAGGTAGCTTAATTCATTATAACCAATATAATTGACATAAATAAAAAAAACTCTCCATTTCGCTCTATTTATTGATCTTTACTTGATTTGTAGTCGTACTTCTCTTGTTTCTCTTTGCAGTTTCGTGCATAATTTTTTTTATTTGTTTCCACTTGTTCGTTGTTGTTTTTAAATCTACAAACTTGATAGTATTTTGCATTGTTTGTCGGATTTTGCCTTGATGCCCATGGTTATCTAGTCTTGAGTTAATTACTTAGTTGTACACCTACTAATTAAATGATCAAGTTTGTTTTCTAAGCTGTACGATCCGAAATATATCTGTAATAAATTCAAAGTCAATATATAAATTATATGTTTGTCTAACCCTCCGCCAGACCTGAGGGTTCTGGATCTGATTCTCAGTGAGATCGTAAATGCACACTTTTGTGGTGCCTCAGACTAATCGCCATCCAATGCTTTCTATTTAGTATAGTTATCCAAATAAGTTCTGTTTGTGTTATCAAGCTGTGCAATTCAACAATTCCCAGAAACTTATAGAAGAATAATAATCATGCGATTACTAGTGCCTAGTTTCATGAGGTTATTTTCAAAGTTCCTGTGAAAGTTCGTTATCGATAGAGTTTAACCATGTTGAGTATGTGAGACAGTCGCAATATAGAAGAGAATGTGAGATAATTGTGTAAAATCGCAAATTGCATGCTTATTAGAATTGCAATATGGTCAGTTCTGTTCACTAATTCACTAGATAGTTCTAAGTGTATGGTTATAGTAAATGAAGGATTATGAGTTGTAAAGACTGTGTTATATCTCTGTCTATATAATAAATTTTGGAAATGTTTCTGGACTATTCCCTAATATGCGTAGGCAGTAATGTCATCAGCACTAATTTGAATTTAATAGATATTTTATTTTTGGTATTTGTAGATCAAGGAAAAGTGATTAGTAACTACTGATATACTTGTCATGCCACAAGGAAGAAACAAATTGGAATTTGCCTTTTAAGCCACTACAACCTTTCTGTATATGTTCATTGACTATCAAATACCTAGCCTTTTGTAAATAAAAGAATACTTATACCATATATTAAATGTTAACAAAGACCTATTTTGGCGTATCTTTATTTTTTATTGTAAGTCTTTTTATACTGTAGGTTTATCCGCGTATCGAGCTTCCGAAAATCTGAGACTGTGGGGTTCCTGAACCGTCATGAATTTCCTAAATTAGACAGAAAACATTCTAAAATGCTGCAAGGATGTCCAGGTCTATTTCACTCCTGTCTCTTTACTCTCTTCAAGAGTTTATTAGTCAATAGTAGAATACTCTTTGGCCAGTGATAAAGTTATTACGTCAAAAACTAATGTGTTAATATATCAATTATAAATTATACGCGCAAGAAAAATACCCAGGACGTTACTTAAATCGTCAGAGATTGGCTAGTTTGAATTTCTGTCGGTCCGGTAATACACGAATATAAGTAGTTAATAATTCTAACCACGAGATTCATATCCAGACATAGCATATAAAGAGAACATCACTGAGATAGCAAATATATTAGAGTTCTTGTTGTGACTTTCGCCGGGCTAGCTATCATGTGACTGATTCGCCAGTCAGAATACAACCTATGCCATCTTAACACCGGCACAACTATGACGTATCGACCGGTATTAGCAACCCAGCGTCCTTATTGGTCATTTTTCTGCCAAGCCCTGTCTGTTAAGTTCAGAAAGCCAATAACAACTTCCACTGTACGAATCATTTATTCCAGGCGTGCTTGGTTTATATACAGGCAAACAAGAGCACATCATACCATAATTAAAAAATGACAATTGTACAAGATCGAGAAAAAAAAGTGGTTATAATTGTGAGAGACTGTAATTATTAAACTGGGGATAGTCTATAGGTCGAAATAAAGCTTATAGTGAGAGTGCCGAATTATGGTCTGCTATGATATTAGTACTACTCTAATAATAGACTTAATCCCAAAATTATAGGTTTGTCATGATATAACTGCCTAATCTATGAGGTCTTACATGGAGTTATTATTATGTACATCAACTCATCGCGTCATAACAATCACCAATATATGATGAAGAACACGCTAAGGCTAGAAATAGAACAATATGAATGGAATATCATGTTACAACAATTAGGAGTGACTACGCCTACGAGGCCAAGCCATGCCGTCAATCCTGAAAGGTGAACACGAGACAGTCGGAAAATACATTTAACGCGGATAAATCTAAACGATGGAGAAGGCGGGAGAAATTGGTTGGACTGCATGAATTGGCCTATTATTTGAGTAGTACTAATATTATAGTAGACCATAATTTTAAGACTTTCAGATGCATACTTAGAACAGCCATTAGACAAACAAAAAACAGGCGCGGCTCACGCGACCTGGAAGCTCGTAATTTAGACCTGTATGGTACAGTCGAGCTACAAGGGAATTACTTTTTATTCGCCATATCTCTCATAAATCTCCTCACATCAAGATATCACTAAATCGATTTAGTATTGTGCTGCTCCTGAGAGGACATCCATGGGAAATATAATGCGGATCACTTAACTGTAGAAATCATTGCCTGAGGTCATAGTAGCGGAATAGAACTCATTACTACATATCAACTTCCATGGTTGTAAGAAAGCATTTGACAGTGTGGATAAAAGAACATTATGGAAGCTTCTACGAATCTACGTAGTATTTAAGAAGATTGTCAAAATCATACGGAATTCAGACGAAGGACAACAGTGCGAAGTCGTACATGAAGGACAGCTGTCAGATGCATTCCACGTAACGACCGGAGTCAGACATGGATGCCTACCTTCTCCTTTTCTTTCTCAGGTCGGCTGGATCATGATGACCTCTACATCTCGAAGGAATCACGGGATATAATGGATAGCTTGCGTGCAACTATATAGCACTTTATAATACCGATTACTGGGAAGCAGGAGCGGTTTGAAGCAATAACAAAACAGTCTGGACCTCTAAAGTAAGAACGCGACGTATTGACACAACAGATATATATTTGAAAATTAAAAGACGTGGTTTGAGCGTTAAAAGGGAAAACTTATTACAAAATTGTTCTATCCACCGTTCTGTAGGTTCGGATTACGTAGGGCTTGTTACTCACCCTCCAGTAGACTTACTCTTTGTTGCCCTGCAATAAGACAAACAGAGTCGCGTTAGTAACGTCGTGTTATGTTTTTTGCTACTGTTACCACTAGACGATTTGAACTTTGCAGACGACCTAGCCTTTCTATATCATACACACCAACACATTCGTGTGAAGACAGCCACTGTAGTAAAAGCCCTTGAATCAGTATGCCTCAGTACACACAAAAAAAACCTGGATCCCAAAATAATACTCGGATAACACCAAACCAATCACACTTGATTGAGAAGCTATGATGATAGTGGAAATTTTCACGTACATCATCATCGATGAACAAGGACTATCTGATGCACATGTAAAGGCAAAGATTGGCAAAGGAAGGTCGGCATTCCTACAGTTAAACAACATATTGAACTCAAAACAATTTTCGACCAACATCAAAGACACAATCTTCAATACGAACATCAGGACAGTTCTACTGTACGGGGCCGAAACTGTTGTACATCACTGGCGTGATAACGCAAGTTTGCAGTCTCGTCGAAACTTATGGGGAGGCCGACATCCTTCCCACTATCCTCACGACCGTCCACACGAACCGATCTTTAAACTGTGGGCAGCAAATAGCAGAGGGATCGCTACATAAGGTAAGCGATGTGATTATCATAGCGTTTATCAAGGCAAACCCAATTACTGGACGGTCGTTGCTGCAAACGTTTCTATGCCAATCACCGATTTAAACCTGTTACAACACCATAATCCAAACAAACAGAATCTATGGGACACAAACACTAAGTTATCTGTTCTCAAAACATTGTTTTGTTTGTAGTTCATCCTCAGTCACGTTTAAGTACATAATCTATCCACACTTCCAACAGGTGCTCAACAAGAGACCTGAAGTACACAAAATGCGACTAAAACTACCACGTTTAACCAGCAACGTTACACGGCACATCACAACTACACGACCAACTGTATTTTCGAAATATCGACGAACATCTGAAAAGCTAAAGTCGGCCAAGAATGAATTAAAGCACATGATAGAAGTGGGGATTGTTTGGCCATCTGACAGTCCATGATCATCCACCTTGCACTTGGCCCCTAAAAATGAAAGCAACGACTGGCCTTCAAACTGATGATTATCGGTCACTTAATACGGAAACCACTCCCTATCGTTATTTTTTGCCGCACATCCAAGAGCGATAGCTATCTTTAAAGCAGCAACTTTTTCCTCAAAAACTGATCCGGTTAAAGCACATAACAATATTCCTTTGGCCACAGATGACATTATTTCGTCAATCCCTCAAGATTCTTCAAATGTTTGCGCAAATGGTTAGTTAGTACATAAAATTGGTATGTCTGAAATATACGATCCGTATAATGGTAGCTGGGATTGCTCTCTTGACTCAAGGAACTTGGCTAGGCGCGAAGGACCAATAGGGATTCACAGTTTGTACATCACTAGCGTAGACAATCTACGTCGAATGATTGGGGTCCTGCTCTAGCTAGACGGGAATAGTTTGACGAACCAGCTAACACCGAAGTCACAGCTCGCAGTCATCATCTAGTGTGATACTATGGCTGCTTTGAAGACCGTGTAGTACAAACGACGTTATCACAGGAATATATTAGTTAAAATAGGTACAAGTGAAAGTGTGACCATTACTGTATAAGCCAGTCCATGAAGTTGAAATATTTGATGAACTGCTCAACATTCAGCAAACCACTGCCGGATGACTTGTCTAGGGCTCAGTGATATTTCACTGGCCCTTCAAGTTAACACGAGGTTGCCGGTGCTGTTGTAACGTGTCAGTTGTTTTTGCAAAAGAACAGCGTCATATAATTCAGTGTTCGTAATGGTCGTTTTGTCACATGAAAATTGACGGGATCAAAACTCATAACAGTAGCCTTGTTTCGTATAACTTCCTTGAATTGGTTCAAAGGAATCCACCAAATCGTGACTAAACATTATGTGTTGTACAAACATTCTCATCTAGGAGTTCAAGCGGCCATCAAGATCAATGCAGAACTATTTTGTTGGTGTGATATGAATGAAGATATGTGGGCACGTTTCTATGTAGGCTCCCAGAAACCTTAGGTGATTAGACCAACAAACGTCCCTTAAGATATTTCGGAACTCTTGATGCTCGTTTCGACCACGTTCACCTTGATTTTGTGTGACCCCTACTTGATTTCAATGGATGCTCTTATATCTGAACGTGTGTTGACCGTTTCGCATTTTAACCAGAAGCAGTACCTACCGGGAAAATTACGACTAGGACAGTGGCCTACGAATATATCGAACGATGAACAGCGAACTTTGGCTGCCCTCGAGCCATCACTACAGGCCGTGGATGCCGATTCGAATTCGGACATTGCGTAACTTTCCGTTTTATCTTAGTCTTTGCACCCCACAGTTATTCGGTTATATTATGTTTTGTTTATAATGTTTTGTCAAAAAATAGTCTTTTACTGATATGCTTACATATTCAAAAGAACCTTTTTGTGCAAACATTTATGTGCAAATATACCATGTATTTTTTCAAGTGTATTTTTACACGCACTTACACCTTTTTTTCATCAAGACGACTGAGTGCGATGAAAAGTCATCGACGAATACGAATCAAATTTTTCTTTGTATATTTTTTAATTGCTGTATTGCAGCAGGTGGTCCGTTATACCGAGAAAAGACGACCACATTCTGGGGGCATCACGAGCTATTAGAACAGTGTTAACCTACAACAAGCTCGATTGGTTTAAATTTGTGGCTGGTCACTTCTTATGGTCATCAAAAAAACACTAAGAGAGAAGTGAACTGTGTAGGTAAACGATTTCTTGGAATAAATGTCCCTTCAAGCTAACATTGGGCTGACCTCATTAGTTTTACTGGTCACAAACTGGCTAGAGGCGCTCGGTCATGCATCCGCACGAATGATTGCACCCTGCTACGTATCCCTTACAACTACCAGCCAAATGTGGTATACATATATAATTCAAGATAGTGTACGTTAGGAATAGCCAAGAATGAGGATATCTATCGGATATATGAATGTAGATAGTTATTAAATTATTAATGTATTTATATGGCTGCTGATTAAGCGGGAACAAGAAGTCATCAGTCTTCAGTAGTAAGGATAGCAGGTCTTTTATCACGGCTGATTGTTGGCCTTTCGCCATCGTTGATAAAAAAAGCACCTAACTAAAACATTCTGATAAGGCGTCAGCCTCTGTGACAACATTTCTTGTCAGTGTCGACGGGTTTTCGTATCAGTGTTAGGATTTCATCGTTTCTCTGAGTTCGCCTTTTTATTTACGAGAAAAACCTTTTTGTACTGTTTTCATAATCTTTAACCAATTGTTTTTGCTATGAATGTCGAGCTTTATTTATCAAGGCTTTTGTAGTGACTCACATTTATCACGAGAACACGACTGGTTTAATAAAAACAATTATTATTATAACCAACTGTACCAGTGTTTGTTTTAACGTGCTTTTGTTTGACTGTGCTAATGACAGCTATTTTGTGCTTCCATTCTTTACACACACTTCGATTGTAACTTCGCGCGAATTCGGTTACCTTCTGTAACCAAGGTTGTATCCTGGCACGATCTCGGTATCCTTTCGATGCCACGAGATCGCCAGCAAATAAACCTCGACTTGGTCCATTAACTGCCTTCTGATATTTGGCTTCTCGGAGATTTTATGGATCTATTTGGTTACGTCCAACCCTCGCCTTCTGATTTATCTGGCACGTGTTTTTTGGTAGCGGTGTTCATAGTTAACCTCAACTCGACGCCACGCTACAATTGGTAATCCCAACGAATACAATTGGTGACCCGTATTTTGGAACACGCCTCAACTTCTGATCAAATCTTCCAAAGAAGCCAATTCGGTGAGTCTATGATTTATCTATCCACGTCTGTCGTATATTTTCATATTTTTTAATATATAATATACTCGACATGACGGATAACGATAATAATAGTATTAATATAATAGACTCACATGTATGTGTACCGAATCCTTGTTACTTTTTATTCGCGTGACGATGAATTCCACGCTTTATTCGAGAAAGTTTCCCCTATTAACTGTTCTCCTCGCTGACCCGGCTGCTTGGTACGGAATGCATACGCATAAGCATATCTGTCTACCACCCAGCACCAAATGGTTAAGTAAACGGTTTCACTGCCAACTTAAAAGTGCTATACGAGCACACGAAAACGGCAACTGGCACGAAACCTTACCGCTCGTTCTTTTAGGGATCACAACGAGCTTGAAGGCAGATATACAATGTTCCGCCGCTGAACTGGTATTCGGCACGACATTGCGTCTGCCCGGAGAATTCTTCACACCACGGAGCAGACCTAATTTCGGTAAATCAGACTACGTCCATCGACTGTCTGCATTTATGCGAACGCTGTCTCCGGTGTCAACTCGAATACAACATCGACAGGTCGCTCTCCCTCGAGAGTTATCTACCTGTTCACATGTTTTCATACGAGTAGATTCGGTACGCAAATCTTGGCAACAACCTTACGAAGGCCCTTTTCACGTGATCGCTCGTCACGAAAAGACCTTCAAGGTTGATCGATATGGACGCGTCGAGATCGTCAGCATTGATCGTCTCAAACCAGCACACGTCGATGACAGTGCCCTATCTGATAACCTGAGATTCAATGCTAGACCTAGCAAACCTACTAGCGGGATCCTCAAACCATCTTCAGGTCCCACGCTAGATACATCTGAGACCTCATTCTCACGTCCCAGTCAACAGCACGCGTCATCTGCACCGTCTACGGATGAGACGACAGTCTCACGTCCAGATCAGCAGACCACGCCGCCCTTGACTTCGGATGAGATTGCAGGCTCACGCGACGCGAACGAGACTACCGTCTCACGTTCCGGTCGCCGAGTACGGTTACCCGTACGCTTCCGCGACTAGCCGCACAGTCAACAACCGATACGGTGTAGGATTATTCCTATACTACACGCATGCTACACTCCTCTCTTTTTTGATTTTCTTTTTGTTTCCTGAGCCCACGCCTTCGACCATCTCCGTTTGGTTCCGTCGACTTCAGTCAACTTTGGCGAAAGCTGGATTGGCCACCCACGCTCTTGTCAACGTACTCAGTCGATATATTGGTTTCGAATGCTTGGCATACGCTTGGTCTCGAACTTGGTCGTTATGGTCGCTTCTGGTTCATCGGCTCAACGTGGTTTCGTCCTTCGTCTGCAGCGTTTCTGGTCCGGACCCTACGAACGCCCTCTTCAGATTCTGGATACAAACCACTCTGGTGTAGCATGCCAACTCAAGCAATAAATACAACACATCGCTCCTGGTACCGTTCTCCGAAAACGACCTTCGTTGGCAACTCGACGATCAACGATCGCTTTCCTGTTCGCCAATTCTTCCGTCCTACAATCGCTCGTCAGCCGATCAGTCCCACGATTCAAACCGCTATTTATCGAAAGTGTAAACCCTTTCTAGCGGGGGGCTCCTGTAGTGACTCACATTTATCACGAGAACACGACTGGTTTAATAAAAACAATTATTATTATAACCAACTGTACCAGTGTTTGTTTTAACGTGCTTTTGTTTGACTGTGCTAATGACAGCTATTTTGTGCTTCCATTCTTTGCACACACTTTGATTGTAACTTCGCGCGAATTCGGTTACCTTCTGTAACCAAGGTTGTATCCTGGCACGATCTCGGTATCCTTTCGATGCCACGAGATCGCCAGCTAATAAACCTCGACTTGGTCCATTAACTGCCTTCTGATATTTGGCTTCTCGGAGATTTTATGGATCTATTTGGTTACGTCCAACCCTCGCCTTCTGATTAACATGGCACGTGTTTCTTGATAGCGGTGTTCATAGTCAATTTCGACTCGACGCCACGCTACACTTTCTAAGCGTCCCTAGTTTAACAATAAATGCATCTGTACTGTCCAGGGACTGCAACAATAAACATATTCCATTGCCTTTCGCTACCTCCAAGAAGCCTCTTTACCTACTTAGTTATACACAATGGACAGTTATTTGGTCTAAATGGCGCTAATCATCGCATGAACTGTGACATAACTAAACTAGGTGTGCCTTTAGATATCGACCATACTTCACAATGTGATGATTTAACGGAAGATTTCATGGTTTCTCTGATCCTAGGATTACCTTAGGGAGTCTATAAAGTCGGAGTTCAACATTTTGTTCTGTCCTATTTATTCTTATCCATCTTTTGATCTGAACTTCTATAGATTCATCTGGTAAGATGCTACGAATAAATGCTCTGATCTTTTCTAAAACACGCGAGTCTCTTATTTTTGGATCAAAACGGTTTAGTTCTAGCATATTATTTACAATAATTTTCGATGGGAACAAGGTTTTTCAGTCACGCTAGGGTTTAGCTCAGCCCCGCCTTGGAAATTTGGCGGTGTATTCTGTGAAAAAGAATGATAGTATATCAAAGACTTACCAACCAAACTGGTGCTGTTCATGGCTTTCATCTTTAGCATCTTTATCTTCACACGGCAGTTTTTCTCCGTCACTCAGTACAGACATATCGGAACTATTGGAGACAGTGAAGGTTTTATCTGGGTCCTCAAGTGCTACTTCAACTCGTAACTACCAACATTTCGTGTCATTTCACTCTTTTTTTGTTTCAGGGGAGAATTTCCTTCTCAGTGCTTAGCAGTCGAGTGTTTGGCTCATCATATAGCAACACTTACTACACTGACACAATTTGTTGTCAGTACCTATGTTAACGATGTAGCCACTGTCAACTTTCTCGCAGACCAAAACCAGAAGGTTCATTAGCTCCCTGATCAGTAATTTAGCCCTTGAATAGCAAAATATACAAACCCAACCGTAGTTAGGCTTCGAGTAACATTTGTTACTGGAGGGACTGATACGGGTTTACATCTAGTAGAACCACATTTTACACTCATCGCAATGAATTTCTTTCATCCGCAAGGAAAAATGATCTGTTCACACTTTTAAGTACAGCTGACCATTATTAGCAGATTAAACATGTAGAAAAAAGGACGAAAACACAATATAATCAATAGTGTGAGAATCAAATACAAGGGCACCACAAGACGGATTCGAAGAAAATTTCAAACCTTAACCGAAATAATTCAAGTTGAAGTAGACCAAGGATGTTTTGGATGCAACAAATACACAAAAGTAAGGTTGACTTACGACAAGAACGAAACCACTGCCGTTTTGTAAAACTCGTGCGTTCGTTTTTTAAATTCATGGTTGACAATCCGTATCTCATGCAAGAAAACAGCAAAGCTGGAAAGGAAGAGTCGAAGCTTAATGTGGACAATAATTCCGTAGACAGTAATAAATATTGCACAAACAAAGTGGAATTCTGAAATATGTAGATAATAAAAATGTTATCTACAACAGAAGTCTACTACAGTCGAAATTCCAAGGTTGTCTTTAGTCTTGTCAAGGTTCCGTAAAGTGGCTTTTTTGAATGTAAAAACTCACGCCTGTTTCATCTATTTCTGCCGATTGATTTTATTATTCAATGTTATTATGTCCAATTCTCTTGCTGAATCTTCAGCACAATTTTCATCCTGTTCTTCCTTCCAGATTATTTCATAAATTGCTCTTCACACTCCCTTACCATACAACACACATTCAGACAAGCTGCAAAACTACCGTCAAAAGCATTGGATTCTTATGGCTAGTGATGTTTCGTCTTTGAGGTTGGAGTTATTCAGTGCCAAGTCCAGACTGGTTAACTATTTGCAAAATCATCATAATTTTCGGCCAGTTCAGAGAGAGTTTCTAGAGTTAGTGTCCGAATTCGAAATATTAAAGCTAAAGGCTCAAGATATATATGGGATATCAAGAGAAAAGGTTTGTTATTATTGCTCATATGAACTTATATATTCATTACAATCTTAAGTTTCTATTCTGGTGAAACATACGGATTCAATTTACGAGTATAAAGCGTTTTTTCCAGACTGTCCTCATACGAATCTGATACTTCTTAGACTCCACAAAGTTTGTCAAGAAAATTTTTATTGTCCATTGTTTTGAACTTTGCTAAATGTCTTGATGACTAGTCGATTTTACATAAAAGTTACATCCGAAAATAAGTGGGTCTTGTTTCTTAGTTTTTGTCCTTAAGTTCCTACGATACACTATCTTGAAAGACGTTTTTCTTCTTCTCTTAGTCTTAAGCATGACTAATGTTACCTGAGAAGCACTCTTTGCATTTTCGTTGTTTATGATCTTTGTTATCACGTGTAATCATAAGCAAGACGATCTTTAGCTTTGACCCATATGTGGAAAATGCATATAAATGTTCCCTGTTCTAGCTCGGGAAATCCTTATTGGTTCTAAATGTCTTTTCTAAAGGCGATTACGCCTCGTTCCATTAGACCCTTAAACTAGAGGTACTTCATGCTGTTCGTGATATTTACTGATTATTATGAAGTCGGATATATAAATGAACTATTCAGCTATGCCTACTAATTAAAAACGGTGAGACTCTAATTTATGGACGACCTTTCAATGAGTCTTAAGTGACCTTAAGAAATATTAACCAATCATCAGACAGTCAGTATAGGCTAAGAATATATTATACAAAACCAAGGAAATATAGAGGTTCTAAAATCGTAATGCATGCAGTAGAGGAAATCATCCATGCGGCTACAGAATAGTCGGCCTCTGGTGGCAACTCGAACTGATGTACGTACATACGAAGTTCTACTTTGTGACTGACTGACTGAGTCGGCCTCTGGATCCATGATAAAGTCTCAAAATCTCTTTCAGCCTCGACCACATAGCTTCAATATTGCTTATGTGCACTCCGGTTGTTGAGTACACAAAATACCACTTGTGGACAACGACACGATGCACATAAACAAGCCTATGTAGGAGTCTGTACGCTCTTTAATCACCTGTATATATTGTAGTAACTGGCTGCAGCCAGTGTTACTAGTGCTTTAATTATCCAGTTCGCGATAATTGACATAATTTGCTTAGTTAGGAATTATATATGGGGTTTTCATCACGACATAAGCTATAATGCCAGAAATCTATTTAGCCGAATGGATGAAAGGCTTTCACGTTAAAACCCGAGATCTGTCATCTTATACCTGATTAATTCGTCCACAAATTATAGTCTCGCCGTTTCATTTGTTATAGCCGCTCAATTATCATGTTTTGTACAAAATTCCTTGTAAACCCATCGTACGTTAGCATTAAGCACTTAAGTTGGCGCCATAACTTTGAAATCCTTCAAACGGCTCTGATTGGCTCGTCCATAAATTAGAGTCTCGCCATTAAAAACATTACATTATGGGGACCTCAGAATCTGCTTGTCCTTTATTAAGGTGAACTATTGTGTGTTGAAAGATGATTGATATTTCCATAACGAGTCTTGAATAGTAAAAGTTAATGCATACAACACGTGACAATTTACCTATGTGTTCGTGTTTAATTCAATTTGTGTGAGGGTTGGAATGCTGCCCGATGACCGAAAATTGGTCCATACGCCATTTGTTCCCTCAGGATCCTGGAGCCCATGTGAACCATTTATTTGGAATCAGGGTTTTCAAACTCCCTTAGGCGGATCCTCTGTGTCCACCAACTCGGTTAAAGTCCCCATCGGATACTCGCTTTTCGTCTTCTCAACTTTGTGAACGACACCCCTATTAAGAGAAGTCAGTGAGTAGAACTTTCTTGACAAAGGCTGTAAATACGCGGCCATGTGACAGCGTATGGGGAGGAAGAACGGTTTTTATCCACTCTCGGCCGTATCGAGGCAAATTACTGTCAAGCAAACACCTACTGAAATTTGTTATGTGAAGGGCGCGATTTTGCGAACCTGACCATCTAATCCTAGGATATAACCTGTAGTATTAAGTTCAATAGATGTAAATAAATATACAAAAAACAGCTAGAAGATCTGTTGATATCTTTTACATGTTTATCATTTTTGCTACCATATCCGGGTACATAACTAGACATAATGGAAACGAAATTTCTTTTGTTTTTAAAAGTGATTGTCTCAATTTCAATTATCTTCATTGCCTATCCATTTGTATCATTCTGATCACAAATGTCAGCATAATGAATAAAAAATCTAACGGTTATTGTGCAAAGATCTATTTCAAATTTTTCAACATTTAATCTTCCCCCTAATATAATAGTTTCAAGTAGGTGAACCTCAAAAGTTTCGAAGCTCTCCACAGTAAAGCGTCGGCTTAGTGGTCAAGGCGTTCGACTTTCAGCCACTGAGTCGGTCAGAACCCTGTTTCACCTGCCCCGACCTGGGCAATCGGGTAGTACATTATCTCATACCTGTAATGTGGCTCACGTTTAATGAATGAATTTATTTATCTGTTATGTTCTTATATCCTTTTTTTATATTAAAAATTTACTCACTTCAGTCTGCTTCAGGGACTATTTTCTATGTTGAATATTCCTTCGACTGGGTAATATTTTTTGCTTCGAAGTAGCTAGTTGGAAAACGTTAACCAAAGTATTAAGATAATACATTACGGAAGTATTCCACCAAATTTTCTTCGATATTGTCCTTTTTAATTTTTAAAGCGTAGTTCTTTTTGTTTGTATATGTACAATCATGGTGATGTTCTTTGATCAGTTACTTATACATTTGGATGTCGTTTATATTCAGTTAACGTGTTTGAGTCACTAAAGTGCAAATCCGAACTTCACTCTACTTTTATCGGTCTGGGTGACTGGACAGCTTCAATAACCAGCATACATAAAATGTAGCTCAAAGCCGAGTGCACGTATCTGTACTTTGTAATTTAGTTAATAATAATATCTTTCGTTTCGAAAAGTTAGTTGTGTCTGTTTGCGGTATTCACTAGTTATTATTAAAGCTGAATCACCAGCTTCTTTCGGAAAGTAATACTAGTGAATAAAATATTTTCGTGTTTATCTAGGCAAACTAGTCTGCATCATGTAAATTGAGCCAGTAATTAGAGTTTCACAGATTGACATGCTTAATTTCCTTGCGAATATATTACTCTAGTCCCAGTCATTTCTGTGTGCTTTCATAATAGATAACTGCAGGAGCTCTCTTACCATTACTGCTAGCTTTTAACTCTACATTTTTACTATATATGGAACATTTTTTCTTCAGGTTATACCTCAATTGAAGTCCGTTCATTTTGATCTAAATGAGGGAGACAATCGAGTATCCTCAGTGTCTAATATACACCAAAATGCAGTATCACAACTCCAGGAACTTTTGGATATGCATGACAATTGTTCTTATCTCCTAGAATTGCACCAGGCCATAAATAGCTTCGAGTCTTCAGTCAATCAACTGTTATACCAATGTTCACGTCGTTCGGTCGTTGATAAGAAAAAGAAATGGGAAGACACAGTTGTAAAATCTCCCAAAGACTCAGAAATTGATTTAGAACTCGATGATAAATGTGTGGAAATAGATGAAGAAACCTATCGGTTAGTAATCATTCTTATTCATTTAGTGTATTTCGGAATATCCCTTGAAAAAATATCTTTTGGTATCCAGACCATAACAGTGTTTGTACTAACAGAACAAATTACAGTGTTTAATTAAAAGCCTCTTTGTATGGAATACCGATTTCTTCCTACAAGCTGCAGAATAAACATCCAAGTGCGACCTCTGAAGAAAACCATCTCACGAACCATTATTATTTATTATTATTATTATAAGAAGCTTTATTCAACATTATACTTTTCGTACAACATAGAATTCTCAGCATAAAGTATTTCAACAAGTTTCTTTTTCTTATATCTTGATCGATTGTGACGATAAATTTCGAATGATGACCAGTTAGATTTTAGGAATTCGATAATCCGCATTTGATTAATGTTTGTTCGTTTCAATGCATATTGCCAGCCACCATGATGTCGCTGATTGTACCTTTCTGTATCCCGTATAGCGAAAGGTTGTAAACTTTTCATAAACGCGCCCGAATAGATTGTGAGCACAATAGACATATTGATATGCTAAAACGAACAACAAAACAGATAACTTGAAGAAATATATAGATCGAAGGAACAGGTAGCCCAGATATTCAAGCAGGCCGCCTATTTTTACTTTTGAGATATCCCATTTTTATTTCTGGTTTAATGTGGTAGTTTACGACCGTCAAAACTCAGGTCTATGCGATTACTTCTATTCACTATTGAAATGTTCGACTAGACAAATTTGTAACAGTATAGCTTTTTAATTGTTTTCTACGTAGTTAAATCTGCTTCGGAAAACAGAAACTTTTAAACCAAACTAGAAAATCATTCACATTTCATGCTTAGTTATGCTATTCAAATTCTTTTATTTCTGAAGTTAAACATTTCGCTTATAACTTTACGGGTCGCACGATTTCCGTGTAATATTTTAATCCTTTAAAGCCAGTTTAGTGTTAACTCTGACTAACAGGCATGTTTCGGAGTACGCAACCGTACGAACCTTCAGTTTTATTTGTTTTACGAATTGATTCGGGTTAAAGCCTGATTTCCAACAACAAATCTGGATAATGTTGCATACGTTCTGTAGACATTATACAACTTGCGCGTCTAACATTAAACGATGCCGGAAATATTTTGATATTTCTTTTAAGCTCATTTGAACTATCTAAAGTAATATCTGACACAGTGTGGGCCTTGTGTCAGTCATAAGCAACGTAAAAACTTTGGATTAATGTCACTCAGTTCAAGTTGGTACAGAGCATCTGTACAGTGAGATAAAATCATAAAGATAAATATCGAATTAACAAAAGTAGTCATATTGATCGTAATAAAACAGATGTAACAACGAATATGATTCAAGAAGAAACAATTAATTCGCAGAATAAAAGATATAAAATAACTTCAGAATTCAGGATCAAGAGGAGTACAAACAGTAAATAAATCTATCCCATTGCCACTAATTTTAAATTATATTTTCCAAAGTCTTCAATGATCAATCACGTTAGTCATACGAATCTCAATCAGTTAGTCTACATCTGGTAACATATCTCAGACGAACAATCGAAAGCTTCATAGATTGATGCTTTTCAAAAAAAGTTATTTAACACTATCCATACTAAGTGTCAAACAAATTCAATATTTTAATCTGCCTATTACATCATTTCGTTGTGTATATGTGCGTGTATGTTACTATTTTTAGTTTATCATTGTAAAATATACAACTTTTTGTTCCTTCGTCTTACCTAGTTTATGTGTTGATACTGTGGTAACATCACTTGAAGAATCTGAACATTTATTTGCGAAACATAAAAAGTTTAGTAAAGATGTAGTACTTGTCTTTCAAAGTTGTCAACAAACATTTACACGTTGCAAGGTATTACGGTTGTTTCTTTTTGTTTTTCCAACTCATAATATTATTGTCTACCATTTTTTCATTATGTATATTTCATGATATTAGGCTACTCATAGATTTATTTGTATTAGTGACGGTAAACGCATAATAAGCCGTGACTACGATAGTTTACTTATTAGTTATTTTTGTTTAAACACACCAACTTCGGTACAACGAGACACCAAATATATGTGCCATACAAATCGACTTTTGTGAGGGATGGGGTACTTCCCTGGTGCTCAAACCGAATCGGGTGGTTTTCTTAGAGGGCTACTCCCCGAGCCTTTGACCTAAAGGTCTAATACACAGGGCAGTGGAGCAACGTAAGGAGATGCAGTCCCATTGTAGCCGGTCACCAACAATTGGTTCATACACTATTTATTCCTTCAGAATCCTGGATCCCATGTGCACTGATGGTTTGGAATCAGTGTTTTCCAACTCCCCGAGATGGACTCTTCGTATTCAACAATCATATTAAAGCACCGGACATTTGCTTTTCGTCCTCTCAATTTCGTGAACAACATCCCTGCTGCGAGAAGACAGTGAGTAAGACTTCCCTGCCAGTGGTTGTATGCACGTGACCATGTGAGAGCATTTGGATAGGTAGAGCTAACTCTTCTCAGGGCATTTTGGGGTTATCGACGTCCAAACTGTTCTTTTTCACTACTAGTACAGTGTAGGATTAGGTTGGAAAAACGTTAGGAGTGTTCAAATCAAGACTTGACATGGATCCATGAAGTTAGTGACTGTTGAACCGAGCCATGTTGATAAGTGCAGATTGTATTGTTTAAGGTCCGCGTAATTTTCAGAATTAATAATTAGAGAATAAATCTGAGTTGTATGGCTTAGAGTAGTTTGCAATGGCCCATATCCATTCACTTTATTGGGGATGTCCAATCCCTAAAAGTTCATCTTGTGAAAAATGGAAACAGTATTGATGAAAATGAATTTCTGTTGCATTAAATTATTTAGTGTGAACTTTGCTCATGGACTTTCAATACAGTTTTGCTGATTTCTATATTGTGACAAATAATCAGTTCAGTACTTTTATTCATTGTAATTAATACATGGTCGAATAACTAAATTGTATCTTCGTAATAATATACTGGGTTCATCATCAAAAGGTTTCAATTATTAAACTGATCTTTCTATTCTAGTTATTCGGGTGGAAAGTAGTCTCGTTCATTTCATTAAAGTCAGAGTTGTGAGATTTTAGCATAGGACATGAATTAATCACACTCTCTTCCATCCTCTAGGTACTAAGTTTCTTAATTATATTACTAAAATCCTTTTTTTACTCCAGAAATCCTTATTTTCTTCATGAATCGTATCTGAAATCTCCAATCCTTTTTAATACTACTAATACTGCTGCTAACTATACTACTTTGGCATATCGCTTTGCTGATGTAGTTTGACAGCTTGAGTTAATACACATATGAACCAAGTTCTACATTCCATTTGACTAACCACTCAGCACAGTCTTGTTCATTTATTTATTTAAACACATAAACATTGGTAAAAAAAGAGCACTGAAATATAAGTGCGCTACAAAAAGTAGTTATCACTAGATTTGTGTCGGCTTGGACACTTTCGAGTGCCCAAACCGGAACAAGTAGTTATTTTAGGAGGCCACTATCTGAAATTTTGAGTTAAAGGTCTGATCCACAAACAAGGAAGTGGAGCAGCGTTAGAAGATGCGATCCCATGGTATCCGGTGACCAACAATAGGTTTATACGCCATTTGTTCTCTCAACATCCTGGATCTCATCTGTTCCATTGGTTTGAAATCAGTGTTTTTCAACTCCACTAATTGGAGCTTGTTTAACAGAAAACTACTCAGGTTCAGTTTTATTGAAACTACAGATACTGTTTGCTAAAGCCTACTGAAACTATTCTATTTGCATCCCAGTTTTTTTGAAGAATAATTCACTATATTGTAACTGTGTAAATTCTACATTTTTCAAACTTTGTATGTTTCATTATATTTTATTTTCAGAATCGTCTTACTCAACATGTTGATGATCTTTGGCGTCGATGGATCATCCTAGAAGTTCCTTCAAAACATCAGAATGTATCTTCAAAGTTCAATGTTAATAATATATATCCTTCTATTCGTGGACAACTTCAGCCGAATGATTTTTTCAGTTTTTTATTCGATGCTTGTATACCATCACCTACTGATATGTGTAAATCTTTAAGACAGCCGAGTTATACATCCAATTCCGTTTTTTATGAAGTTTCTGATCATGATGTGCCGACTACTCAATCATACGGGGAATCCACTGTTTTAGCTAGTCTCAAAATATTGGCTAAACCTGGATTGATCTCTCAGTTGTTACGTATTATTGATGCTTTAAAAGAGTCTAAGGTTAGTGAACTATATCTTTTCCATATAGTTATTGATGGTGTGGGGGAGTCGTATCGATCTCAGTTAACTATTAGGCTGAATTACGTGATAGAACTCCAAACTTTCTCATCTTCACTACTGATCGCTTTCTTGACATGTGACGAAGATATTTCGATATCACCTGGCAATTTAATCGTTACAAACAAGGTTGTTAAGGCTATAATTCACGCACGAACAAATTAAATTAAGGATAGCAAGTCTTGGATTTTGGCCCGAAATTCACTTATCCAAATGGTTAAGTATCATTATGGCATTGTAATTGATGTCATTTTTTGATGAAAACCCTGACTTTAGAGATGATGGAGAAGATTTGTAGCTCAGGTGGATAATTTTGGTGGAGTTTTGTTCTCTTAGCTGGATGGTTTGGTCGTGGAGCTTTCATCGTTCTGAAAGTCTGAAGTTTCTGCTGATGATGTCGTTCAGAAGAACGATGAAAGCTCCACGACCAAACCATCCAGCTAAGAGAACAAAACTCCACCAAAAAAAACCTGACTCTAATTCCCAACCCTAACCTCACACCTGTTACTCGTGAAGCACAAGGCACCGACAGGGAATCTCCAAACTACTTTGTCCCGCGGGTGAGACTATAATTTATAGACGACCTTTGAGCGACGCCCATTGACCTTGAGTGTCTACTTACTAGCGCTAAGTGAGGGTTATAAAGTAGTTTGAAGAATAAGGATTATGACTCACAGTTGCTGGTTAGGGTTAGGAATTAGATTTATCATGCAATTGGTTCCCTTTATGAATTTAAATAGAGCAAGAACAAACATTGATGCAGAATGGTATGGATTCATATTATTTCGAGGTTTCTCGTCAGCTGCTTACAAACCAAAATTGTGATAGAATTTTTACATGGAGATAGTGTGAGACAATTGACATAAATGAGTGTAAATAACTTGACTACAATAATAACTATATATATATATGCTAGAAACAGGTCAGAGGTCAAAAGAGGGGGGTTAATCCAGGGTGGGTGGTGTAATAATTTAGTGAAGTTCATAAATTGTGTGATAATTGTAGAGATTAATGGAATTAAATAATGATAAGGTAGATTACGTAATAATAATTAAATAGGGTTTGGAAAGTTAAGATGATTTAAGAGGATCAGGTGGTGGAAATGTGTAAATAAAATTTATTTTAAGAATTAGGTAATAGGGGGTATAAAATATCTTAGAATAAGTAAATGAATAAAATAACCAAAACACAAAACAAACAGAAACAAAAAGATTACCAGGGTAGTGATAAGTTTATTAAAGTCTCTTTTTGGATGCATAAGTCCGGTTTCAGTTTCTTAATTGCAATGGCTTCAGCAAAGCGGAGAGTGGTAGTAGTGTTTTGTCTATTGATGATTTTAAACGCGCGCATAATATCGACGGTATGCCCGGTGTCAAGTAGATGCCGAGCTATTGCACTGTTAAAAGCTTTAGTCCCTCGCAGCGTCAAGTTCTTCGGAATATGCTCAGAAATGCGAACCTGTACTCTTCTCTCAGTTCTTCCAATGTATGTGCTACGGCACGTACATGTGAATTGGTAAATGCAGTTGGAGCAACTGAGGGGAGAGGACTTGTCGATTTTCGTTTGTTTTAGTGAGCAGTATGTTTTCCATAACGTAGTCAGTTTGGCTGCCGGGTAGGTCACTTTTAAAGCGGAATTAATTCTGTGATTGATAATTCCGGCGACTTCATCTCCTTTGAAGCGCAAGGATAGGAAGCAGGTTTTCTTTTCAACTGTATCATGCTTAATCGGAGGGTTTGTATTAGCATATTTGTGGATGAATTTATCCGGATATGCATTTTCACGTAGGCATTTGGTGATTGTAGTAATTTCTTCTTCGAGGCATTCTTTTGAGCAGATTTTTCGTGCGCGGTCAAAAAGGTTTCGCACAATACCCTTTTTATAACTCATTGGACAGAAGCTGTTAAAATTGAGATAAACTCCGCTCCAAGTATTTTTGCGGTGAATGTGTCTTTGTAGTGTGCCATCTGATGTTCGCCTAATTCCAATATCTAGGAAATGGAATTTATCATCAACTTCATGTTCCATGGTAAATTCTATATCTTTGTGTACTTTACTGAACAGACTAAGTAGGTACATGGAGTGTTGGTGATTTTTGCAGACAAGGAACGTGTCATCCATATATCTGCAGTAGAGTGTGGTACTGTCGATTGCGTGCTTCAGTTTCTTTTGTTCCAGATGTCCCATAAGTATGTCGGCAAGAATTGGGCCTAGAGGGCTGCCCATTGCTATTCCATCAATCTGTCGGTACAGAACATTGTTAAATTTAAATTGTATGTTTTTTGTACTCAAAAACAGGAGCTGTTTAAATTCCTGGGGTGGTAAAGGCAGGAGTTCTGGATATTCACATATGATCTCTGCCGTTTCTTCCAAGGGGATATTTGTGAAAAGCGAAGAGACATCAAATGAAACCATGAATTTGTCAGAGACATTAACGTTATCAAGTTTTTGTACAAATTCAAAGCTGTCTTTCAAACTGTAGGCTGCTAGTTTTTTGCGGATTGGTTCCAAGCATCTAGTAAGCCAGCGGGCAAGTTTATGGAAGGGTGATTTGGCCATACGTATAACGAACTTAAACCAAAAGGGTCACAATTTCCATACTTATATGGGCTACCCAAAACACATAAACCCGACATCCCTATAAGACCAATATTATCGATGGACAAATCACCCTTCCATAAACTTGCTCGCTGGCTTACTAGATGCTTGGAACCAATCCGCAGAAAACTAGCAGCCTACAGTTTGAAAGACAGCTTTGAATTTGTACAAAAACTTGATAACGTTAATGTCTCTGACAAATTCATGGTTTCATTTGATGTCTCTTCGCTTTTCACAAATATCCCCTTGGAAGAAACGGCAGAGATCATATGTGAATATCCAGAACTCCTGCCTTTACCACCCCAGGAATTTAAACAGCTCCTGTTTTTGAGTACAAAAAACATACAATTTAAATTTAACAATGTTCTGTACCGACAGATTGATGGAATAGCAATGGGCAGCCCTCTAGGCCCAATTCTTGCCGACATACTTATGGGACATCTGGAACAAAAGAAACTGAAGCACGCAATCGACAGTACCACACTCTACTGCAGATATATGGATGACACGTTCCTTGTCTGCAAAAATCACCAACACTCCATGTACCTACTTAGTCTGTTCAGTAAAGTACACAAAGATATAGAATTTACCATGGAACATGAAGTTGATGATAAATTCCATTTCCTAGATATTGGAATTAGGCGAACATCAGATGGCACACTACAAAGACACATTCACCGCAAAAATACTTGGAGCGGAGTTTATCTCAATTTTAACAGCTTCTGTCCAATGAGTTATAAAAAGGGTATTGTGCGAAACCTTTTTGACCGCGCACGAAAAATCTGCTCAAAAGAATGCCTCGAAGAAGAAATTACTACAATCACCAAATGCCTACGTGAAAATGCATATCCGGATAAGTTCATCCACAAATATGCTAATACAAACCCTCTGATTAAGCATGATACAGTTGAAAAGAAAACCTGCTTCCTATCCTTGCGCTTCAAAGGAGATGAAGTCGCCGGAATTATCAATCACAGAATTAATTCCGCTTTAAAAGTGACCTACCCGGCAGCCAAACTGACTACGTTATGGAAAACATACTGCTCACTAAAACAAACGAAAATCGACAAGTCCTCTCCCCTCAGTTGCTCCAACTGCATTTACCAATTCACATGTACGTGCCGTAGCACATACATTGGAAGAACTGAGAGTCAGTCAGTCAGCTACAACGTAGGACCAGGCACATGTATGCATCGGCCCAGGTTGCCATACCTCATTAGCACAGCAAGATGAACACCGGATTCATAGGAGTGGTTAGGTCAAAGGTGGTAATATATAGGAGAAAGATTGCAATAAGGATATAGTATAGGAAGAAAGAATTAGTTCGTAGAAAGAAAGATGTGAAGTGATCTTAATCTCTTAGTTTAAGAGAAGACAGAGAGTGTATACACCGACGCCATTGTGATCGATTCTGAGCCATGTCACCAAGGGTCTCCAACCATTGGTTACGAAAGTCACGCGGACCCCAACCAAGTAGTCTGCATCTACCAACATGGCTCAGACTAGAAGTTAGTGACTTCAGGCACTGATGCCACGTTTTGGTTTGGCCGCCCCTAACTTTCTTCCAACCATCCCCTACACCGGTTAGCATTGCACGTCGCGGTAATCGGTGTTCAGGCATACGTAATACGTGGCCCAACCATCTCAGTCGATGAAGATTCATAACCTCATCAACTGATTTACCATCATTCCCTAATACCCTGCGTCTAACCTCACTATTACTTACCCGGTGATCCCAGCAGATGCCAGCAATATTTCTAAGGCATCTGTGGTCAAATACTAGTAGCTTACGGGTGTCTTCTACTCTTAAGGGCCATGTTTCGCTGCCGTAAATTAAAACAGAACGGACAGCCGCGCAGTATACTCGTCCTTTTATTGATAGACGGATATCTCGCCTCCGCCAAAGGTGACGTAAGTTGGCAAAAGCCAAACGAGCTTTACGAATCCGTGCTGAGATTTCGTCAGACACCAACCCATTAGGGCTGATCAGACTTCCAAGATAAGTGAAGTTGTCAACACGTTCGACTACTTCACTCCCTATCCTTAGTTCAGGTGTTGACGCAGACCAGTCCTGAAGCAACAACTTGCATTTAGAGGGAGAGAAGCGCATCCCAAACATTCTGGCATTGTTGCTTAGTGCTACCAGAAGACTCTGCATTTTGTCAGCGTCTTCACCAAACAGGACTATGTCATCTGCATATTCTAAGTCGATAAGTGGACCTCCTGGAAGGAGATCAATACCCGAGAATTCAGTCGACGAGAGTGTTATTTCCATCAATAGGTCTATGATGAAGTTAAACAAAAATGGAGAAAGTGGGCAGCCTTGACGGACACCACTTGAGGTTGCAAAAGTAGATGACAGTTCGCCATAAGCCCTGACTCGACTAGTAGTGTTCGAGTAAAGAGCCTTCACAAGGTTTATGTACTTCTGAGGTACGCCTTTCAATGACAGACACTGCCACAGAGTCTCGCGGTCTACAGAGTCAAATGCTGCTTTTAAGTCAAGAAAGACCACCATCGTCGGACGCCGATAGGTATGCCTGTGTTCTAGAACCTGACGAATGGTGAATATGTGGTCGATGCAGCCACGACCAGGTCTAAAGCCAGCTTGGTTCTCTCGTGTTTGTAGTTCACGAGTCTTAGTTAGGCGTTTGATAATTATCGAGGCCAGTATTTTAGATACTATGTTTGTTAAACTAATCCCTCTGTGGTTGTCACAGGATGATTTTGACCCTTTCTTATATATTGGGACGATAAGTGATTGCGACCAGTCAGATGGGATAACGTCTAATTCCCAGATCTTAGCTAAAATATTAGTCAACCTAATCGCTAAAATTGGACCACCATCCTTAAAGACTTCTGGAGCCAATCCATCTGGACCAGCTGCCCTTCCTCGTTTCAGATTAACTATAGCCTTCTCAACTTCAGCAAGAGTTGGGGGACCTACTTCAATGTTCCATTCACTTTGTCTGGGAATGGAGGGTAGTTGTAGAGTAGCTGAAGGCCAGCTGAACTGTTCTCTAAAATGTTCCGCCCATCGTTCTAAACGTCTGGACTGGGAGCAGATGAGAGTATCATCTTTTTCCGAAATAATCTCACTTACACTTGACTTATTAATTCCAGTTTCTTTTATTAGTCTGTAAAGCTGTCTTGTGTTCCCTATAGTCGCCGCCTTTTCCATCTCTTTTGCTTTCGTTACCCACCACTGCTCACGGTCGTTCCTTAGACTTTTTCTTAACCTAGATCTGATTTGTTTACGCTCTTCATCATGTTCAGAACCTGATGGGACGAGTTTGCGAGAATCCATCAGTGTGACAGACCTTGAAGAAATCCACTGGTTCCTTGTAACTCTGTGGTTTAAGTCACTAATAGATGTCACTGCTGTTTCCACAGCTGCTTGTATGTCCTTCCAAGCAACATCTGGGTCAGCCTCGTCTTCACAACTACCTAAGTGTGACCTCAGTTGTTCCTGGAACCTACTTTTGGTTTTCTCGTTACTCAACTCAGTTCTAATGGGTCTTTTTAATGTGGCTTTTTTGCGTCCAGTGAGGCGCAAGCAGATGCGTGCCCGTATTAGGGCATGGTCGGAGTCCAAGCAGGTACTCCAGAATGAGCGACAATCTTCTACCGACCCTCTCCAACGATGACTGATGGCAATATGGTCTATTTGAGTCCATCGTTGGTTTGGTGTAGGGGGTCGCCATGTTAGACGATGTCTCTCCTTATGCTTAAAATTTGTGTTTGCTAAAAATAAACGATTGTCTGAGCATAGCTGCAGCAGACGATCACCATTATCTGTTCGCTGTGTCGGAATACTAAAATATCCACCTAAATGCCTTTCTGTTTGGTTTAAACTGCCTATCTGAGCATTAAAATCACCTGCTACGAGTACTATGTCTGAGCGTTTAGCTTTCTGAAGAAGTTCGGATAGCTTTCTGTAAAATTCATCTTTCACTTCATCTGAGCTGCAGTCAGTGGGAGCGTAGGCAGAAACGACAAAAAGGCAACGACGTGTGTCCCTATCCTTCCGAGTTCTTACGTAGCCGTTCAGCCGAACAGCACATAGACGACTGTTGACGGGGATCCACTCTAGCAGTGCTTGTTCGGCCCTCATGCTTAGTGCTATGCCTACACCTGCCAGTCCACGAGAACTTGCCATCGGGTCACCAGACACACGAAGGGTGTATCTCGTTGGCTCTCCGTCTTGCCGAGGTGAGGTCAAGTGAATGACCACACTGGAATCCTGTATGCGTGTTTCGGAGACACAGCATACATCAATGGAAAGAGACTCTAGGGTTTTAGCCAAGGAAGCCTGCTGACCGATTTGACATAGGGTGCGTACGTTGAAGGCTCCAATGTGTAGTTTGGAGCGAGGTTTCAGTAGACCTGGGACAGTGTTTTGCGCACTAGAATCGTTGGCTACGGTGACACTTGAGGTGGAAGCCGAGAGAGGAAATATAGAGTTGAAAGTCGATGTAGGAGGAATAATAGGAATTGAAGAGGAGGTTGATTATGAATACAGTGGACTTGAGTGCTGTTAGAAGTATGAGGGCGGTTATCACTTCCCGGTTGCCCACACCGTGGAAGGGTTCTTCTGGAGGTACCTGAAAAGGAAATTGGATTAAAGGTGGTCTTAGTGAACTGAGAGCGTGACCGCAGTGCCCAAGGGACAACTGCTTGAGGTCGGTCACACACGACCTTGTTATGGGTAATTTTTGTGTTAGCTCCGTACTTATTGAGACCTTACCGCCGGAGACGGATATCCGTGGGATAAGGCGAGGTGTGCATTTTTAGGGTCGACCTTTTCTAACCCCACCCCTCCTTGTGGGAAGGCAGCATCGCTGTCATGCTGGTTGTCTGAAGGAAACACCTTACTGCTGTCACACCTCTGTACAGTCAGCAGTACGACTTCGCCTTCGGACCTTGGGTTTGTTGCTTTTAGTCTTACCGCTCTTCAACCGACCTGTCTGACATGGTAGGACCTTGAGGAACGGTTGTTCCAGCCAGTATAGCTCGGTTGCTTCATCACGATAGGCAAGCCCGACCACCACGTCAAGGTAGCAACAACGGTCGGGTACTGAGAGAAGAGTACAGGTTCGCATTTCTGAGATCATATATTAAGCGTATATGATTCTTTAATTTACTTAACTCCTTACAGTGAATGTAGTATGGAAAAAAGATTGAGGATTGGTAAACTAAAACATTACACTATATATTGTGAGGTAAAATCAGCATGACAAATAAAATTGATAATCGAACACTATGTTGTAACCTGAATCTTAGTGTACTGGAACATTTACATATCATTTTTTTCATTTTACTTTAAGTCTTAACATTTTTTTGATTTCTTGTGACTAAGTAAGTAGTTGGTTTTGATACTGAACTTCCTCTTGGTCAGTGACACCAAGTGTAGTAACCGAGAACTCAGATGAGAAAGACCAATTTATTGTTTAATGTAAAATTACAGAATGCTTTGACAAAACATTAAAACCCATACATTGAATACATCATTTGTCCTTCACATGCTTCATGATTCTTTCAATTTTGTTGTTAATAAAATTTACTTTCTGTTTTCTTCAATTGAGTCTTCTCAATTTTCTGCTAACATGCATTGCATTTCTGATTCGTATTACTTACTACTTATATTTGTCAACATAAGTAGCATACACCACAATACTACCTAGTTGCTCGAACTAATGTATGTTAATTTAATTTCGAATCTATGATCCAGCTGAAATTTGAATACTCTAATCATATAGTCACCACAAATTATGAATATATAATTTTATACAAGCCATTTTCAATCTTTATGTGTTACCTTCTTATCGTATTACCTGTTTTCTGGTTGCCTTACTCAGAAGTGTGCCAACTTTAATCAAAACACGTTTCATGCTTGTTATTACACAGTTTTTGTCTGTCTCTATTTCTCCTCTAGTAATGTTTAATGCAGTGACATTTGATTGTATAGTACATAACCATCATATTTGTTAGTTAGATGTTTGTTAGCAGCAAGTTTAATAAAGGTTGTCTTTTTTAGATTTTGTGTAGATTGTAAATAAACTTTGACTGAAACAATTGATAAGTGGTTCATACTCGTCAGATATCCACCATACAATGTAACTGATATATACTAAAGCTGACAATACTTGGAAAATGAAACCTTAGTATAGTCTAAGGAAGATAATCTATCTGTCTGTAAATTGACTAGATTAGATTAAGACATCATATCGAATTATTCTTATAATCAAGATCGTTTCTATAGAATGTCACTAGATTTTATAAAAAAATTCTCCTTTGTTTAGTTACTTGAAGGCATTTCGTATTTGACATTTATTTGTTTGATGGGGTCGGGATTAATATATCAGCAACGATATTCTTCTTTTTGGTTCTTTACAGAGTCGTATACTTGAATTGGCTAATCAAATTTGGACGTATATATTTAAACCTTGGCTAAAAAGGTACCTTGTGTGTCGGGATCAAATGTCGGCTGGGGAAAATTAAAGGTTGGTTTTTATCTTATGGTTGTTTAACTTTCTCATTTGATACGGTCTTTTTCATTGACGTAACTGTCATTCGTTCGTTCCATGGAGTTTTGTGTGTTTTATGGTCAACGATAGAAATCATAGTTCATGATTGTTAACACTTACACCAGTAAAGTGTTGTTTGGAAACACATGAATGTTGATCAATTAGTAGTATAGTTAGAAACATAGTCATTATACTTGCGATTTAGTCTGTGACTGAACTCTATTTTGATTGCATCGTTTTTCAGATGTTCGTGGAATTATTAACATATTAAAACATAACAGTCAGATTAATGACACTGGCATTGAATGTCAACTCCCATCTCAATTAGTGTCCCTTTATTTGCTCTAGTGTTAATGGCGATCAAGTGTTACTTAAAACTGTCTCACTATCTTTTTAGTTATCGGAAAGTTTGTGAACCACTCGGAAATAGTGTATTACTATATTGTCTCTGTACCAAATCGTTGAATCCATACCTTTTTTTCACTTAATTACTATTTAACATCTCGATGTGAAAATAATCCCTGCACATAGTATTTGCTCTCAAGTTTATAGTTGTCGTTTCAGTAGTTTCGTGCATTGGTTAATTTATTTTTTTAACTCCATAAATATTGGTACAAATGGGCACCAAAATAAATATGTGCTACACAATAAGAAAATGGATAGATAGGGGAAGGGAAGTGCGTATATTAGGTAGAAAAAACAATAAATAAAACTAATGAATGAGATTTGTAAATAACTTACAAGTAGAGCTGAGTGGTGAACTCCAGGACCCGCATTTCATCCTATTTGGGACTCTTCAGTCGAATGCACCTGGCACATCCCAAAGTCGATATCAACTTCAGGACTGGAACCCAGTACCGTTCGCTTCAAACGTCAGTGGGAAGACTCAGACAATCAATACAAAATGAATTAAAACTTCACTCCATTGCACAAGCCAGTGGCTATCTGAACTCAGTAGCTAAGTGGATAAATTGGTGGCGTTTGAAGTGAACGGTACTGAGTTTGAGTCATTAAGTGAATGTCAACTCTAGAACGTGGTAGGTACATCCAGCTAACGAGTCTAAAATAGAAAGAAATGATTCACTTCTTGGATTCCATCGCTAGTCATCATTCATCTCTGTTCATAATGTTTAAAATGAAATTTGATGATGTTATTAACAATTTTATTATCTTTTTTTCTATTTGTTGTTATTGTATTATTTTTATAGTGTCAAATAATTGAACAATCTGTAAACATCGAATCAGATCATGAATTATTTATCAAAGAAATAGGCCTAGAAACAACCGATAATGATGATGTTTTTATGACTCAATATTTACGTTTAACATTAATTGCTCCAAATACTCCTCCTCCTAATACTACTACAACAAATCCTAATGAAAATAATCATAATCATGATGACGAGGATGATGATGATGATGATTTAATCTCTAGTTCATGTAATCAATTAACTAAAGTATTTCAAGAATTGTATACTTATCTATTTGGTTTACAAGCAATTCAATCAGACAATAAACGTTTTATTGATATAATTGTAAATAATAATATTGATAGTGATTCAGGAATGTTCAATAATGAATTAGTTAAAGATTTAATTGATGGACGTTTTAATGCTGGTTTACCATCAGCTGAAAAATTACATAAATCAGAGATAATTGCAATATTAACACAAGTTGTTCTACGATTAATTAGTGTTGGTCGAAATACTGGATTTTTAATAGATGATATTAATCACCTTCATGATGATGATGATCATGATCATGATAAGATTGATTCATTTAAAGTATCAGCTATTGGTGGTGCAACAAAATTAAATCTTTGGATTGATAGTCTTTCTATATTAAAACATAAACGATCAGCGAATGCAATATTAGAAGAATTACGTGAATTATTAGCTGATCGTAAATTATTTTATTCAATGTGTTCAACTAATAGTTTAGTAAAAGTATGTGAAAAAAACGCTACAACTACAACAACTAATTTCACTACAAAACATAATAATAATAATACTGATGAAGGTATTTATGAAGAGGATGACTTAATATTGGACGATTTTATCGAGAATGATACCATTGAATTGGAATATTCAGATAAAACTAATAAAAATGATCAATTTTATCGAAACTATTAAAATCCAAAGGTAATTTGGATAATATTTCACGGCATTTAGATCTAGGACAATTTGATTTTCCTGATTGTATGGTAAGTAATGACTTGATGTATTGTCCTGTTGGTCTTTGGTCCGATCAATAATTCCCTACCCTTAATCCGCAGCTTTATTTTCACAGTCATAACATGTCCTCTAATTATTGACATGTGTTGTATTTATCTGTTTATTGATTATTCACTTACTTGAAGAATCTATTTTCTTCTTTTACCTTCAACTCTGATGGGATTATTGGCACCTGACAATTCACAGTTGAAGATTTACAAACTTCTTGGTTTATATTGTCATCGAATGTTTTCAAAGATTCTAATCCAACTATCGAGTTACGCTTGAAATCCTAATATTGAAATATAAGATTTTTCTGGAATTACAGTATCATTAAAGAAAGCAACGTAAACAATCAAGTTTGCAAAGCTGAAATCATAAGTCAGGTATCCAGGTGTCAATAGTGTAATCAAAGACCCAGTCGAAACAAATAAGCATCCTTCAAATAATCATGTAAAAATTTAATTACAACACTCACTATTCAAAATTGATTAATCATTGATTACTGAACAACGTTATGTATGCCAAGTCGTTATTAGCGCTACTCATTTATTTCTGTCGATCAAGTTAAAATATGGCCACTGTTCTAAATGACTTGACATCTGATGTCTCAAACAGATAGTAGTGCTTAATCAAGTGAGAATCATGCTATGTTCAAAGCGAAATTCCATTAAATATTACACAATAAGGACGAAGAGAAATGGTATAACAAGTAAGGAAATATGCCAAAATATTGGATATAGTTGCTAGTATTAGAACTGGCGGTTCATAACTAGTGAAATATCACACATACCAGGTTCGGAAAATGATTGATAATAAGATAAACTAGCTAATACTAATAAGTAGTATATTTAATACACAAAAAGAATCGAGCAATAAAGAAATATTTATGTAAACCGTATTCAACAATCCTTTTATAATACTACCGTCATTAGATTTTTCTGTTAGAATCCTCAAATGGATTCTATATCGAGATTACAATGAATAACTATGGTGGGATACTAATTTTTACATACTGAAAATCGCAGTTACATAGTGTGTATGTGTGTGTATTGGCTTATTTTCACTAACATTCATTGGAAAGCCCACTGTTCTCGTTGAGTATAAATGTATCTATCTGTATGTCTGTTGTTAACCTTGTCTAATTATACTTCTATGAGTTGTAAAGAGTCATGGATTCACTGGGTGCTTCCTTAAATTTTATCTGGATCATATAGGATAATGGATGCCCCATGAATAATGTAGACAGGTTTATCTACTAATGCGAGACACCACTTGACATGATTCAACAGTGAAAACAACAGTTTAAATACATATGATCCTTATTTTATAATACTGTACACCTTACCATAATTTGCTTTTACAAATTCCAAGTAATTGATTCATTCTACTTTCAACCTTTATCTTTCTCGAACAATTTTTATCATGCTATGCACCACACATAACCTAGCATATATGCACATCAGTGCCAGTTGCCACACAAAATCAACACAGTGAATCCTAGAGTTATAGAGGTAGTAACAGTATTAGCGGTAGTAGAAAAGATTAGGTATAGACAATATAATTCGACAAGAGAATATGAATTGATTGAATAAAAGAGTAGATTTGAGCGGAGACAGAGGATGGATAAATCGGCAACACGGTCACTATTGAGCCATGTCACCCAACATCAACAATTGGTTACGATAATCTCACGGATCACAACCACGTAGTTTCGACCTACCGACATGGTTCATTCTAACAGTCAGTAATTTCATGAACTAATGCCATGTCTTGGTTTGACTGTCGAATACCTAAACATAAACTTACTTACTAAGGTACCTTGAGTAATTATTTACCTATTACTGACGATCGACTAGTTAGTGTGCAATGATCGAATTCTACCAACCAAATGACTCAAAATCTCATGCAATCTGCTGAGATGTTAGGTAGTTGACACTAGTCAACACGAAACCCTGAACCTAGATGCCATTTGGCACACGTCATCAAGGTATACTTGTGGTATTGATGGATCTGCTGCCCCTGGTGGATTCAACGCAATATCAACCTAGTTTCAAAGTTTGAAACTTTGCCACTTAGCTTATGAATCCCAAACAGCACGAAACTTAGATCCAGAGTTTCATACAGATAGCCTCCAACTACCCAACACTTATTACCTACAGTTCACACCCTTTTCTCATTTGATTCATCTTTCTTAATTCTCAAGACATTAGGTAATGAAAATACTACTATCATTTTAACACTACTTTAAAATTTTTAGTAGTACTAGTGAATCCTGAAGAGATATGATTTACTCGTTATTCTGAATTGTGGGCAAGAGGTAATGTTATCATGATATTATTGTAATTGAAACAAGTCAATAGTGGTTGTCCTAGTGAACTGTGCTTGAATCTTCGTTGGGCTTCAAACTCTAAATTATGAAATAGTGAAATAATATTAACATTTGTGTTGAAATGATACCCAATAGAGTCTTCGACCAACACATTACAAATTATCATATTACTTCTCTACACATTCTGGTTGTAGCGTGGATTATCTGATTCCAATAAATGAACTAAACCAACTCACCAATTCAGCTGGCTAATACATATTATATGAGGCATCCTCTCATCTTGACAGAACTGAGTAGTACTCCTAGTGTATGGAACGTTAATTCTGTTAGGTTTTTGTTTATATTTGAAGTTCAAAAGTGTGATCATATAGATAGGCAAAATTCTTAGTCGCAGCTGTTATCTTAACGTTATACTTAAATTTGCACATGGTAATGACCCTATCAACTTATATTAGCAGGAATATTCATTTTTACCAGGTTGTGCCATACCAGACAAGTTGATTAAGACTAAAATAAACAAATACAAGGTTGGAATAGTATAGTTATGCTGCCAACTGTCTAGGTGTGACATCAGCAAAGTATTTTCATCGGGAAACCAGCACCTACAGTGGTACTTCCCATGACGGAAGGAGGGGATTATAAAAGGTCGATCTTAAAAATACCAAATTTCACCTTACCCCATGGATTTCCGTCTTCGTCAGCAAGGCTTTACAAATATGAATCAGATTCACTTAAAACCACTCACAAAAGGACCATGTATGACTGATCTCAAGCAGTTGTCGCTTGAGCTCTGCGGTCACTTTTTCAGATGTTACTAAAACATCTAATCTAGTTTCCTTACCAGTTGATGAGAAGTATCCTTCAAAGATCTAGGCATCCAGGAAGTGACAACCTTCCCCACACATCTTGCAGCACACAAGTTGTACGACACTTACCGTAGCTTAGAAAACTATTTGATTACTTGAGGATCCCAACATAAAGTTTTTTTTCGATAAATGTTTTTAACACGTTTTACTAAATCATCATCACTGATAATTTTCAGTAGACAATGTAGATCGTTCATTCAGTTCATACTTGTATTTCCGTTAATTACATTTAAATCTATCCTTTGGATAACGTAAAACTGTATATTACTACTAGCTTTAATGGTTATTGCCGGTTTACCGCTAAAAAGGTACTATTTACTAAAATCAGTTGTAATCTATGTCAACATGATTGCTAGTATTCGGCCATAGGTACCTTCAAAGCATTGTCGTGTCTATTTTGATATCATCGAGTAAACAATGCCTGGGCTAGGAATAGAGTACTAGACAAATATGGTAAATCGATTGATGAAGTGGTAAATCTTCATCAACTGAGGTGGTTGGGACATTTGTTACGTATGCCCAAGTACCACCTACCTTGCAGGGCGATGTTGTCTGGTGTAGGAGTAGATTAAATGAAATCTAGGGAGGCCAAAACCAGAATATGACATCAATCTATGAAAAGATCAACAATTGGACTGAGCCATATCGATAGACGTAGATTACCTGGTTTTGATCCATGTGATTATCGTAATCAATGGTTGGACACTTTAAGTGATATCGCTTCAGATAGTTTACAATGACACAGTTACATCTATTCCTTGTCTTTGACTGTGAAACACACCGCTTCAAATCATTTGGAATGGCTCAGTTATATTTGTTCTGTGTCTTCCTCTAAATTCCGAGTTCTTAAATTCCTCATAAACTTTCTTGTTTCTATTCCATTAATTTTTATTTTCCTTTCAAGTTGTATTTTTCATATGTAAACTTTCCCGTTACCACTGACATTGTTACTATCTCTACTATTCCGGCATTTGAAGTGACATTTTTATCTCTGTGTGCTAATTACGTAGGACAACTTTTGGCTGATGTACATACGTACCGGGTTCTCAATCAGTTAGCTACAACGTAGGACCAGGGACATATATGCATCGGTCCAAGTTGCCACACCTCATTAACACAACAAGATGAACACCGGATTCATAAAAGTAGTTAATTCAGAGGTGTTAATATATAAAAGAAAGATTGCAATAAGGATATAGTACAGGAAGAAAGAATTATTCGGTAGAAAGAAAGATATGATGCGATTTTAATCTCTTAGTTTAAGCGAAGACAGAGAGTGTATACACCGACGCCATTGTGATCGATTCTGAGCCATGTCACCCAGAGTCTCCAACCATTAGTTATGATAGTCACGCGGACCCTAACCAAGTAGTCTGCATCTACCAACATGGCTCAGACTAGAAGTTAGTGGTTTGAAGCACTGATGCCACGTTTTGTTTTGGCCGCCCCTAACTTTCTTCCACCCATCCCCAACACCGGTTAGCATTGCATGTCGTGGTAATCGGTGTTCAGGCATATGGGACACGTGGCCCAACAGGGTTCTACGTTGTGACTGACTGTTTTTAATCATTACATTGTCGAGAATACCATGTAGAGATCCATGATTCTAAGCCATATTTAATCATAATATTATAACATGAAATAATATTTTATTATTTATTCATTAATTCTGATTTTTCATTATTGAAGGTTTCTGAAACTGTAGATCTTGTTATGAAACAAATTTATAAAATACTTCATGATTGTGAATCTTATCTTGAACCAATTATAAATGAAGTTAGTCAATCATTGAATGATACTCCAAGTACATTGAATTCAAAAAAATTAATACTATTGCATTTGTTGAATTTATCATCAAATTAATTCCTCGACTTATAATGTTATTTACATCACTTGTACCGACTTTACATGCGGATGTTTTTTCAAGGAGATTTACGTTTTGCTGGTAAGCTGTAGATATTTTATTTTTGAAGAATAATATCATCATACCAGATTATAGACTGTTCTTACTTCTATGATATACTTTACAATAAATCTGAATGGCTACATTAGACATAGTTGATCAATAAATCTTACGATAATGTCTTCCTATTACATATTGCACTACCGACCAAAAGTTTACCTGAATCAACACAAGAAATCGCCATTTTGTATTTTCTTTTTTTAAACCGTGCACTTAAAGTTGAATTCGATACTCTGAAACTCGTATTCTCAATGACACACAAAAATATTCTATAAATAGTCTACTCGTTTCTTACTAGAGTGGTTATAAAACTTGTACTTCCTCTTATATTCAGAATGGTTAGTGACTGAGTCATCATGAGTATAGTCACTGGGGTATAGTGCAAGTTTGACTGTTATTATTTTGTATTATCGCGTTACATCAGGAAAATACATCGACCCATTAAAATCATTTTTACCAAGTTTTGTCAGTTGTTTTATTTATTATTTATTTGAACATATAAATATTGGTATAAGAGGCCACCAAATACATATGCGCCACACAAAACAATGAGAATGGCAAGAGAAAAAAGGAAGTAAGGTGTGTATAAGAAGAAAAAAAAGAACGATTACGACCACAGACTAGTGTAAGGTAGTGTAATAATGATAATAAGAATAATGGGGAAAACGGAGAGGTGCAACCAGAAGAATTCTTTCAATTAAGGAAAATACAACCACTTTTTACGAAGAAAGTAAAAGAAGTTTACAGCAGGATCGCCACTGGCTTCTATTCTGAGCCATATCTGATAACATCTCTAGCCACTGTGTAGCACCATCTCTCGGATCCCAGCCAGAGAGTCGTGAAGGACCAACAGAAGCCGGCCTTTGCAACTTTCTTTCATGCCACGACACCATTTCATGTACTGATCACCTCTCCGCTTTTTTCAACCAGTCCCAGAGTCGGCAAATAATCCACGACGTGGAATTCTCTGGGACGACATTCGGAGAACATGTCCAAGCCACCGAAGTCGGTGTTTCAAGATGGTGACACCAATTGAATTATCATCTCTGTGCCCGAACACACGATGCCGAACCTCTGCGTTACTAACGTGGTGTTGCCACTGGATAACAGCAATCCTTCGGAGACAACGATGATCAAACACAGAGAGTCGTCTAACATCCTCAACTCGGAGAGACCAGGTTTCACAAGCATAGAGCAGAACTGGTCTCACCGACGCGTTGTAGATCCGACCTTTTACAGCCAGACTAACATCACGAAGGCACCAAAGGTGGCCCAGATTGGCATAAGCCGCTCTGGCTTTCATTATACGTGCATTGATCTCACTCACTCACACAACCACCAGCACTTATGCAGCTACCCAGATACACGAACTTCTCGACTACTTCTATCTGCTCACCATCCAGGGTGAGTACAGGATTGGAATCCTGCCAGTCTTGTAGGAGTACTTTGCACTTCGAAGGTGCAAAGCACATACCATACCTACGGACACTGATTGCCAACTGATTAAGTGCGGATTGCATGGCTTGAGCATTATCGCACAGTAAGACAATATCGTCCGCATACTCAAGGTCGAGAAGTCTTTCTCCATGCAACAGATCCACATCACCACTACTTACATCCATCAGATCTGTTTCCAGAATGTCATCGATGGCAAAGTTGAAGAGGAATGATGAGATTGGTCAACCCTGTCTGACCTGACTGCTTGAATGGAACAATGGAGAAAGGTGGTTGTATGCCCTCACTCTACCCGAGGTGTTTGTATATAGGGCCTTTAAGATGTTAATAAACTTCTCAGGTACACCATTCTTCAATAGACAATCCCAGAGAACAGTGCTGTCCAACGAATCGAAGGCAACCATGATGTCAAGAAACACTACGATTGTTGGCCTGTGATAAGTATGACGGTGTTCTAACATTTGGCGGAGGGTGAAGATATGGTCAATACATCTTCGACCAGAACGAAAATCAGCCTTTTCCTTGGGATTCAATCTTTCTCGAGGTTTTGAATAACCTAAAAAGTATGACGGAAGCCAATAGTTTGGACCCAAACGGAAGTAGATTTATCCTCCGATAGTTATTACAGGAACGACGTGAACTTTTTTAAAGATAGGGACAACTATCGACTCGTTCTATGATGTTCGTATACTCTCTAGTTCACAGACCTTTGTAAAGAACGTCGTCAGTTCCTTAGTCAGAAAGTCACCACCATCTTTAAAAAGAGCCGGAGGTAAGTCATCTGGGCCAGGTGATTTGTAGCGCTTCAAGAGTTGGAGTTTCGTAAGTATCGTCATTTCATTCTATTTGTGTGTGCTCTGTGATACTGCCCGAATGCCCAGACCGAAGTAGATGGTTTTCTTCTTATGCCACGTTTCAAGTCTTTGACCTAAAGGTCTGACCCACAAGGCAGTGGAGCATCCTGTGGAGATGCAGTGTCATGGTAGCCGGTGACCAACAATTGGTTCATACTTTGTTTATTCCCTCAGGATACTGGAGCCCTTGTGCACCATTGGTTTGGAATCCGGTTAAAGCGCAGGACAATCGCTCTCCGTCCTCTCATTTTCGTAAACAACATCCCCGTGGTGTGAGAAGGCAGTGAGCTGGACTTCCCTGGCAGATGCTGTATACGCGTGGTCGTGTTAGCGCATTTCGAGAGGGAGGTTGGGCCCACCCCACTCTCGGCCTAACCAGGGCATTTTGGGGCATTCATAGTTACATAATATACCCTTGTGGGTCAGGATAATTTTACATTGGTTTTCAGGAGAACCAGACACCATCCAGACTTTCATGTGACAATCCAAACAGTACAGCTCAATCCCGTTTAACAGAGGAGCCAGACACCGCCCAGGCTTAAATTTTATAACTCGAACAGTACAGCTCAATCCTGCTTCACAGGAGAACCAGAAACCATATAGGCTTTAACGCTACAATCTGAATAGTACAGCTCAGTCCTGTTGCGCAACCACACAGGTATCAAGCGCCCTGGTCAGTTGAGTTAGAGGTTATGGCAAACTATCGTCTGGACTGTGCACATTAAATCGCGTTCATCAGTATTGCTCATGTGGCTGACAATTTGTAAAAGCTTAGGATGTCGTATTCACTACATAAATGCATGTTGCTACTTCACGAAGATTTTATATCGATTTTCAGGAATTGCATCTGGAAGCTCGTCATTAGTGAGCACATGATTATTATCAGAACGGGGATTTGTGAAGATTGTAGTAATTTTAACAGTTGATTTACTGTAGTTCTAGTCTTGACCAATGGAGTTCAATCCGTTTCAGGTGTAAGACAGTTATCCACCTCAGACAATAGATGAGGGGTTGCTCAAAGATCATGGATCTACTGAATTTAGACATTAACACCGTCGGATACTGGCTCAGTGGTCTAGAACTTAAGAGTTCGCACGTGTAACCCGAAGTTCCTGGTTTCGAGTTCTGCGTGCGGGATCGTCGGTGCGCACTTCTGAGGAGTCCCATACTAGTACAAGACGACTTTCCTGTGCTTCTAGGTTTTCAATGGTGGTCTAGCTTAGATCGACTCGTTTATTATTTATTTGTTCATTTGTTATGACAGTTCCCACAGCCTTAGTAATTAGGTGACTGACAATACTTCAACACAGATACAGAAAACATTTTTGACATCTGATGTAGATCACCTATGATTTAGACCATGTGTCTGTCTATCTTTCTAAAGAGGCTAAGTTTGATTTTTATCTTCTTCGAAACTTGAATCCTGACCAATTGAAGAAGTAAATATACAAAAACTATAAGTGATCGATTACAGAGGTCTTTGAAGCATTAGTCACATACAGTGGAAATGTCAAATGAGTAATTTTATAGTTGGATGTAAGGTCTAAAGTAAAAATGATAAATCCATTAATTAAGCTGTAAACTTTCATCTATAACACGGATTAATATGATACTTCGAACATGTTTAAGTACTGCCCATGTTATGTAAATTTTCAAATGACAAGTTAAAAATACTTTATAGGTTCTGCTTACTTTACTACTCGTATATTAATTATGTAATGTTTATAAAAAGAAAACTTATAATTAACAGCATTATAATGGAACTTGCGTTCTATATACTCATTAGTTTTATATGATAATATTTTAGTGTTTTGTCTAATTCAATAATAAACTTAGTGTTAAGTAAAAGTTATTCTTCTAATAGCTCTTAAATATCGTGGTACGGCCGAGAGAGGGGAGAGCCAACTCTCCCTCTCCAAATGTTCTCACATGACCACGTGCATACAACCACTGCCAGGAAAGTCCTACTCACTGCCTTCTCGTGGCATTACTGTTGTTTACGAAATTGAGAGGACAAAAAGCGAGTGTCTTGTAGAGGTTTTAACCAAGTTGGTGGACACGGAGGATCCACCTAGGGGAGTCGGAAAACCCTGATTACAAACCAATGTTGCACATGAGCTCCAGGATCCTGAGGGAATAAATGGCGTATATGAACCAATCGTTGGTCACCAGCCACCATGAGACTACATCTCCGTACGTTGCTCCACTGCCTTGTGGATTAGACATTTAGGTCGAAGGCTCTGAGTGTGGCCCCCTAAGAAAACCATCTACTTCGTTCTGAGCACTCGGGTAGTATTCCAGCCCACACAGAAATCAAATGACTTATGTGACTCATATTAATTCGGTATTCCTTTCTACCAATACTTTTGTGTACAAGTATCAAACATTCTATGCCTTATAATTAACATTTGATTTAAGAAGAAAACATTTTTCTTATACTGTCTCTCATTTTCACTTGTTTTCTTAATAAGATAGATCTGTAATGCCAACTTTTATTTATTTATTTAAAAACATAAACATTGGTACAAGAAGGAACCAAACAGATATGCACCACATAAATCATTCGATTTGTTTGATGGCTCGTATACTGCCCGAGTGCACAAGTCGAAGTAGGTTGTTTCCTTAGAGAGCCACGCCCAGGACCTCTCACCTAAAGGTATAATCCACAAGGCAGTGGAGCGACGTAGGGAGATGCGGTCTCATGATAGCCGGTGACCAACGATTGGTTCATACATCATTTTTTCCCTCACGATACTGGATCCCACGTGTACGATCGATTTTGAATGAGGGTTATCCAACTCCCCTAGGTGAACTCTCCGTGTCCACCAACCCGGCTAAGGCGCCGGACATTCGCTTTTCGTCTTCTCAATTTGACTCTCCCCACTCTCAGCGATACCAGGGCATTTAGGGGCAACTTTACTTTTGTAGATTAATATATTTCTTGATGCTTTCGTTGTCTCAGTTTCACATTTCTAACAATAGTAGTAATATTAATACTCATTACCATTAAAATATTATGTATAACTCTCTGTTTATTTTTTTATCCTTTTTTTCTCTTCTATTTTCAGTTCTCTACTACAATGATTGTATGTATTTAGCTCATGAATGTTTAACATTAGGTGAACGTGGTCTTTATAAATTTGTTCAACAGTTTTTAGACTTAGGCTATGATATCATGACTAATACATTGAACAATACCACTGTTACATCAAATGAATCAAATACATTCAATAATTTGAGTATATTAGAAAGATCAGCTTCTTTAAGCACATGTATTTTGGTACCACATTTACGTCAATCTGGTGTTAATAATTTATTAGATCATTTAAGACGTGAACGACAATTTTTATTACGATGTGTTGAAAGGATTCAAGGATTTCATGTAAGTTTCTTTTTATCAAAGAAAGTGTATCTTTGTGTACAGTTTTAATGTTTACAGTTTCTGTTAATGGTTTTCTGTTTTTTTCAAATTGTATACAAAATTCATCTGTGTGTATAAACATACATATTTCTGATAAATAAAATGAACCTTCTTTGGAAAAATATTTAATGACAGAAGTAAACTACGTGCATGATCATGAGCCTATCAGATTTGAAACAGTAATTTGTTTTAGATTTTCGTATGGAATTTAATACTTTCTACTGTTACTCCTCATGGAGGAGCATAGACCGCTCACCAACACTCTCCATCCAACCCTATCCTGGGTAATCCTTTCCAGTTATTTCTAGTTGTTATTCATCCTTTTCATATCTGCTTCTATTTTCCGATGTAATGTGTTATTTGGTCTCCCTCTTTTCCGCTTCCCTTCAGGATTCCAAGTTAGGGCTTGCCTCGTGATGCAGATTGACGATTTGCGTAATGTATGTTCTATCCATTTCCATCGTCTTTTCCTAATTTCCTATTCAACTGGAAGCTGGTTTGTTCTCTTCCACAGTAGGCTGTTGCTGTTTGTATCCGGCCAATGGATGTTGAGTATCCTGCGTAGACAACTATTTATAAATACTTGTACCTTCTTGATAATGGTTGCAGTAGTTGTCGAAGTTTCAGCTCCGTACAGTAGAACTAACTGTCTTGACGTTCGTATTGAAGATTGTGACTTTGATGTTGGTTGACAGTTGTTTTGAGTTCCATATGCTTTTAACTGTAGGAATGCGGCCCTTGCTTTGCCAATCCTCGCCTTTACGTTTGATAATTCTCTAAGGATCATTTAAAATCTACTAGTGATAAACAAGACACAAGACTGAAGATTAGAAACAAGTTTGAATGATTCTCCAAGGTAACGGTGACATAGTGATTAGTTTCTTTTTCGTGTAGAAAACTGCTGAAATGAAAATACACATGAATTGTTAGCATAATTTATCAATTTATTCAGGCTTATTTAAGCGATTTTTAAAATTCCTGTTCAAAAAACCACTATCCACATAAATATTCAACATTATCTTTCAAAATATCATTCTCTCACTCTAATCTTAATTCTTGACTATAACTTCTAATCCTGACCATTTTTCGTTTATTATAATCAATGTTCCTATATGTGAATTTATTTATTCATTTAAACACATAAACATTTGTGAAAGGAGGCAGCAAACAGATATGCGCCACATAAATCATTCGATTTGTTTGAGGGCTTAGATACTGCCCGAGTGCACAAGTCGAAGTAGTTGGTTTCCTTAGTGGGCCACGCCAGGACCTTTGACCTAAAGGTATAATCCACAAGGCGGTGGGTCAACGTAAGGAGATGCAGTCCCATGGTAGCTGGTGACCAATGATTGGTTCATATGCCATTTGTTTCCTTATGATCTTGTATCCCATGTACACCATTGATTTTGAATGAGGGTTTTCCAACTCCGCTTGGTGGACTCTCCATATCCACCAACCAGCCTCTTCCGGTCTTTCGTTCTTCGTTCTCTCTCTTTTGTAAACAACAGTAATGCCGTGAGAAGGCAGTGAGTAAGACTTTCCTGGCAGTGGTTTATCCACGTGTTCATGTGAGAGCATTTTGAGAGGGAGAGCTAACTCTCCCCTCTTTCAGCCGTACCAGGGCATTTGTGGGCCGAGGTAGAAAAAACATGTGAAGGTTCTTTAAGAATACCTTTTTACAGTAAATTGTTTTAGAATTAATTACTGTTTTCTAATTGACTGTAAAGTCACATTACGCATTAAAGTTGTACGGTGAAATAATAAAGTTACGCGTGTTAGTATTGTGGTACAGATATAAGTAGTACATACCAGTAATCGGAAGTGGGATACCTGTCAGCAGAAGATTGAATTAAAGCGAACTGCAAGGGGAACACAGAAAAATTGAAATAATAACATAATTGAAAGAATTATGAAGTCTATGTAAAGGACAGCTGATGGGAGATGTGTAAATGATGTATTGAATGTATAGTTTTCTGATATTTTACAAAAGCATTCTATAATATAAAATTAAACAATAAATTGGTTCGCCCCACCAAATTTTTATTCACTACAATATGATGTTTATCAATGTGATGAAGCTTAACCATGAAATTAAATGTCAATCTCAATCTAATGGTATTATGACCAGTTTGATTATTTACAAAGGTGAATGAGTTACGTGTACACTATTCAGTTAAACTTTTTGGTCTGTTAGTTTGATTTGAAAAAAGCTTTAGTAGATTCATTGCAAATGTATGTATATTGTATCAGTGTTTGTTGACAATGGTTTTCAGTTGATCTACACACATTTAATGATAGCATAAAATGTTGCACTATTGTTTTTTTCTTTTTAATCACCTCCGGTCATATCATAAACAACACTTCAATTGTACTGTACTAACTTTTGTCGAGCTAGAAGTATGTCTAATCAGGATATCAGTCTATCATTCAGTCAGCTGTTAATCTAAATAACATGTAGTATTCAGTCCTAACAGTCATTCAGCAGTGTTTCAATGGTTAAAACGTTAAACTTTTAACTCACCAAGCCGTATGTTCGAACCCAACATTTACCCAGATTGGTTCTTACAACTGGATAGTATCACTATTCATCATGCAAAATAAGTATAATTCAAAGCTAAGTACATATATGTCTATTTGGTAATGAGACAACGGTGGACGGTGGCTTGATTTCATAGATTGGTTAAAGTTAGACATTAACACCGCTGAATGCGGGCTCAGTGTTCTAGAGGTTAAGCGTTAACGCGCGAGACTGATAAGTCCTGGGTTTGAATCTCGTGAAGCTGAATCGTGGATGCACATTGCTGAAGAGTCTCATACTTGGACGAAATGATCGTCCAGTACTTTCAGGTTTTCCATGATGGTCTAACTTCATCTCCACAAAACATCTTCTGATAATAATCAGTTAATAAATTAGTTCCACAGTATTAAAATGATAGACTAAACATATTTCAAATGATTTTCTGTTAATTAATATTATCTACATGAAAATATATCATTCTCAGTTGGTCTAATCATCAAATTCCATTATTAAACACTTGACATAATGATAATAATTTGATCTTTCATTAATGTTATATTCCATCATCTCAATGCTAAACACTATTCTATATTGTATGATAAGCACATATAAACAAACTGATCTAATCTATATTAGGCTTATGATTTATATTATTATTATTATCATTATCATTGAATTGATAAACATATTTACACGTAGAATAAACGTCTCTTTCTTAACTTATAATTAACAAACTAGTGTTTATGCTTGTGTAAATCATTCAAATGAACTTTTGACCGGAAGCTTGTATATCATAGAAAGGTATGACTGGCCTCCGACCATTCATATATATATATATATATATATATATATATATATAGAGAGAGAGAGAGAGAGAGATTGCATAAACAATGCCAATTATTTTGTTGTTCAAGTTATTAATTGAATGTTCGTTACATAGTGCAAGTTATTATTATTATTATTATTATTATTATTATTATTATTGGTGTGTTTGTTGTATTAGAAACTCATAAGTACAATATCGTGACCATGGCACCAATTAAACTGACTATAATAAAGGCGTTACTACTGTTATAAATGTGGTGTAATACACAAGATACTAGGATATCTATTTCTGCGTCAATGCATTGTTTGATGTACAGTGAATAGGTTTTGATTGAGTTTTGTTCTCTGAGCTAGATAAATCTCTCATATAATTCTTGGATAAAATAAAAGAGATCCAAGTTAACAATAACAAATTGATAATATGATTCTACTTAACAGTCTTATTCATCTTAGTCGAATGAAACATTGCGAAGAAAACTTCATCTCTTTTTCTCATCAATGTTACAAATCTCCTTAAGTATACAAAGTTACAGTCTACTAGAAGTCATCAATTTATGCTTAATAACATATTTTCAATTGAATAAAACCTACAAACAGGCGATAAGAATACCAATATGAGGACTTATTGCAGTCGAGGTAATTCAGTGACTGGAAGCCTCAATTTGACCTGTTGTCAAGTCGGAAATGTGGATTCGTCATCATCAAAAAGTAAAAGCTGACAAACACCCACAATTTTATCAACAATGTCATTTTGATGACATAGCATTCACAATGAAAAGGATTCGAACAGCAACTATCATTTCTGGAGACTCAAGTATCTCGAAAGCCAATCCACATAGATCAACATCTCAACTATAGTAGCAATAATTCAAGAATTTATATAATCAACTGTGTACAAAAAGATGGGAGCGCACTGAAACATACCTACAGTGAAGTAAAATGACGAAAAGTATCTGATGACTATCTTTCAAAATAACGGCTACCCACTGAACTTCACCCAAAAATGTCAACCCATCTCATCAGCGGAGATGAAATCAAGTATAGAAACTGTTGTGACTTTAAATTGGGTCGATTTTTACCCTGTGCTAATTGTTGTGTCCTTGACTGGAAAATTAGAGAGTAGCGTACTTATCGATCGATTACAGTGACACGTAAACACATACGGACGGCCTAGAGTCTCTATTGGTCTCGCTTCCCTGTCTAGCCCAGTCAGTTGAGTCCAGAACACAAGTCACAGCCTCGGAGATATGAATCATTGTATTTCAGACATACTCTATTTATATACTAACCAAACATACCACATCGTACCATAAAAATAGAAAACAACATTTGTACAATATTTAACGGATGAAGTAAATAATGGCCAATAGGAAATGCCCATTTAACGTCCAAGGACATCACTAGGCTTGACATGATAATGATTGGCACATTATTCTGCATCCATAACAGAAACCGACAAATAGATCATCCTACCATGTATAAAAGACACCGGAGCTTGTTAAAGTTGTTTGAGACTAGGCGTAGCACACAACTAAACTATACAGCTCAGAAACCAAAGTTCCACCAAAATCGTCCACCTGAGCTACAAATCTTCTCCACCATCTCGATGTAAAATTTATTTTCATCACTTTTGAAATGGAATAACAAATATTATGTACTCAGAGGAGCGAGGTGGGCAGGTTGGAAAGAATATAATCTCTACAACATTAATGCTAGTATGGATAGGTTAAGAGAAGGCAGAAGGAAATAATGATGTAGGTAACATACTGATTCCACTCTTGTTGTAGAGCTGTATAAATGTGTAGATCGCACTGATAATGGGGCAGTGGTTCAATTGTTATAGTGTTCAGCTTTTAGCCTATAGTTCTCTGATTCGAACCTCGTTTCACTTATTTCAGTTTCGTTGACTGTGTTACACCAAGAATGTGACTTAAAATCAAATACACGAACTTGCACAACTGGTAAATTAATTGCAATTAGTTCTTTCTTGTGGAAACTAGCAAAAAAAATCGATTTATGACCTTCTCTGAATTTCATTGTTCTAATACATTTCTTATTTTCTCAGATGAAAATATTTCGATTCTCTTTTTTTTTTAATTTTTACATTCCAATGTGACCATTGACTACATCCTTATGATAGACGAAATTTTTTTATTTATTCATTTATTTTTTTGAACACATAAACATTGGTACAAAAAGACACCGAATATATATGCGCCACACAACTCTTGATTTGTCTGTGGGCTGTGATACTGCCCGAGTGCTCAGAACGAAGTAGATGTTTTTCCTAGGGGGCCACACTCAGAGCCTTCGACCTAAATGTCTAATCCACAAGGCAGTGGAGCAACGTACGGAGATGTAGTCTCATGGTAGCTGGTGACCAACGATTGGTTCGTACGCCATTTATTCCCTCAAGATCCCTGGGTGGATCCTCCTTGTCCACCAACTCGATTAAATCCCCCACCGGACATTCGCTCTTCGTTCTCTCAATGTCACAAATAACCCCCTTTTGCGAGAAGGCAGTGAGTAAGACTTTCCTGACAGTGGTTGTATGCACATGGCCATGTGAGAGCATTTGGTAAGGGAGAGCTTATTCTCATCGCCATCGGTCGCACTAGGGCATTTGGGGGCAAACCAAAAAACAAAAAAGTCATGGAACATAATAGAGTAAGGTACATTTAAAGTGTTGAGTTGCTAACAGTAATATGGAACACTGTTTAGGTGAATTGAATCTTTTTATTATTAAGATTAATCAGTTAGATAAGAACTATGTATATCTCAACAGAAGTTAAATCATTTCATTTCATACATCAATTATACCAAGTATTTAATCAAAACCGCTGACATATCAACCAATCAAAAACTTAATAATCTCCACAACCCCCATACTAGTAATTAACCTGTACTCACTAGTGACTAGCTTCGTGAGGGAATTCTCGGAGTTCTAGTGAGAAGCTGTGACCAGTGGAACTGATCCATGTGGGATAGAGACAGGTATCTACCTCAGTACAATAGATGGTCGCGCAATTCCGTGGATTGGTTGATGTTAGACACTATTATCATTGGGTGCCGGCTTAGTGGTCGAGTAGGTTAAGCGTCCGCGCGCGAGACCGAAAGCCCTGGGTCGGAATCCCGTGAGCGGGATCGTGGATGCGCACTGCTGAGAAGTCCCACAATAGGACGAAACTGCCATGCAGTGCTTCCAGGTTTCCAAATTTGGTCTAACATCAATCGGTTCATGATCTCAATCAACAACAACCATATGCTAGATAACATGTTATACTTATTCTCATTGACTAAGTTATAGTATGAAAAATGAAGATAACAATTCTTTGTTAGGTTCATCATTTGGTGTTTCTCAATATTTTATCATATAATGGTATCTAAGTAAGATGTAATTTTATGTTTATGGATTATGTAATTGACTTTTATAGAATTGAAGCATCATGGTATTATGACAGTTACATTTATTAGTCCTTTTTTGACTGATTCATTTGGAGAAATTTTAATTTGGCTTGATTGATTTTCATGTTCTGATCTCTCTTTTTGAACTATGAGTGAAAATTGTAGACCTAATTATTCAATCATTCACTTTTAACTTAAGATCTTTCGACAGTGTAAAACTTGGAACATTTTTTCGAAAAGTGTACATCGTGATTCCCATATGTTTTTTGCTCTCTTTCTCTCTTGCTCTCTCTCTGTTGCGTAACAACTTCACTTCATCATATTTAGCTTATTATCCTCTAAGCAGCAATGTTGAAGTAAATACGGATAAGTATCTCTAAGTTTTCAGGTTTTTTTTAAAAACTTTTCATAATTTAGAAAATCAGCGACCAAATTCTTTTGTGTCTGTAAGTTACTAAAATTAAAGAGAATACTACGAAATGGTGGTTTTTTTCGTGTGTGTGTGTGTGTGTGTGGATAAAATCATGTACTTAAGCTGTAGATTCATCAATTCTAGACACGTTACCCTAAAGAATCATCATCAGCTACAACGTAGGACGAAGAACATATGGATAGCAGCCTGCTTGATTATCTGGACTACATGTTTCTGACATCAACATATCTCAAAAAGTTACTTATCGTTTGTTTATTTTAACACATCTTATTCTCATAACCTATTTAGGCGTGTTTATGAAAAGTTTACAATTTTTTTCGCCTTACAGCATACAAAAAAGTACAATCAGAAACATTGTATTGGATGTCAGTATGCATTGAGTGATCATTGTTCAGATTTCGATTTCTGAACTGTTAACATCCAATTAGTGATAACTCAGTATTTATCGTTAGGATAGATGAAGAAACAAGGAGAGGAAACTTGATGAAATACTTTGTGCTGAGGATTCTATGTTGTACCAAAAACCTGATATTGAATAAAGTCACTAATAATAATAATAATGATAACGTTAGCATCGAAGAGGGAAAGGTAAATTGAATAAAAAAATCACGCATTGCTAGGGTGCTGGCAATTCATCGATCCAAGCCTTAACTCTGTGTGCAACTTCTCAACCTTCCATGACCCTAGTGTCCTTTTCCAATGTGTTTTGGTTTTGTTTTCGAGTTCTACCTGGAGCTCTCTTAGGTTTACTCTAGATCTCAAGCCCAGGTAAATGAGACTAGTTGGACTTGTGGTTAGCAACCCTGTTTCTTAAAGAAGAACCTCAATAAAAATCGTTAGACCTTATTTTACTTTACTTGCTCTTGTTACCTCTCGTGAGACATGGGCCACCGACCTTGATCATCATCTAACTTTTTTGTATGGTTATCATAACTGATACGTTTTTCATTTCCTCTTCATATCTGTAAACAGTTACCTTTCGTATTCTTGACCAGCAAATTATTCTCATCTCTGCCCCATTTCTTAATAATCTCTCGATATTTAAAATCTTGAATCACTTAATGATGTAATTCTATTTTTATTCTCTTATAGACTAACATATATATTTATCAAACAACTGTAACAAATATACAGCCTAAGTAAATGCGAGCAAAAATTTCTGTGTTGAATTCTCTTAGCTCTTATGATTCATTGACACAATGAATTACTTTTGATTAACAATGATTATTTAACTCATATGTTTGTTATAGAATGTCAGTTCCTCGATTGGTAATCGTCATTGTACTACAGCTATAGAAGATTGTTGTCATCATTTGCATAAAATTTCAGAAGCACTCAGTCCACTTCCTCGTACAGTTTATTTTCGTGCTATGGGTAAGTTTATACTAAATCGATTTGGATATTTTTTATTTATTTTAAACACACATAAACATTCGTACAAGGAGGTACCAAAAACATATACTCCACAACCTCGTCATTCGATTTGTGTGAGGGCTGAGATACTCCCTGGGTGCCCAAAGCGAAGCAGGGGTTTTTCTTTGGAAGCTACACTCGAAGCCTTTGACCTAGAGGTTTAATCCATAAGGTAGTGGAGCAACATTAGGGGATGCAGTCCCATGGTAGCCAGTGATCAACAATAGGTCCATGCACCATTTATTCCCTCAGGTTCCTGGAGCTCATATGAACCATTCAATATGTTCCTCATTGTTTTTTTCGTGTTCGGTTAGTTTAAATAAAGTTAGAATGAACCGCGTACTCTGAAGCAATGAGAGAGAATAGGTTGAAACTAGTAATAATAATGATAATAAATTTTTTAAAGAGTCATCGTATTTTGGTTTGAACAGATGTGAATTTCACCAAACTATCTTAAGTTTAGCAATGTCTTAAGGTTAAAATAATGAGTTTTGTTTTGGAATATGTAATGATACCGTTATTAAATTAAAAGAAGAAATAAGAGCAAATTCTGTATGCTCTATAAAAACCAATGAAGAATGAATTATTTATTTTGGCACCGATCTATAAAGTTCGTTTGGTTTTCTGTCGACTGATATCACTTATGAGGTACACGAAGTATTCGTCTACCAACCAAAAAACAAGTTATCTGGACACCTGTATGTCCCGTTCTACTTTGTCTCCGTGATACGTGACCTTTAGAAATAGAGGATATTCGTATATTACTATTATTTGAGCATATTTACCTGGTGTAAGTTGGGACTATCGAGTGAACAACGGTCAAGCTAGATCTAGGGTATTAAATAAAGATTACAAATCGATTTATGTATTAGTCAATATCCATAGACTGAGATTAATGAGACATGTATTACATAGCCTAAACACTACCTACCTACCTACTTAGACAGATGATGTTGACTGGTGGAGTCGGTTGAAAGTACACTAGGGACGGCCAAACTATAATGTGACTGTTAAACTGTATTGTGGTGGAAGGTAGGTACAAAATACGTGGTTGGGGTCCATGCAATTATTGCAACCAATTGTTGGAGACGTTGGATTATATGACTGCGTGTCAGTCACAATGGTATAGATACATTCACTCTTCGTCTTCCCCCCAGATATAGTTTCAAATTGATCTTATACGTCTCCTATTTTACATATTCATTCTTCTTTTCTGGAGTAATATTATCCATACCTAATGTTTTCTATTAACACTAACCTTGTTACTAATTCTACTACTCTGTTTACAATTGATTGATTACATGACCAATATCATGCTTGTTAAGTGTTTCTTAATGCTGATAAAATTCTATTGATCAAGTTGCAACGTTGATCCACCAGGCAAGATTACTGATATCATTTGCTGACGATTCTCATATACGTTCAGAGCATACTAACAACTATCTCCAGTCACTTGAAATCTCTACTACCCTAATGTATATGTTCAGAATGTCATCTCATTGTGCTGATATGATGTGGGGAGATAATTATTACCTATTCATATCGGATTCTACGTTGCGCATAACTGCTTTAAGTGTTTTAATAATTTATACTTACTCTGCATCTTTTAAAAAAATATTTTTCTTGAAAATTCTTATAGTTTTAAGTCAAATATTTCTTCAATAGTTCTCCGGTTGTTGTTAATCATGTTAAGAGATAACTTCTAACTCTCTACAAGATCATCTAAATCGATATTAATCGCGTCTGCTCACTAGTAACTATCTTCAATGTGGATTTTTCGAATCTCTATTATGAAACTGGAATCGTTAAAAGTCAGTTAATAAGAACTTTGAGCATTTCCTGAATACTTAACATCACATCGGTTATGAGTCGCGAAACTTCACAAAGTTAAAGGTGTAGAAGCCTTAATTCTGACTTTATTGTATCGTGGTTCTGCATTTGGTTCGGTAAAAATATTGTGTACGGTCTTCTGAGCAACCTTAAACTGCCAAATTAAAGGGAAGTGTTGGTATAAGAATAAGCTATGATACACAATTCGTTTAGCCAACAGTGTTTTATATATATATATATATATATATATATATATATATATATATATATATATATATATATATATAATACGTGGGTCACAGATAGTTTTTGAATACACAGGCCTGCCATCTTGATGCGGTGACTGCTCTTACATTCTATAATCACCTAACTAAGCTATATTGGCTGAAACAATCGTTTTTACCTTTCCAGGTGAGTCAACTAAAGTGCGATGAGACTTACATCAGCGAGTTTAAATTCTCAGAGCGAAGTCCTGTTAGCTACTATACTGAGGTGTAACGGTATCCGAGGTTTTTCTTTCACCTCAGACATCCGGTATCCAGCACCTTTGATCTATGTTAATTGGTTCAAACTATTTTGTTGTGGTTACGGCGATAACTACAGTCGGTAGTCGGAAACGTTGTGTGACATGAATCACAATTTATAACAGTGGTGCAAAGATGCATTCACTCGTTATCTTTGTTGGTTGTTTACTTTGCTAATTTCATCTCGTCGTGCTGATGTAGTTTAGAAACTTGTACTGACATTTATATATATATATATATATATATATATATATATATATATATATATATATATATATATATATTGACACTGATATTTCTGTACCTCATCAGACTACTTGAATCCAGGCTGTCTGAACAATGTCTATGATCTGTGTGTATGCAGAATGAGTATTTTAATTATTGAGAATCAAATCGTCACTAAATTCAAATTCTTTCATTTATTTTATTATTTATTTCAACACATAAGTATGTGTATGGGCTGTGATACTGCCCAGGTGCCCAGACCGAAGCAGGTGGTTTTCTTAGGGAGCCACACCCTGAGCCTTTGACCTAAAGGTCTAGTCGACAAGGCAGTGAAGCATTGTGAGGAGGTGCATTCACATGGAAGCCGGTGACCAACGATTGGTTCATATGCCATTTGTTCCCGCAGGATACTGGAGCCCATGTGCACCATTGGTTTGTGATCCGTATAAAGCACCGGACATTCGCTTTTTGTCCTCTCATTTTCGTAAACAACACCCGCGGCCGTGTGAGAGCATTTCGAGAGGAAGGGCGAGCCCACCTTACTCTCGGCCATACCAGGGTATTTGGGGGCAATTTAAATTCTACCTAATCAATTATATCAAACGTTATAAGGCAAGTGTTACTGTTAGTAAGTTTACTTCATGAATATTTGACTGATGTCTTTCAAATTTGATTAACTTCACTTCTAGTGTGAAATGTTTACTAGTTCTATTACATAACCATCATGATTAGTCGAACTGTTTTCAAACACACATTACTTAATTAGGTAGGTACTTAAGAGTTTGATACTCTATCCACTTATACTTCACTACAAAATTAAAACAATATAGTTTACAAAATGTTCTTCTATTATTGAATGATCTAAATAATTAAAGTTATTATATTTTGTTCATTATCATATGGTTTCTTTTTCTTCTATTCCTTTTTTAAATTTCAGGGATCATGTGTAATTGTGTTTGTACGGAATTAGTAAAAACTATCTTGAAATTAATCGATATTACGAAATCAGATTGTGATAACATTCTGATGTTGTTGGAGTCTGTCAAAAACACTGTAAGCTATTGCTATTATTATTATCATTGTTATTATTATTATTATTATTATTGTGGTGAAGCTGAAGTATAAGGACGAACTTGAGCATAATTGTAAATGATTTTCTGATAAGACATTGACACATTCAGCTAATCCAGTATGCAATAGTTATGAATGAGCGATTTATTTGGCCCGTGATTAGAATTTCTATAAGTTATGGATGTATAGTCAGGATTAGAATGTATAGCTTAGTTTTATAATTGGAACTAAGATATAATGTCAGAAGGGGTTTTGTGGAGATAGTATTAATTTCAATAGTTGAGATCATGAGTCAGTTATGAGGTAGTAACTCACTGATGACAATGGTGAATGTGTTGCTTAATTTCGTGGATTAGTTGAAGTTAGACATTAACACCGTTGGATGCCGGCCAGCTCAGTGGTCTAGTTGGTTAAGCGCCTGGCGCGAGACTGATAGGTCCTGGGTTCGGATCCCGCGAGGTGGGGTCGTGGATGCACACTACTGAGGGGTCGCACAATAGGACGAAACGGCTGTCCAGTGCTTCCAGGTTTTGCATGGTGGTCTAGCTTCAATTGACTTATGATCTCAACTATTGAAATTAAGATATAATGCTTATAATTTAGGTTTGTAAGATTTAAAGGATTGATATGAGTTTATTTAGTCCTGAACTTTATATCTTCACTCCAAACATACCTGATTCTAACTCTAAACTATATATTCTGACAAATTAAGAAAAAAGACATCTTCATATTCTCTTGAATTAACGTTTTTAATACGATTAACTGTTCTGTTATTTATTTATTTAGCTGTTCTGTTATTTCATCTAATTCATCATTCGTAAACGACATGTTCATTTGATAGAGATGCTTCGTGGCTTTGAAACGATTCCTCGGTTCATGGCTGACTCACCTTCATAGATTAATTTAGTCATTAATATTATTCACCATTTAAATAGATATATTTAGACCAGGAGGACAAATTAATGGTGATAATAATCCATTGTCTTTGTTGTTACCATTGAGCTTAACAGTTCAATATTTTTTCGATCAGGGGAGCCATACAGATTAAATATAATTAGTAATAATTTGATTTATTCACTAGGTAGGTAACTCAAATAAGCCACATACACTGCAAGTGTGTTTTCTATGATACCTGATTTCGTTTACACATTTTATTGACTTTCTTAAAAAGGTAAAGAAAGGGGACGACAAGTTTGGTAGTATTTCTAGCTTTGAAATAATACTGTAACTGAGCACCTAATAAAGACAACACTCAAATATAGCCATTAGGTATGATGTTCAAGTTACTAACCTTTTCTTTACTGTATATTTTTCAAAGACACATTAAATAGAGAATCTCCTAGTGCAATGTGAGATTTTTCCTGATTTTACATTTTTAACGTGATCTGTTTCAATAATCAGAAAAGGGTTTTTGTGGATATTATAGTAATTTAGTAGTTGAATTCATGAGTCAATTGAAGCTAGACCACCATGGAAAACCTGGTAGCACTGGACGGCCATTTTTCCATGAGGATAAGGTTTATTTGACGCTCTTCATTTCTGTTTAAACAATATACGAAGATTAACAAGAATATTTTTATGATATACAGGCAAATATTTTTACATATGGATTTAATATCTCTTAAAGGGTTGTTATATGATCTAAAGTTTTCGCTTCTATTAATTGTAAAGTACACAGTGCGTTGGGAATTGAAAACAGATATAATGAATAGCAATAATATTAATGAACGGCAACTGAAAAGGCAAGTCCATGAATGTTGGTTGGAGTTTGGTGGTCGACAGCTCATGCTCCTCGAGGTTTAACAGGTGTACGTAAGTAGTTACACAGGAAGATGAAGGGTTGGCAAAACTTGGTGTCCCAGCTGAATAACTCACAATAGTGCTAAGGTCATACTGTGGTGCGTGCTACTTATATTGACATAAGTAGTATATAACGCGATTCAGGAATGTAATGTCTGGCAGCAGAAGATTGAGATGATCAAGAAAGGAAGGACGGAGATGGAAAGCAATTAGTATAGAAATTTAAGAACAATGAAGTCCAAGACAATTATTGAACATTCTGCAAATTAAGTATTATAGTATGGTTTTTCTATTTTACCAAGTAACTCTGTAATGTGCTGAATATAATTTGGTTGTCCTCACCTGTGTTCTCCTTCACTACAATACGAATAGTCAAGTGAGAATGAAACACTAGCGGTTAATATTACTAACATAACTATAACATTCTAAACAAAAAAAAACACTAATCCTGTAATCTCTTTAGCATCGGATTACTGATGGTGTAGTTTTTTCCTTTTATCGTTTTGACCCAATTTTCCTTTGTTTTTTTTTGCTCCCTCTTTCTCGCCCTGTTTATATAATCGATCGGTTAGTGTGTCCTCATATTGTTATTTATTTATTTTTCTCTTCATAAATAAATAAAATGATAATAATATTCATTCCTTCCAATTCATTTTGAATACTTCTCTTCATGCATAGGTTGAAGTTTTATAGATTATAACAAACTATACAAATAACCTTGAACTACTTTTCAAAACTAATACGTGTAAATTCTGTTTTGTTTTGGTTATGTGATTTATCAATAAGAATCTAATACAATTAGAATGGATAAACAGTTTCATTAATGAATAATGGATGTTTTTTCTATTCTAAATCATGAAAGACTTTCATCATAGATGATTCTATCAGCTGTAATAATTTGTGTAATCATTTCAATGAATTTCACTCTGAAATCTGATTGGTTCATTCGTGTGTTTTATTTTTACCGCCCAATATTTTCATAATTCAATGAATCAAGTTTTGTTCACTTCATCCAATGATGTTTTTCGTTCATTATTATTATTACTACTATACTGTAACCTTAAGGTATTTACGCTGGTCAATCAATATTTTGCTTGTTCGAACACACACCTCTCTCCCATTTAAGGAAGGGAATTTTCTTGTGACCTGATAATTCCTTATGTCAGTAGAATAGGCGGGAAGTTAATTTGAAATAAACTATGTATCTTCGTTGTTATTCAAAAAAAGTGGGGGGTGGGTGATTGGGTGGTTGAAAAACCCAGTTAGATATCAACATTTTATGAATGTATTTTGGTGTTTGATTCCAAGTTATTATTTAACAATAAAGAAAGTGTTTTAGTAAATGTGTTGACGATAATATGAAAAGTTGAGGCGGAATTGGGGAATTTGTTAGTATATTACTTGAAAATTACTCTGAATAGCTGCTGTTTTCTGAATTGGCCTTGTATCGTTCGAGAATTTGTGGTAGACTGACAAATCCCTGTCTGACAAAAGTATTCGTAACACAATAGCTCTATGTAATAAACTGGCCCTCTCTCCACTTTTGCAACCCAGTCCTGTTGTCAAGAAACAATGCACAGCGTAGCAGCCGTTGGGATAACATTCGTAAAACATGTCCAAGCTACTGATGTCGGTGTTTCCTGTTGATGGTACCAGTAGAGTTGTCATCACTGCGCTTGGACACGTATTCTTGAACCTCAACGTGGTGTTCCCCCTGGATATCAGCAATCCTTTGAAGAACCTTTTCTAACCTCCTTCCTTAGTGAGTGGGCAGCGTCGCTTAAGATTCTGGTCGTTTAACGCAAACATTGTTATACCCCAAACACAGTTACCAGTATGACTTTAATCTAGAATCTCTTACTTTTTGTTTCGTCGCTTCCCAATCCACCTACGTTGAATGGTAGGACCTAAATTAACAAATTTTTCAGTGATTATAGCTCAATTCAGTTATCAAAAGCCTTGATCACGACGTCAAGTTAACAGCTACGATTGAACTTGACTAACCTAAAAAATTATTCTTCCCTTTTTGAGATTTTCTCAATGTCCACAAACAAGAGACTCTATTGATCTTATTATTGTTTGATTATTATTGGTTGATGTTAGTTTCGAATTTTTAATGATGAGTTTATCATTTGCTGCTTTTTAAGCATCCATCAGTTCGCAGAAGTTTTATGTTAATCGATTCCATAAAGTTTCATGTAAGCTTATTCATATATGATTACTCGTTAGTTGCTACTAATATTGAACTGAGTCATGTAAGTAGCTGCAGACTATCTTGCTGAGATCCAAGTGACTATCGAAATCAGTGGTTGTTAACTTTGGGTAATATGGCTTAAAATCGTTCGCAATAGCGTACGGTTATTCACTCTTTGTCTTTGTCATATTTTCTTTTCAAGTCCTATCGTCGATGCCTGATCTTTTTCATTTCTACTACTACTATTACTATATCCTACTATTCTGGGCATTTTCCTGACAATCTCATTTCGCTGTGTTAATAAGCTCTGGTAGTTTGAACTGATGTACACATGTTCCGTGTTCTTTATTGTGTATGACCGACTATTACCATTACATAGTTACGTAAATGAATAAACCCCAACCCAAACTTTGCTGTTTCACAGTTCACATATAGTTAGCTAAATCATTCGATCCTATATTGTGTACACTAGGTGTTTTCTCGTGTACATAAAAATAACTAGTAAGGTTATTGTTCCTCGTTTTTATTGTTGGAACCGTTAGGAATTTAATAAATTTTTACCTAATTTTCTATCTTATTAATTAGATCGTGGAATTGTTCAAACCTTCTGAAGTTGTACATCAGCCAGCTGCAAAAGAATCAATAACTAAATCACAGCATGTAAGTACATTTTTCTTTTTTGTTAAAGGATTATGAGGAAAAATGAAGTTATTACTGTATGAAAGATTTGTGGGAATTGTTGAGTTTCATAAGTAACATCATGGACTAAAATTTAAAAAAATCTGTTTTGTCCTAGTATGGAACTTCTCAGCATTTTGCATTTATAAGTTAGGCTCTCGCCGTTAAACTCAAAGGTTCCTTGTTCGATACCCTGTGGTGGAATCGTGGATCTACACTGTCATTGAAGAATTCCGTGCTATACGTAGTAGTTGTCCGGTGCTTCTTGGTTTTCATGGACTGGCTTACTAAAATCAGTGAGCGATGTAAATGACTTAACATTTCATTGACCTATTGAATGGATGCTCGTGTTTGACAAAACGTTTTTTTGTACTTAGTCTTTATATTTTGTATTTAATAATAAATATCGGCTTTTAAGTTATTTGTTGCGAGTTTCGAAATTTTAAATGTTTCTTTGGAAGTGAAACAATCAGAATCCTTGCCTACACTGAATTAAATCCTTTTTGGGGTAGTACTTGTGAAATATAAGCTTACATTACCGTTCTACTTAACGTGTGTTGAATACGTTAATCAATAATTATTTCGTAAATTAGGCCCCCAAATGCTCTTGTACGGTCGAGGGTGGGGAGAGTTAACACTCCCTCTCGAAAGGCTCTCACATGGACACGTATTCATCCACTATCATGGAAGTTCTACTCACTGTCTCCTGGCGAAGGGGGGAGGGGTTGTTTGCAAAATTGAAAGGGCGAAACGCGAGTGTCCGATGGGGACTTTAACCGAGTTGGTGGACACAGAGGATCCACCTAGGGGAGTTGGAAAACCTTGATTCCAAACCAATAGTGTGCATGGGCTGCAGTATCCTGAAGGAAAAAATGGCGTATGAACCTATCTTTGGTCACCGGCTACGATGGGACTGCATCTCCCAACATTGCTCCACTGCCTTGTGGATCAGACCTTTAGGACCTACTTCGTTTTGGGCACTCGGGTAGTATCACAACCCACACACAAATCAAGTGGCTTATGTGGCGTATATATATTTTCGGTGTCTCTTTGTACCAGTATTACTGTGTTCAAATAAATAAACTTACATTATCCTGCAAGCATGTTTGTTTTCTTCTGATGTACATGGCTTTATATAAAGTAACTTTATTCAAAACAAATCATCAATAAAGTTTGTTTTAATCGAAATCATTGCTAGTTGTAAACTTCAAAAGTAGAATTAAGCTCTACAAGATCCATAACCAATGTTATTTTGATGCAAATATACTGATATTTATGAATCATTTATTCAAATTTATTAAGATTACATTAGCATTTTCACAGTCGATATAACTAACGATTTGTGGTTTAGATTATTGAATGTCAATTAGTTGTTTGTTTACTAAATTTTCTCATTTATTCTATGTATAATACAATCGAAAAGAAAATAGTGCATGAAATGTAAATTTTATTGTTTAAACTAAGTCTATATGTTTTACACCATCTTATCATAACTGTGTATTAGTTATTTGAATCATCCCGTTGGTGTTGAGAATTACAATGGATCAGTATCTATTTTTTTGAGGGTAGGGGGTAGAGGTGTGTACGCTGTGTAAGTTACTTTGATATTGCCATTAATTCACAAACAATTTGATAAGCTGAAATGAATGATGGTGCGTTCCGTCCTACTTAGAACTTTTCAACTGAATGTACCTGGTATATCCATGAGTTAATGTTTATTCTGGGACATATAGAACGAAACATGCATTCTGGATTCAACTGCTTGCCAATATCAGTAATTTAGTCGTTCGTTTGTAAAAATAACACAACTAGAATGTATTCACTATAATAACGGATAAATATTTTTATTAGATTCGAACTAAAACGCCAAACGTTCCGAGTTATTTATGTTTTGTTTTTTTAATTCGCATAAAATCTGGTACGACTTTATTTATTTGAACACATAAATATTGGTGCAAAGGGGCACCAGATAAGTATGCGCCATACAAATCTCATTTGATTTGTGTGAGGGCTGTGATACTGCCCGGGTGCCCAAGCCGAAGCAGGTGGTTTTCTTAGGGGACCACATCCGGATCGTTTAACCCAAATGTCTGATCCACAGGGCAGTGGAGCATTGTGAAGAGATGCGGTCTCATGGTAGCCGGTGACTAACAATTGGTTCATACGCCTATTTTTCTCTCAGGATACTGGATCCCATGTGCACGGTCGATTTCGAATTAGGGTTATCCAACTCCCCTAGGTGGACTCGCCATGTCCACCAACCAGCTTAAAGTGCCGGACATTCGCTTTTCGTCCTCCCATTATCGTAAACAGCACCCGTGGTGCAAGATAGTGAATAGGACTTCCCTGGTATAGGCTTTATACACGTGGCTACTTGAGTGGATTTCAAGAGGGAGAGCTGACTCTCCCTACTCTCGGTCGTACCAGGGCATTTGGGGGCCGACTTTGCACCAAAAATAATATTTTCGAGAAGGATGTTTGTGTGTAGACTGTTGTACCACCACCTATAGACCTAAATCGAGACAAATAGTTTCCTTACGTGAACATTGCCTGAGTCTATGGTTAAAGGTCTAATTGAAATCGCGTTTAAACAATGTCAGGAGTTACCATCTTTTGGTAGCCAGTGACCAAAAATAGGTTTATGCATTATTAGTTCCTTCAGGATTCTGGAGCTTATGTTAATCATTGATTTTAGAACCACTATTTTACTATTCCATTATGTGGACCGTCCGTGGGCATCAATTAAGTTTAAGCACTGGAATTTCAATTTTCTTACTTTTACCTTCGTAAACAACACCTACATGATGTGAAGAAAGCGATTAAGTTTTCTCTGGAAAGGAATGTAACCGCATAACTGTGACAGTATTCCAAAGGAGTGATCGAGTTTTCCCTATCTTCAACCGTACTAAGACATTTAGAAACTGACAATTTATGTTCTGCTTTTCGTTATTCTTACTAAGACGTGTCAACTTACGAGCTTTGTACCGATGTTGTATTTGAACCTGTGTTATTATTAATGGCTTTATTCAATATTATATTTTGGTACAATATAGAATTCTCAGCACAGGGTATTTCAACAAGTTACTTATGCAAACAAAAATAGTAACAAAGACAAAAAAATAAAGTTTAAAAAAAAAGTCTGAAAAACAGTACAACATTTGAAATTAAAGTCATGTTAAGAATGCAGGTTATTGGCTAGGTTAACTCTAACAACCTGTTCGTCACAGAGTATATTTGCTAGATAAGGTATTATAGAACATTTGTACTTTTGCTTGCGTGCATGGATTTTAATGTAATTACGTCTCGTTCTACCAGAAGATATACAAGGAGAAAGATAAGAGTGAAGGGGATGGCTAGTATCTGATAAAATGACACCTGCCAGGAGTTTGCATGATTTTAAATGTCTATCCACAACCATATTAATTATGACCTCGAAAGATTCACCACACACCTTGCTAACTGCCTTCAGCACTCTTCGCAATACAGCAAAGTCTTTTCTCAAAAGCCCGGGAAAGAATAATGGAGAACAGTAAAGAATAATAGGTAGTATGCAAGAATTGACAAATTGTAAGAGTAAATGACGAGTAATTCCAAGAGCATGCAATCTCTTTATGTAATAGGTCAGACGGAAAACCTTCTTCGATAACGATAAAACGTGGGAAGACCAAGACAGATCAGAGGAAAAGGTGACACCAAGATAATTGACCTTCGACACTGAGTTTATCAAAGAGTCTCCGATGGTACAAGCACTATGGGATCTCAAAATAGTGTTTATATTCCGTTTATGTCTCATGCTAAAGTTAACAGCTTGACATTTAGACGGATTAAGTATGAGACCATTACCAACAGACCAACAATCAATACGAGACAAAAACTCATTCATTTCTATGGGATGTAAAGAGGAAGATATAGGCATACATACAGTGAGGTCATCCGCATACTTCACAAAAGTGTTTTCTGTGGAAGATGGCAGATCATGCAGAAAAAAAGAGAATAGAAGAGGTGAAAGAACAGCTCCTTGTGGTACACCTTCATGAGACAGTAGAGACTCTGAACTCTTTCCTCCAAACACAGTGTATTGTTCCCTTCCAGAGAGGTAGGAACATAGCCAGTTGGTTATCCAGCTGTCAGTGTTGACGCTGATTAACTTGTTAAGTAATCGTTGTCTTGGTATAGAGTCAAAAGCTGAAGTATAGTCCAGAAAAGTACATCGAACATACTTCTTACCCTTTTCTAAGTTGAACACTATGTTGTGATGCAGAACTGCAACAGCATCTAAAGTGCTTCTTTTGCGCCTGTATGCAAACTGGTATGGGTCAGTATGCTCTTTTATCGCAGGCTGAAGTGGAAGAATTAATAATTTAGTCATACTTATCTAATGATTGGTATAAAATTGATTGCCTAAACTGTCGTTAAACAGCTACAACTACTACTTAAGTACTGGATTTCAAGCTTGTTAAACTAATATTAACCTGAGATTTCATATGTTAATTCTCATTATTTATATGTACTGGGTTGATTGAATTATGGCATGTCCAACTTTAACAGGTTTCAGGTATATGCAAGAGATAATTTTTCTTTTAACTTCACTGTAATCTACAACTGACTATAATCTCTATACAACTTCATACTTTGTTGTGTGAGAAAAAAAGTTTTTATTCATTTTCGAAACAATAAAATTATTATAAGCAATGATGGATAGTGGCTAACAGTGAAATCCAGGACGCGCGTTTTGTCCTATTTGGGACTTGTCAGCTGAATGTACCTGCATCTCAGAGTTTGATGTTCACTCAACCCAGTACTGTTCACTTCAAAACGCCATCGCGTTATCCACTTAGTTACTGAGTCGTGACAGTCACTTGCTTGTGAAATGTATCTTTGCTTATAATGCTTGTGAATTAAGACAATATCGAGGCAATACGCACAGTATGCACATATACCAATAAGAGACTGATCAATATCAGTCCTAAATATCATTGGGAAGATTCAAGGAAACAATACTAAGTGAATACAATTATTGGTTTAAGTTTATTAAAAGAGTAATATCTTCTTGCAAGTAAATTTCAGGTACTTGTGTACAACATATACTCTAAATATTAGGGCTGAGGATAATACACGGCTGCCCAAACCAAAATAGGTAGGGTTGGATTTCGAATCTCGAACTCAGTAGCCGTAAGTCGAGTGCTTCAATTGCTAAACTATCGCCTTCGTGTTTGGTGTATATGTGAATGTCATTTAGGCATCTGGTTAACGTTATTTATACAGCTACGTTGTTGTCAATGGGATAGAGTTGCTAACCGAATCTTTAAGAGAGGGAGAGAGAGATGTAGAGTAAGATTTTATTACTCACCCTTCCAATTTGAAGTAGAGGAAGAGGGATTCGAACTTGAAGCCTAATAGTATGAAAATCAACCACCGTATTTCCACAAAATCCTTTCATTCTGTCTAACAGCTTTCTTTTTCATTTTTCTTAATTTAATTGATAAACAATCAAACTAATCATAGCGAATAGTATATTGTCATTTGAATTTTGGCAAATCAATCTAAATTGTCAGTTGATATCAGTTTCTATAAGAATCAAGTTCATGAAAGTAATTCTCATAAGAATAATTCTAAAACCAAGTTATTACTTATATCCATTTTTATATTATTCTTTATTTGGATTTGATTATTAACTCCTTATTACAATTGACAGTAGTATATAAGCAGTAGAATTCAATCAACAGTAGTACTAACAAAATAGGCGAAACTATAATTTATAGAAGAAACAATCAGATCTTGTATTTTGGCGAGAAATTCATTCGCTCATTTGGTTAAATACCATTTTGATATTATAACTGATGTCAGTTCATGATGAAAACACTAGATTTTATTCCTCACATTATTTTCTAACCCTCATAAGAAACCTGGTAATTGGGTGGAAACTCCAGGGTTTATTTTGGCGTTGCTCAAATATCGTCTCTAAATTATAGCCTCATCACAGATTGGATAATACGACATTGATTACTGCCTAATAATCAATTAATTGTACATAGTTCAACAGTCATAATGTCTTAGACTATGAAACTGAGTAACAAGTTTGAATCTCTTACAACGGATGTCAGTTTTATCAAAGTGATAAATATATTTTACTGTCTCACCTAGTACCATTCTAACATGAGACTTAAATCAAACAACATTTTCTACTGACTACCTCTCATTATCTAACATGATGTGTATATGAGTGTAATAAATTGTAAAATTCCAGTTGATTAACTCATATAGATCTTTAAGTCAAAGACTTCGGGTATAGGGCCCCTCAAGAAAGCCAACTGCTTCAGTTTGGGAGCCTAGGCGAGTTATCCAGCACCAACACAAATCGAATAATGAAGTCTGACATATATATATATCTTCTATTTGCTACCTCCTTGTATCAATGTTTATGTGTTTAAATAAATAAATAATCCGAATTCTTTTTATTAATCTTATTACTTCATAGAATTACAATACTGATGAATTATTAACACGACGTTGTCCAGATTTTCATCGTTTACAAGGTATTATATTAGTATTATCTGCATCATCATTAGCTGAAATCCGTGATATATTATGGAATGATGGTAATGGACCATTATCTATTGAATCTCATTTAACAACATCTGAATTACGTTGCTTAATAAAAGCTTTATATAGTAGTTCATCATTTCGTGATGAATTATTACAAAAATTACATTGATATTTCATCCCTCCCCTCTCCCTATCCCCCTTCGTCCTCTGATTGTATTTTCGTTTTCATTTAATTTTCTGTTTCTTTGTAATAAGATTTTCTTATGTTTCCTTTGTTTTTTTTGGGGGGGGGGTTGATAAATCAATAATAACAAGTGTATGTAAATGGGTTTTTATTTTAAATAAGAACTTTTGTCTAAATTTGATTAGAATAGTTTCACAATATTTGGGCGCCGAGTTGATATGAGACATTAACTACGAAGAATGTTGTATTTGTAAAATCTCAGTGAATACATTTGAAGTAAATATAACATTTCACCTTGGCAATTTGGTTCAAGCTTTCTCAAGAAAATGTAATCAAACATTTACTTATCGTCTTTTCATTTTTGTAAACAACATCCCCTACTATTAGAAGGCAGTAAGTCAGACTTTCCTGACAGTGGTTATATCCACATGGTCATGTGAGAGCATTTAGAGAAGAAGAGCTCACCTTCAACCGTAAAAGGTCATGTGAGGGCTGAGATACATCACATCAATGATATTATAAGTTAACTTTCTAGTTTTGAATAATGAAACTGACAAATTTAAACGACTGATGTGTGTAGAATGATATTATGGCTTGTATTTTCATTAATCAGTCAAGGAATATGTTTATTAGTCTTCTCAATGTTCCAACTAAGGTAATGGAATTGATTATTTTCTGAGATTCATTCCATAAATGACATCAAGAACTCTTATTCAAAAATTTATCCTTTCTATTGAATATATGTTTTTTATTTACTATATTTCGTTCCAACCTTGCCTGTAGCTCTTCCAGAGTTACTGTCGGTCTCAATCCCGTGAGAAGGAGGGTTGGGCATGGGGTTAGCAACCCCATCCCGTAGAAGACTAACTCGCTAAAAAACCGCCAACCAGAGCACATTACGTCGGGAAATAGAAGCAGATATGAAAAGGATGAATAACAACTGGAAGGAGCTAGAAAGGATTGCTCAGGACAGGGTTGCATAGTGAGTGGCCTATGCTCTTCTACGAGGAGTAACAGGCGTAAGTAAGTAACATATTTCGTTCCGAATGTAGTGTAGTTCTATGGTCATAATATATTTAAAACAAACTTGATAGTAAGGTCTTACTTACTTATGCCTGTTACTCCCAATGGAGCATAGGCCACAGACCAGCATTCTCCAACCCACTCCGTCCTGGGCCTTCTTTTCTAGTTCCATCCAATTCTTGTTCATTTTTCTCATATCTTTCTCCATTTCCCGGCGTAATGTGTTATTTGGTCTTCCTCTTCTCCTCCTTTGACCTTGAGGATTCCATGTGAGGGTTTGCCTTGTGACGCAGTTCGGTGCATTCCTCAGTGTGTCCTATCCACTTCCAGCGCTTCTTCCTAATTTCTTCCTCCGCTGGGATCTGGTTTGTTCTCTCTCACAGTACGTTGTTGCTAATAGTGTCCGGCCAACGGATCCGAAGTATTTTGCGTAGACAATTGTTAATAAACACCTGTATTTTCTGGATGATGGCTTTCATAGTTCTCCAGGTTTCTGCCTCATATAGTAGAACTATTTTGACATTTGTATTGAAAATTCCGACCTTGGTGTTGGTTGACAGACATTTGTTTTGAGTTGCAGATGTTCTTCAATTTTAGATATACTGTTCTTGCTTTACCGATCTGTGCCTTCACATCTGCATCAGATCCCTCGTGCTCATCAATAATGCTGCCCAAATATGAAGAAAATCATTTACATAGTGATATTTCAATATTGAACTGTATGATACATGATGAGTTTTGTGTGATGTACCCTAAAGTACATGGATTTAATTCATTCACAATTATCCATGTAACTAGCTAATAAAAATGAAGAACAAAAAATCATACCATTTGAATGATTATTAACTTTAGGTCATATTATATTTATTATCACCAATATACATGCGTCCTTAACTATTTAAGGACACATTTATATAATTACAATTACAATAATTATATGTATGAATTAAGTTGAATTTTACACTTTAGAAAGCACTTTAACATAATTAATCACTATGTCATACGTTTTTTTGTTGTTGGTTGATTGTCATTTTCCGGTGATTGAAACTTATTTTGAAGTCTTGTGATTAGAATTTGACTTCTAATATAACAATGTTTCGTAATGAAGTACTTGATCTAACTGTTTAACCTTCATTACACTTACTTACTTATTCCTGTTACTCGTTATGGAGGAACATATGCTACCCACCAATATTCTCCGTTCAACTCTGTCCTGGACAATCCTTCCTAGTTGTTTCCAATTGTTATTTATCCTTTGAATGTTTGTTTCTAATCTAGAAAATTTCATCATGTCAATACAATTCTGAATGAAATATTTTGAAAGGTAAAAAGACTTAATATGTCACATAAAATCTTACTTATATGATGAACACATTCATGAGATTGCTTCCATTTAGCGGTCAGTTTTAAGGTTCTACACCAACTATTGTTCACATTTGTTTGATACTTCAATGTGATTTGTTTAGTTCCTGAGTTATCTTGTAAATAAATGTTAATTTTTATAGATTAGATGATACATTTAACTTCACCTGAAACTCCTCTGAGGTTACTGCTGGTCCTAAGCTTGGATAAAGGAGGAGGATCGGGCATGGGGTTAGTGACCCCATCCCGTCGAAAACTAACTTGCTGATACATTTTATTGACTAACTGATAGCGAAAATATGAAGTCGAATTAAGTAGCATATGCATGTATGTAATAAATGTTTATCCACAGTTTAGTAACTGATTATAGACTTTAAACCATGTTACCGGAATGGATTAGATAATTGATGTATGATGTAACGTATTGATCATATTATAATGAACTACACTATTTCAACTGAAATGTTCGTTACAGTTCGAAATATGTACCAGTCGAATATCAGTAACTTTAGAGACTTCATGATAATTCATGGACTAACTGCGCGTTATTAACTTGAAGAGGTCATGAAGTTTGTTCTGATGATGTCGTTCGGAAGAATGATGAAAGTTCCACGATCAAACCATCCAGTTCAGAGAACAAAAAACATCCATCTGAGCTAAAAATATCCACTATCTCAAAAAATTAAATAGAATACTATGAATTCCTTTGTATACAGCCTATAATATTATTAAAAGCCAAAATTATTGTAAAGTTTGCATACTTCTAACAGTAAAATTGAATATGTATCATCATGATGGAGTAGTGAGATTGAAGATATGTAAAGACTGTTGTCAGTAAATATAATATGCGAGATAAGATCTTGGATCAACATAGGACAGTAACAACAAACCATAGAGACAAAATAATTGTAGTGACCTACTCTTACCAAGAGAACGCGATTGATTTAATGGAAACAATCATTATTATAACCAATTGTACCAGTGATTGTTTTACTGTGCTCCTTTGTTTAACTGTGTTAACGACAGCCATATTACTCCTCCATTACTTTTCCGTGGATTGTGACCTTGCACGGGTTCGGTAACGACGCTTGTACTCCTTTGACACGATCTCGGTATCCTTTCGATACCACGAGTTCGCCAACAAATACATCTCGACTACAGCCATTAACTGCCTTCTGATATTTGGCTTACGGGGGATTTTATCAGTTAACTGGCACGTAGTCTTCTTGTAGTGGTGTTCATAGTCAATAACGACTCGACTCCATGCTACAATGTAATAAAGTAGCTGAACGCAAGTTGATGATAAATCAATTGAGATTGATCTGTTAGACATTTAAAAGAAGTGACCCAAGTAAAATAAAAGAGAGAGAAAATTACAAGAATGATGTAATAAAAAGAACGACAAAGTCACCATAGTAAGGAAAGATTTGCAACTGTTTCCTTTTGCGTATATAAGTTCGGCCTAAGGCGTGTGAAAATTACAGCTTTAACAAACTAGTGAAGAATGGAATTTGACTGGTGATACTCAAATATCTCAGTCTATTAACTTAATGCCTTATATCACTGAGATGTTTCACAATAATTCCATTGATCTGAAGATTTTTTTGGGGTATGTTCTTAGAACTTAAAGTGAACCCTTCAGGATATAATATAAAGATATCCATATATGCTTATGTGTTTTGTAATCATGTTTATATGATCAAATAATTGAAACTTGTACATAAATGACACAAAATCTATTGAAATAACTACAGTCTAGAAATGAACATGATACAAGTCACAGAATTGTCCATCTTCTTACATTTTATAAATATATGTCCATTTATTTATCTATTCCACAGTTAAAATGATTATCGATTAGCTAATGAAATAAGGTACTGTATACGTAGTTAATGGAGGACGAGTTGAAGTATACACATGCAATAAAATGATGTTTTACCAATGTCTATATGGAATAATTCGCTAAGGTGTATGATCTTTTTGACCGTTTAAAGCATAAAGTACCAAGTTTGAATTTCATTGAGGATATCAACTTTGGGATAGAGGTACACTAAGCAACAGAGTCCTAAATAGGACAGAACGTCATTCTTGAATTTGGAAGTATTGAATTCCTGTTACAATAGTTTATCAAATACAATCTAACACATCTTTCTTCGGCAAATGATCCCAGGTTATTGTTTATTCTTTTTTTTTAATCAAAAGCGACCCTTACTTCAAGAAATACAATGATTGTTCGCTTGTAATAAGTGTGGTTGTGTTCCAGTGTTTGATGGTACATGAAATTAAGATCGACGCACCCATCGACTGGAATTAAGTCAATCTTCAAATCATGAGTTATTTTTTGCAAAATGTTTTTCATGATCTGAGGAATATAACGGCAGTTACTAGTTTGGAAACAATATGAATCAAACCGATGTATCAATACTACTATTAAAGTGTTTATCGACTACGAAAACTATTATCCTTCAGAGTTTATTTTGTTAACATGAAAGAATAATTACAATCATTGTATACTGATAGACCATCTGATATTTATTTAGTATAGAGATATTTAGGCGTGGTATAATGAACTGCGTCTTCTTGAAGATCTAACCAAGTTTACTTTCTATTTTCATGGGATTTTGTTGGTAAATCTACTCAAATTACAAGGATTTCTATTATAATAATCATTACAATTTTTCTTCATATTGCAATGGATAGAAAAATTGTATTTCTGATGTTTCGTGACTTAATGTGATCCAGTTCTTCAGAGTATATAAATAACTGAAAGAAATTAACACAAGTTATTTATTTACTCCGGAGAATTGGAGTGTATTAAGTCAGGAAACGTTAGTGCTGGAACGGCTTCCGAGAACTACGATGGAGCCTTCAGAGGGAGAGGTGAGAGTACAATTGGACGGGTAGTTAAAACATTTTTAACGGCCTACAGAACTACTCCGAACTCGACTGTCCCAGATGTAAAGTCTCCTGCAGAAGCCATGTTCGGAAGACATATCCGCATTATTTTCAACGCCATTTTGCAACTCAAAATTGCAGATGTGCATCGACCAAATCATAACATCCGAAATTTTAACATTGGCGATAATGTGTTCACCAAGTCCTACAAGGATCTGATAAAGTTTTGTACAGAGTTTGAGAAACTTTTGGCATATGTATCAGACACATAAACCAAATCCTTAAAGATAAAAGAATAATGCACACTCGAGTTAATCATCTGAATCGTTCACATCAACGACACAGACGCCCAAGAATACTGAAAAGAAGACTTGGACCATGAAAACAGCGAACAAAATGGAACGCCGTCGCAAACCAGTTGTCAGGCTACAATTGGACCTAAGGAAGAAATCTTATTCCGTGGAGGTATTGGGACGGCTTTCGAGAACTACGACAGAGCCTTCAGAGGCCCTAGAAAAGACGAAGATTTCCGTCTAATCAGAATGTAATGTAGTTATTTAGCATATCAACGTGGCACTCCACTATTGGCCAGTAGCATAACATGTCTCTTTGCGGATTGGTTGAACTATAATGTTGATTTAACAAACGCTAATATCTATAAATATATTCATGATTTTCTATACATTTCGATTCTTTTCCAACAAGCACTTTCTCCAGTCTTCTTCTGTCTTTTTATTTGCAACTTGTAGGGTTCTAGCGTTCGAGTACTCAAGTTATACGTGGTATATTTAAAAATCTAAGCTCTATATATAGCAGTTAGAAATACAACTTTTCTGTTCATTGGGATATAACAATGAAAATATATTTTATTATTAACTTTCCACCGAACGCTCAATTTATCTGAAACTAATAAGTTCAACCTTGGTATTGATACCTATAGCCTTCAAATGCCCTGTTACTGCCGAGAGTGGGGAGAGTCCGCTCTCCCTCTCGAAATGCTCTCACACAGCCACGTGTATACAGCCTCTGCCAGGGAAGTCTTACTCACTGCCTTCTCTCACCACAGGGGTGTTGTTTACAAAAATGGGAGGACGAAAAACGAACGTCCGGCGCTTTAATCGGATTCCAAACCAATAGTGCACATCCTGCGGGAACAAATGACATATGAACCAATTGTTGGTTACCGGCTACCATGGGACTGAATCTCCTTACGATGCCCCATTGCCTTGTGGATCAGACCTTCAGGTCTTAGGCTCGTGGAGTGGCCTTTTAAGAAAACCACCTGCTTCATTCTGGGCACCCGGGCAGTGTCACAGCCCTCACTTATATCGAATGAGATTTGTGTGGCGCATATCTGTGTTGGTGCCTCCTTGTACCAATATCTATGTGTTAAAATAAATAATAAGTGATACCTATAACATTTTTATTATGTTTAACTAGCTACGAATTATCCACGTTCCTATTCATTATTCATGTGTAGCAGTTAATAGTTTGTAAACAAAATAGCTTTTCAGATCACATTTAACAGTCGAATCATGTATCTTAATATTTACCATAATACTGATATATATCATCTGTTATTGTTAAGAAAACAATATCATGCTGTGATACCTTGAAAACAAAGTGCCATATATTGAAAAGTAGTTTGCAGTAACGTCTAGTTCAACTGTAGTTAAGTTTATTACAAGTAAAATATTCAATGGTTTGTTAAACATAATACGTTTTATTATACTGTTATAAGAAATGGCTGTTGAAGGTAAACAAAATGTAGAGCTTTCAAGCACATAATCATCAATATTTTCCAAACTATTCATAAATTCAGCGTGATCATTAAGTATGCGTTCCTGGATTTGGAAAACTAAAGCAAGTCCATTTAAATGATGTGATTCCTAGTCACATTGAGTTCATTCGTTTTTAATCGCTTTTACAGGAGTTATCAACCCTAAGGCGATCTTCTTGAATATTTGGGCTACCTGTTTCCTATTATCTGGATATTTCCAATAAGCTATCTGTTTTCTTGTTTGTTTTAACATATCATTAAACCTATTGAAACACAAATATATCCAGTCTATAGTTAAGATAAATGCTGTCTTACCTAGACTACTTAGTAATCCATGTATATTTCTTTAAGTACTATATACGAAACAGACTTTTATAGTAGAACTAAACTATACTGACTTATATAAAATAAATAGAATCGATTAATTAGCAGGAAATTAAAGATTGTTGAATCAATGAACAACTCCCAGAGTGAAATAATGGATAGCGTGCTACCGGATAGAATATTCTTGATGAGATTTCACGTTTTCACTAATTTGGATGTTCATTTGATCGTAGATCAATTACAGAATGTTTTTTTAATAAGAAAAGTATCTTATTTAGCTCTAGTTAAGAAATGACATTCAGAGAGAATGTGAAGTCTAGAGATTAAAATTTAACATTTAAGAGTGTTACTGTCAGAAATACTAGATTTAAGATGTTTAGTGTCAGTTTCGTGTGTGCTACTGATGTTGATAGTTACAAGTAGTATGTATCATCAATCGAAAGTGAAATGTCTGGTCACAGAAGGTTAAGAAGATCGAAGGAAAAACAGAATGTGAGCAAAGAATTATTGGCGTAGAAACGGAAGAACAACGAAGTCTGAGAGGATTGTTTAACATTTTGCAAATGATCTATTTACTGTATGATTCTCGGATTTTACTAAGTGATTCTGTAATTTTGTGTTCAAATACATTCGATTGTTTTTGATTGAGATCATGAACCGATTGATGTTAGACCACCTTTGGAAACCTGGAAGCACTGGATGGCCGTTTCGTCCTATTGTGGGACTTATCAGCAGTGCGCATCCACGATCCCGCGGCGGGGTTCGAACCCGGGGCCTTCGGTCTCGCGTGAACACTTAACCTACTGGACCACTGAGCCGGCATCCAATGGTGATAGTGTCTAACATCAGCCAATCCACGAAATCGCGCGACCATCTTCTATTGTACTGAGGTAGACACCTGTCTCTACCCGACATGGATTAGTTCCACTGATCAGGGCTTCTCACTAGAACTCCGAGAATTCCCTCACGAAGCTAGTCACTAGTGAGCATATGTTGATTACTAGTATAGGGGTTGTGGAGATTTTCCCTATTCGTATTCTCGTTCACTACATTAGAAGTATCGCATTTAGGATACTAACATTCAAAAACTCAACATTCTTTGTATATTTACCGTTTCTTTTTCTTTTCGTGATATCCATTCCTGTTACAAACGCTGCATTCTGATTGACTAATCCTTGATCGTTTAATCACATGGTTGCTTTTGCAACCCCTCAAGGTCATCAGTATTGTTATTATTCAAGAATTACAAATCAACAAATAGTTTGCATTTTTATAAAGGCTGAAATGGCCAAAGATGAAATGAATTTTCTTATGATTTTTATCCATATGTAAACTAAGAGTCAAAAGTAAAATAAGAGAGGTATAATATCAATTATCATCTGGTTTCTAGGAGATGTTCTTCGAAATGTTGCAATTTCAAATCTTAAAAACATTACAGTATGTAATCTAATAGTTGATTTCATGAGTCGATTGAAGCTAAACCACCATGGAAAACCTACAAGCACTGGACGACTGGTTCATCCTAGTATGGGACATTTCAGCAGTGCGCCTCCAAGACCCTGCCCGAGGGTTTCGAACCCAGAACTTTCAGTCTCTCGCGCAAACGCCTGGTGTCTAGACCATTGAGTCAGTCAGCATCCAAATGTGTTAGTCTAACTTCAACCAATCCGCGAAATTGTTCTATCGTCCACCATTGTCTTCACTGAGTTACTATCGCACAACTTGACCAGTGGAGTTCAACCGGGTCTATCATATTCACAAAACCTCTTTCTAATTACAATATGTACCCGTAAATCTTAATATCAGTGATTTTCTATGATTTAAATAAGTGTGTTACTTAAATACAACATGATCGTATATCTACAACTAATTGATCACTAAGTAGTGACGAAAGTCATGTTTATTTAGTCTTTTCTGCGTTAATTGAATACCATTGAAGGGATTTTTATTAGTCCTGACATCACAATCACTGTGTGGTTTGAGAGACAGTCGAAAAAGAACCATGGACCTAGGTTTTGTAATATTTTTGATACTGGTCAGTAACGTGAATAAGTAATCTTGAGTAAATCTGTATTTCCTGTATCATCCAACTTCACAGTCTGGTAACTGATATATGACAATACTAGTTCTTCTTCTACTGTACTGCTATTCAATCCACACTAGACAATTCTATTTCATCTCTTTCGTTCAGCAAGTTGCTATCTAGTCTTTGAAGTGTTAGGTGCTAGATTCTAGTAGATATTGACAGTTACTTACTAACTAACTTACTTACTTACGCCTGTTACTCCCAATGGAGCATAGGCCACAGACCAGCATTCTCCAACCCACTCCGTCCTGCGCCTTCTTTTCTAATTCCATCCAATTCTTGTTCATTTTTCTCATATCTTTCTCCATTTCCCGGCGTAATGTGTTATTTGGTCTTCCTCTTCTTCTCCTTTGACCTTAAGGATCCCATGTGAGGGCTTGTCTTGTGACGCAGTTCGGTGCATTCCTCAATGTGTGTTCTATCCACTTCCAGAGCTCCTTCCTGATTTCTTCCTCCACTGGCATCTGGTTTAATCTCTCCTACATTTGGTTATTGATGATAGTATCTAGCCAACGGACACGAAGTATTTTACGTAGACAACTATTATTAAACACTTGTATTTTCTGTATGATGGCTTTCATAGTTCTCCAGGTTTCTGCCCCATACAGTAGAACTGTTTTGACATTTGTATTGAAAATCCTGACCTTGGTGTTGGTTGACAGACATTTGTTTTGAGTTCCAGTTGTTCTTCAGTTGTAAATATGCTGCTCTTGCTTTACCGATCTGTGCCTTCACATCTGCATCAGATCCACCATTTTCATCACTGATGCTGCCCAGATATGTGAAGGTTTTTACATCTTCCAAATCTTCTCCGTCAAGTGTGATGATATTGACAGTTAGTTAAAATAAAATGGGTAATTCTATTTATAACTTCACATAGTAGAGCTAAACTACACTGATGGTCTTGAGGAATTTTCAAAGACCTTACTCTATTCTGATCGACTTTTGTTTAATTGATGGAAATCAAGGTTTCCTTCAGAATTCCTCAAGTTCATCCGAACAGTTTGCTGACACCATTCACATAATACAGGCAATATTTGTTTACTAAATTCTTACTGTTAGTTGATATATCTTCTAGCAAATAGTGAGTGATAATTTAGTCTAGGGTAATAGCCTTTATTTGAAACTCGTATAATATGGACGGATATATCTATTTAACAGGTAATCAGTTTATATTCTTAACAATTTAATCACTTTTTATTCTACAGTATCATCATACAGTGTAGTTGTCTTAATTGCTAATTGTAATTCTTTGAAGAAAGTACCATTCAGGTACATTTGGTTTATTGGTTACTTAATATTTGCTTTGACCGTATCATTACAATTCGCTTTTGTACACTTTTATACTTTATTGTATATAACTATAGATAGTTAATCGACATATCTAACTGCACAGAACTAATGAAATTCTGAAAGGTTCAGATCTCACCTATTATAATTTGAACCCAGATACATTTATTTCAAATCTAGAGTATTACCACACAATGGATTATTGATAGTTATTATACATCATCCATAGGTACGATCTTTCATAAGAACCTTCATTTTGAGAATTTTTCATCAGATAACAGCAATCATCATAGAAGAATAAAATCAATTCACCGATTCTTTTCAGTTGTTTACGATTCATATACAATGGTAACGATTATTAAAATAAACTGATAGTACCAGGGAAAGTCTTTAACACAGTGTTGCTGAACCGGATAAAAGACGCAGTAGACGCCCAACTTCGAGATCAACAGGCTGGATTCCGTAAGGATCGGTCGTGTACAGACCAAATTACGACAGTACGGATCATCGTCGAATAATCAATTGAGTGGAAATCAACACTGTACATCAACTTCATTGATTATGAAAAGGCATTCGACAGTGTAGATAGGAGAACGTTATGGAAACTTCTTCGACACTATGGAGTTCCTGAAAAGATTGCAATTATTATCCGGAACTCATACGACGGACTACAGTGCAAAGTCGTGCATGGAGGACAGCTGACAGATGCATTCCAAGTAAGGACCGGAGTCAGACAAGGCTGTTTACCCTCTCCCTTCCTCTTTCTTCTGGTGGTCGACTGGATTATGAAGACCTCGACATCTGAAGGAAAACGCGGAATACAATGGACAGCTCAGAATCAGTTAGACGATTTGGACTTCGCAGATGACCTGGCCCTCCTACCGCATACACATGAACAAATGCAGATAAAGACAGCCAGTGTGGCAGCAGTCTCTGCATCACTAGGCCTCAAAATACACAAGGGGAAAATCAAGGTCCTCAAGTTTAAAACGAAGAACAACAATCCAATCACTCTTGATGGAGAAACTCTGGAAGATGTAAAATCCTTCACATACCTAGGAAGCATCATCGATGAACAAGGAGGTTCAGATGCAGATGTAAATGCTAGGATTGGCACAGTAAGTGCCGCATTCCTACAGTTGAAGAACATATGTAACTCAAAACAACTTCCAACCACCATATAAGTGAGAATCTTCAATACGAACGTCAAGGCAGTTCTACTGTATGGAGCTGAAACTTGGAGAACTACAACAACCACCATCAAGAAGGTACAAGTATTTATAAATAGTTGTCTACGCAGGATACTCAACATCCATTGGCCGGATACCATCAGCAACAGCCTACTGTGGGAGAGAACAAAACAACTTCCAGTTGAAGAGGAAATTAGGAAAAGACGATGGAAATGGATAGAACATACATTACGCAAATCGTCAATCTGCATCACGAGGCAAGCCCTAACATGAAATTCTGAAGGGAAGCGGAACAGTGGAAGGCCAAATAACACATTACATCGGGAAATAGAAGCAGATATGAAAAGGATGAATAACAACTAGAAATAACTGGAAAGGATTGCCCAGGACAGGGTCTGGATAGAGAGTGTTGATGGGCGATCTATGCTCCTCCACGAGGAGTAACAGGCGTAAGTAAATAAATAAATAACATTTTATCCCGGGTTTACAGATAATCTTGTTGTGTAATAACATTGTTGTAGGTTAGTAATAGGTAGCTAGTTTTTAATAGATTTTAGGAACAATTAGTTTAATGTTGTTTGTTTTCAGGTTGGGCTCAGGAATTTTCAAGACGAAGGAACTGAGAGGTGCATGAAAACAAATTTCTGGAAATTATCAATAGTAGCCTATGTTTTTGGTGAAGTTTTGTTCTCTGAATTGCATGGTTCGGTTGTGAAGCTTTCATCGTTCTTCTGAACGACATCGTCAGCACAAACCTCACTTCTACTTGAAGTTTGTGCTGATGATATTTTATATTTTCTTGTTGATATTCAAGATATAATATCATTCAAGTAATTTAGATAAATTGGAATCTAGAGTTTCACATTAATAGACAATTTATCAATCTTCAGTGTAATATTGTGGATATTGTTGAATCTCATTGAAATCACCAATCGATACAAGTTAGATCACCATTACAAACCTCGAAGCACTGAACGGTCGTGTCATTCTAGTATGTGACTCCTCAACAGTACGTATCCGTGACCTATGGAGCTAAACCATGTTGAAAGTGAAGCAGTTACCTAATGAATACAATGATGATGGTCGTGCAATGTCGTGGATTGATTGAAGTTGAGCTTGTACACTATTGGATTTCAACTCAGAGGTCAAGAGATGCCAAGCATTAACGCACGAAATCGAAGGTTCCAAGTTCGATTCTTACTTGAAAAATCGTAAATGTGTACTTCTGAGGAGTCCGATACTAACAAAACGCTCATTCATTACTTTCAAGTTTACAATGATTGTTTGACTTTAATCACTACATAATTTCAATGAAACTGTCCAACTAGTCAAAATTCCTTGTTATAGTCATTAAATTTACTGGATAAAATGAAATCATTGTTAATTGCTATTAATATTACTCTTGTTTTATTCGGTTTTTTGTATGATGTAATCTGTAACCTTGCCTTGTATCTACATATCAAACCTCCTAAGTGTATTTTATCGACTTTTTGTTAAATATATCCTGTAGCCTTGGCCTGTATTTAGTAACCAAGATATGATTGGTTGATTAAGAATGTCTATTATTTTCCAAGTGGTAACAAAAACAGCTTTATCCTCTTTTTTTTAAAAAAAGAAAAAAATTTGATTATGACGAATTATCTGGTTTATTGCCACCTAATACTAATTACGTTTAAAATACCCAACTACGTTCAAATATTCTTCTCAATGAAAAATTCACTAGAGGGTATAAACTTAGATCTGACGTTCATATCCCTTAAATAAAGTGTAAATAAATCACAGACTATACATGTAGTGAACGTGAACACAGGCGGGGACAATCGAATGTATTTGAATATAAAATTACAGAACATTATCGCTCCCAAAATGCCCTCATACGGCCGAGAGTGGGGAGAGTTCGCTCCCGCCTCTCGAAATGCTCTCACATGACCACTTGCATACAATCATTGTCAGGCAAGTCCTACTCACTGTCTTCTCGTGGCATTATTATTGCTTACGAAATTGAGACAATGAAAATCGAATTTCCGGCAGAGGCTTTAACCGGGTTGGCGGATACTAAGAGTCCGCTGGTCAACATGGGCTCCAGTATCCTGAAGGAACAAATGGCGTACGAACTAATTGTTGGTGACCGGCTACCATGAGACTGCATCTCCTGACGTTGCTCCACTGCCTTGTTGATCAGACCTTTAGTTCGAAGGCTTTGTGTGTGACCCCCTAAGGAAGCCACCTACTTCGTTCTGGTCACTCGGGTAGTATCACAGCCCTCACACAAATCGAATGATTTATGTGACGCATATCTGTTTGGTGCTTCTTGTACCAATGTTTATGTGTTTAAATAAAAATAGTGTTTCCAAGTTTTTAATGATTGTCTAAATCAGATCGGTTCGTGATTTCAATTATCATCAAAACTACACAATTACAATTACCATACACTCATTGAAGAGTAGATTTCTTGAGTTCTAGTGAAAAACTGTGACTAGTGCAATTCGAAAATCTTGTATATGTGGTAGTTACCCACTGAATACAATGAAAGACGGTTGCACAATATTTCGGTTTAACTAAAGTTAGGCTTGTACACTTTTAAATTCTGGCTTAATGATCTGAAGGTTAAGCGTTCGCAAACATGACAGAAGGTTCAATGCTTAGTCATCCGTTATGGCGTAGAGGAATACAAGGAATAGTTCACTCAAATGATTGAAACGAAAAATATTAGGTTTGAATCCCGATTGGAACATTAACACTAGGATGTGGTTATATCGAGCTGATGAGTCCTAAATAGAATAAAATACACGTTCTGGACTCCACTGATGGCTATTGCCCAACTTCATTTATCCGAACTATACTTACAAATGAGTAACATTGGCATGATAGTAAGAAGTTCCTTTCTATTAGTAGTTTGCGTTGGGGATATTCCGAATTGTATGCTTTCTTAATATTTGTAATTTTTCTCCATGAATCAATAAGTTAAAATTCCTACTTTTTAAGTTTCATTGGTATGGTGAACACTGGCTTAATAGATCACAATGTAAATAATACATGAAGTTGAGTCTTTCCGACCGCCTGTGAGATGTAATAGCATCATGAAAAGGAATAATCATATGACTTAATTAATTAATCCTGTTTATTCATGATAGGTGATTAGTCACATGATATGGGAAGTGTGTTTTCAAGTAGCAGGCAATCGGTTAATCGATATTCAATACGATTCATTTCAGTCTATACAAATCTCATTGTGAATAAACCATATAAAAAGTTGTTCATTCATATACTATTTTCATTTATCTCCAGGGATTAAAGAAATCCAAATCAACAGTCTTTGTGTTTTCACTGCATGTTGTTAGATTTAAGGTCTTTCACACCAAACACCAGTCAGTTAAGCAGTTCCACAAACATAACAATAACAGTCAAAACGTAGACAGAAATAGCTTTGTCTATCATGAGTTTCATATGTTCAGGATAACCAACTATCTGAATTTCATAACTCTATAGAATTTGTCTTATATGTCTTGATCTATAGTCATTTCGGTAACTATTATGACAATATCGAGTAGAATAGGAAGTTTTGGATATATATTCCACTTTAAATTAAATAGTTCTAACTATTGTAAAGTGCATGTGGTTTCTTCAAAGTAAACAATACTTTGAATATATTTGAGATTGTGTTTTACTTTTAGCAAGGTTGTTTTCTACGGGATGAAGTTGCTAACCTCATGATCAACCCTCGTCCTTTAAACTGGCTTGGGCGCAGCAGTAATTCTAGAAGAGTTACAGATAGTTATTTGAGATTGAACACCTGTAAATTTGCGATAGTATTTAACTTCACCCCATCGCACAAGCAAGTGACTATTAGGACTCAGTAGCTAAATGGATAACGCGATGTTGTTTGAAGTGAACGGTACTGGATTCGAGTCCCGGAATAAACATCAACTCTGAGATCCAGGTATATCCAGCTGACTAGTCCCAAACAGGACAAAACGCACGTTCAGGATTTCACTGCTAGCCACTATCCATCTGAGAATGTCTGTTGTATAATTCATTCAGCATGTGATATTCATTTCAGTCCAAATTATTTAAATTTAATTAATAATCACTGTAAAGTGTACCTTAATATTTAAAAATATGCGACATATTACCATCGAGTAAAGATTCTTCACAAAGGTAGGTCAAGGTTTATCTTCCCAATGATTAGGTGTTGAGCTAATAATACTAAGGAGCATAGTGTTGAAGAGTAATCGCATAGTATTCACTTATTGCGGTCACTTTTACATTAACATTTAAAATTGCATAGTAAAGAGCAACTTGTAACTACTGTCTAATGATAAATGTGATTCAAATATTTTTTTATTGATATTTACTCATTAACTGTACTTCTGTGGTGTGTGATACATATGTCGACAAATATAAGTAGTATGTAACACCAATCGAAAGTGGAATGCTTAGCAGCTGAAGGTTAAGAAGATCGAATAGAAGAGAATAGAAACAATCAGTGATTATTATAAAAATGTAGGAATAATTTACAAATAAAGTATTGGACATATGATATTCACATTCTGTTGCCTCAATCTGTGTTCTCGTTCACTACACCACCACCACCACCACCACAAGGGTTGTGTTACATAACGAATACTTTCCCTTAACAATCATTGTTCTTAACATAACTATCGATAAAACTGTTGGGATATTCAGGAAAATATCCCAAAAATTATCCTGTTAAGTCTAATGCTAACCTTGGACTTGAAATGGTATTATTTTCTTATAAGTCAATATTTACTTCATGTGTCATTTTCCTACTAGTTAATATTGTACAATGTTATTTTCTATTTTATGGTACGATGTGGTTTGCTTGATTGGTATATAAACCGAGTATGTTTGAAATATAATGATTCATATCTCAGAGACTGAGACTTACGTTCTGGACTCAACTGGCTGGACTAGACAGAGAAGCAGGGTCAATCAGGACTTTAGGTCGTTCTTACGTGTTTTACGCGTCTTTGGTCCGATCGATAATACGCTTCGCTCTAATCTGCAGTCCACAGTCACAACAAAAACTAATCCAAATAATACCATTTTAAAAACTTTCCAGATGTAATAATAATAACAACACACACAGTCACACATTGAATCTAACGTCTTGTTCAAGACATTTCAATATATCAATTCAACCTTTACTTAGGAGTCTCATTATACACAACATTAACATTTCACAAATATGATCGAATCAATCATTCGGAACGATAATGAATCAAGAAAGTAGAGAAAGAAAGAAATTTTAATGTATTGTATTTCAATTAAAAAGATTCGATGGATCACATTAAAATATTAAGAGTACTACTATATAAACAATAATGACAATATAAATGAATATTATTGTGAGTAGTAGTAGTAGTAGTAGTAATAGTAAAAGCAATACAAAAACAAAAAGAACAAGTCATAATTAATGTCTACGAACAACAACAGAAGTTAACTAGCAACAATAACAACAACAAGAAACAAAAAAAATTAGAAAGCACATAAAGTCGAAGAAAATGATTAGACATTGACTTCTTCATTCTCATCATCGTCGTCATCGTCTTCTTCTTCTTTATCCTCTGATTTATTCTTTAAGAAGTTATGAGAAAAAAAAAGAAAGCATACAGAATAATTACAGTTTGTAGTGTACACAGCTAATTCCTGTAATATATCCATAAAAACCCTTTCTGATACTAACCAGTATATACTCATTAGTGACTGGCATCAAGAGGTATTTCCTGGAGTTACAGTGAGAAGACATAATTAGTGGAGTTGAACCAGGTCTGTTGTGAGATAGTAACTCATTGAAGACAATGATGGATGTATCGCTCAACTTCGTGGATTAGTTAAAGTTAGACATTAATACCATTAGATGCTGGCCCAGTGGTTTAGAGGTTAAGCGTTCGCGCTTCAGACTGATAGGTCTTGGGTTCGAATCTCGTGAGGCGAGATCGTGGATGGATACTGATAAGGAGTCGCACAATAAGACGAAACGGCTTTCCAGTGCTTTCAGGTTTTCCATGGTGGTCTAGCTTCACTTAACTCATGATCTCAACCACTGAAGTAATAATATTTGTTAATATAAACAACGGGATCAGAATGATAAGATTAAAGCTGAACCATATACTTCCAATCCTTAAAAGATCCTTCAGATGTCAAACCATTCTAACCAATCAAGAACTAGTAAAGGAGAAATGAATGATTGCTTACGCTAAAGGACTAGACGATCTGTGCCAATGTATATCTGTGCTAAGCTCTATATTGATGATGTCTATCTAGAACTAGGAATAAAGATTATATTTAAAGAGTTGAAGATTTTGGATATGATATTTAAGAACATCTTTAGTTACTTAGAAAATACAGTGGTTCCTTAGAGTTACAATTGATTAAGACTTTAATATTAGAATATCGACTGTTATTTAAACAGGTCAAGATATTTTTAATGGAGTACATTTACTCATTATACAATCTTTGGACATCGGTATCTCAATGAGGTCATTGATTTCATCATTGGCAGACAATATGCTAATATTGATATACCCGTCGTGACCTTAAGGCGGTTTATGCATTCATTACTGGCTAGGCGATGTAATTCGAATTTACTAATTTAGACTATGAACCTGGAAATTAGTACTTTTCAGTGAAATCTTCCAATCTACTCTTACACCGTAAGACATCGCATGTCGGAGCAGACGGTGGTTGGGCATACGTCCCACTTATCTCAACTGATGGAGTTTCACTGCTTCATCAATTGATTTGCCATACTTATCTAGTATCCGTTTCCTAAAAAATGCATTACTTACTCGATGGTCCCAGGATATACGAGCAATGTTTTGATAACACCTATGATCGAATAATAGTAGCCTACGAATATCATCTACTCTTACCGACCATGTTTCACTGCCATAAAGTAGGACGGAACGAACTTCTATGCAGTAAACACATGAAAGTAAGTTGATAATGAGATTGTTTCAAAAGATGATAATCGGTTTATAAATAAATGATCTAACACAGAGAACTCATCAACATTAAAATCATTCAGCTGGTCACCTCAACTTTGTAGTAAGACGTATTTGTAGTCTTGAGAAAGCTGTTACTCCCTGTAGGGTTCGAGATCACATCAACTAGATTCAGTCTGAAACACCACTACCGAATTATTCGGACCGTGAATGACCTCCTGCAAGACAGGGTTATTTACAACTGAATAATTAATAAATTTCGTTCAATGTTAAATGATTAAACAAACACAAAATTGATCATGATTCAGTGATCAAGTTGCAGTATTGTCATTAATTGTTAAGTGAAATTTACCATTTAAAGTTGAGATTGAATACGTTCACGTTGATTGTTTAATTCATTTTGAATAACAGCTGGTAAATCTTTACCAACTTGTTCGTGTAAATATTTCATTGTTTCATCAACATCCTCTAAAAGATAATCCTTTGGTAGTGAAAAATTCTCATCCCAATCAACGTTTAAACCATCGAAATTGATTGAACCTGTGATAAAAATAATAATAATAAGCCACTTAATAATAACTCATTGGAAGGTTTGTAATTTCACATTGATACATTGGAACAATTAGTCTCTATTAGTAAACAGTCACCTTCGGTGTTTATTTCAGTATATTCATGGCTATTGTGATTCGTGTATTCGATTCGATAAATAAAGAGTACACATCCCAATGAGAAGACAATGTACATACACGGTTGAGGAGTCTCGAATACAACGTAATGTTAGTTTCTAATTACATTTTTAAGTCAATATCAAATGTATTCTAATAATTAACCAGAGAATTTTTACTGTTTATATCCACTTATCGGTAACATTTATAATCCTGCAACTAATAGACAAGTGAAGTGGCATAAAATTTGAAATATTTACATCATTTTCAATTATTTATTGAGATCATGAGCCCATTGATGTTAGACCGTCATCTAGAACCTAAAAGCACTGGACGGCCGTTTCTTCCTATCGTGGGACTCCTCAGAAGTGCGCATCTACGATCTCGCTCGCAGGATTCGAACCCGGGGCCTTCAGTCTCGCGCGTGAACGCTTAACCTCTAGACTGCGAACCGGTATTCAACGGTGTTAATATCTAGCCTTAACCAATCCACAAAATTGCGTGACCATCTTCCATTGTACTGAGGTAGAAACCTGTCTCTACCCGACATGGATTAGCTCCACTAGTCACGGCTTCTCATTAGAACTCCTAGAATTCCCTCACGAAGCTATTCATTAATGAGCACGTGGTAACTATTGGTTCATGGTCTCAATCAATAACTTAATAATCTCCACAACTCTATAATGACAATTCTACCTATTTAATGAATGTATCCATAACCTCAGTGCATATAAAGATTCGTAACGAAAAATCTAATTTACACAAATCGGTATCGTTCTTGGTAGTAATCTGATAGGTAATTTACTTGCCTGGAAAAAAAAAGTAATATGAATACTCATGACTTCTGAGATGGTGGAGAAGATTTATAGTTCAAGTGGATGATTTTGATGGAGTTTTGTTCTTTAAGCTGAAGTTTATGCTGATGATGTTATTTAGAAGGATGATGAAAGCTCCACAACCAAATTATTCAGCTTAAAGAACAAAACTCTAACAAAACCTCGTAACTTCTGTAAATTAAATAATTCACTTAAAATGTCACAAGGATTCAACAAAGTAATCCGAAAGAACATAGGTTTCCTGTTTTCCAATCTACATATTCACTTGAAGAGAAAATCAATTATCATCAATCTCAATTATGCATAAATGTATGACATAGTTGTAGTGTAATTTCAATGAAAATATGCTGATTATATGAATTACAAAACAATAATGGTCTCAACATTTCTCATCAAGAATATTACAGTAATAAAAGATAGTGTAGTTGTACAATCAAAGATATAGTCACAATCAAAACTATATTCAATGTTCTCACATTCATAAATGAAAGATATTGTTAGTTTTAATCCAAGTTTTCCAATGATTTCCTTCTTGATGATCTAATGTTAAAATGCCATCTGAAACATTTAATTACATACGGTTATCTCTATTTTACTGACATGGTATGCCAATCAGATATATCAGTTCAAGGCTAAATAAGTAAATAAGAGTTATGAATGGGTTCACGCTAGTGATCAAGATTCGGCTTCATTTTCTAAGGTAACAGTTACGTAATACTGATTGAAAATCTGGCTTAATTTGTTTTATTCGAGTAGGGCGGTAGGCAGATACATATTTTTGAATGAGTTGAGCACATATTTAATTCAGTTTAGCCAATAAAAGCTTCCTAATAAACTCTGAGTCTCCCCAATCAAGTATCTAGTTTAGTTCGCATATGAGAAGCGTGTTTATCGAATGACCTCCCACCACTCAATAACTGCAATGCAGTTCATTTTGAATGATTTTACACTTAATCCTTTCTAAATGTCAAAATTCTAACTTTAGCATGAGATATGGGAAAGTACATAAATACAGCATGAGAAGAGTCTCACAACTTCTGGACTATTGATGTAAATTTTTCTTCTGATCGCTATTTTTTTCTACTAGGCTTCCAATTTTTCTTTAATACCGAAGAAATTGCTTCGTCTAAATCAATATGAACTCTATTCTATCATCCAACTTTTAACATTGGGATCCTTGTATGTCACCTATCCCTCTATTTTGTTTCCTATTAAAATTTTAACACACAATTAGATGTTTATCTACATTACTATGTCCTTAATGAACGATGAAACAATAAACAAATAAATAAATCAGAAAAGGGGGTCTTTTAGATATTACAGTAAGTTAATAGTTGAATTCATGAGTCAATTAAAACTAGACTGCCATGGAAAACTTGGAAGTACTGGACGCCTGAGATCGTGGATACACATTGCTGAGGAGTACCATACTATAACGAAACAACCGTCAAGTACTTTCAGGTTTTCCATGATGGTTTAGTCTCAATTAACTTATCAATTCAACTATTAAATTAAAATAAAAAACTGTTCACAAGTTAGTAACTAATTGAACAAACCTTTTTTAGGTAAAATACCAATTGGTGAATTGACACCAATATCTTCACCATTAACACGTCGAAGTATCCAATCAATAACACGTATATTTTGTCCAAAACCAGGCCATACAAATTTACCTTGTTTATTTAAACGGAACCAATTCACATGATATATTAAAGGCATTTTATGTGATGGTTTCTCCATACTAAGCCAATGATTTAAATAATGTCCAAAATTATAACCAACAAATGGACGCATAGCCATAGGATCATGCATAACTTGTTTACCTAAATATTTATCAAAAAATTAAATAAATCAATAAATCAATATAAAAGAGATAATAAACAGAAAGTGGGAAAAACAAAATCAATATCATTGTATGGGATAAATTTGAGCGATCAATAAATGACCTTGGGAAAAATTCTCAACATTTGTAGCCAATCAAAAAACAGATCAAATGAATAAGTAATTTATTACGTAATAAGAAAGAGAAGGGATTGAATATAGATTTTTTTTCATCAGCTTTGGATTTTCTCTCATTATCGTCTAATCATATTTATCTTGAATTCAGCTGATTGCTGACGACCTGTTTGAATATCTGGGCTACCGGTTCCTGTTCTTTAGATATTTCAACAAGTTGTCCGTTTTTCTTGTTTGTTTCAACAGATTATGATGTCTACTAATTGCATAATGTAAAATATACAACCTTTCATTGTATGAGTTGACGGCAATATATATATATCGAAGCCAATGTACATTATTCAAATGTCGATTGACTGGACTGCTAACATTCAAATGGCGATCACTCAATATTTATTGTCAAAATCAATCAAAAAATAGGAAACGGTAACTTGTTGAAATACATTGTGCTGTGAACTCTATATTGTACCAAAATCTATAATATTGAATGTAGCTAATAGTAATAGTAGTAATAGTAATAAATTCATTCAAATAATTGTAAAACAATTTTTAAGGGATCATTTGCATAGTTTTAAAGATGCTCGGTTCTAAATTTTTAGTGTGTACTCCTGTGCTGATTAACGAAATTTCTGATGTCATCCATCATCAGTACCGTCGATTATTGTTGTTTGTCTGTCAGGATAAATGTAGTGGGTTCTATTACCCACACTTACTTACGCCTGTTACTACCAATGGAGTATAGGCCACCGACTAGCATTCTACAATCCACTCCGTCCTGGGTTTTCCTTTCTAGTTCTATCCAACTGTTGTTCATTCTTCTCATATCTGTCTCCATTTCTCAGCGTAATGTTTTCTTTGGTCTTCTTCTTTTCCTTTAGCCTTGAGGATTACAAGTGAGGGTTTGGCTTGTGACACAGTTGGGTACTTACCCTAATGTGTGTCCTATCTACTTTCAGTGCTTTTTCTTGATTTCTTCCTCCGCTAGGATCTGGTTTGTCCTCTCCCACAGTAGGTTGTTGCTAATAGTTTCTGGTCAACGGATCCGAAGAATTTTGCGTAGACACTTGTTAATAAACACTTGTATTTTCTGGATGATGGCTTTCATAGTTCTCTAAGTTTCCACCCCATACAGTTAAAACTGTCTTGATATTGAAAGAGATATTAAATCAAATCTTTTTTGATTACTTATTTTCATTAATATGCAATACTATGAAATATCCTGTTTATTAACAGCTGTCTACACAAAATACTTCGGATCTGTTGGCCAGACACTACCAGCAACAACCTACTGTGGGAGAGAACAAACCAGATTCCAGCGGAGGAAGAAATCACGAAAAATTGTTAGAAGTAGGTAAGACACACATTGAGGAAAGCACCCAACTGCGTCACAAGGCAAGCTATCACTTGGAATTCTTAAGACCAAGAAACACATTACGCTGAGAAATGGAGACAGATATGAAAAGAATGAATATCAATTGGATAGAACTAGAAAGGAAAACCCAGGACAGAGTGGATTGTAGAATGCTGGTCTGTGGCCTATGCTTCATTGAGAGTAACAGGCGTAATCAAGTAAAGTATGAAATATCACTTCATCTCATATAACTTTACATTCTTTTACAGCCATTTTCTCATCACTATTACAAACAAGTGAATTTTTTTTATCATTCCAGTTTTTTTGTAACCAAGGTAATTATGTTCTGAGATCAATCATGATATGGTATAATAATTAACATTTTAGTTTAACAATCATCTGTTTCGACCTTGAAGGTGCTTCCTCAATCGATGGTAACTGATCTGTTGGTAAAATTAATTTTCATCCAACTTTATCAATAAATGTACAATCGATTTTAAAAGGTTAAAGTTTTAACGATTTATGATAAATATCATTAGAATGTTAATGAATAGTTTTCTAATTACTTGATATTAAAACTGTATACCTATCAGTTTAGGATAGATTCTTTTTTAATACAGAAAGTTAAACATAGTTATAATACAATAACAATGAATACGTATATGGTATGTACTACTGATATCGATAGATATAAGCATCATGTATCATCAATCGAATAAGAAATATCTTGCGGCAGTAGGTTAGGAAGATCGAAGAGAATGACGACAGAGAATGATTGTTGTAGAAATAAAAGAATAGTGAAGTCTGAGATGATTGATTGGCATTTTGCAAATAAAGTATTTACTGTATAGTGGAGAAGATTTGTAGCTCAGGTAGATGATTTTGGTGGAGTTTTGTTCTCTCAGCTGGATGGTTTGGTCGTATAGTTCTTAGATTTTACTAAGATGTTCTGTAATTTCATATTCAAATACATTCGATTGTCTTCACTTTTGTTTTCGTTCACTACACGTATGCTGGCAGTTAATTAAAACACCGAGAAATTAAATAACTGATATTTTCAAGAAACATTCAATAAATTATGTTTTTTCAGTATTAAAGCTCTTAAAGAACCGATTATCTAGAAGAACTGGGATGAATAAATCAATAAATCGCTCGTTTGAGATACACAATTTTATACATGATTCGACCATGTAATCACTATACTGAAGCAGTTCATTAAACGTCAAATATCTTTTAGGAAATATAGTACAGTGAACAAGAACACAATCGGGGACAACCAAATGTACATTAATGAAACATTACAGAATGTTTTGGTAAACTATGAGTATCATACAGTAAATACTTCATTTGCAAAATATCTATCAATTATCTTAGACTTTGTTGTTCCTTCGGTTCCATACCAATCATTTTCTGTTCCTTTTCTATTTTCTTCGATTTTCTCCAACTTTTGCCGCCAAGATTTCACTTTCGACCGATGATACATACTACTTATATCTGTCGACATCAGTAACACACATCAGAGTAGTAACACAAATACATAAATTGTCATATATTTTAAAAATAAAATTATCAAACATTCAAATAGTTTTATTCATAAATTTGATTTTAGTTTATCCATCACATTTTCAGTAGTCAATAAATGTACTGTATCTAACACTTTTGCGTATTCTACGAATCATTTAGTGAGTGAATACTAAAATATAAGTGATAAGTCTTGCGGATTAGAATGCTATATTCGTCTCCTAAGCTATTCTGTAACCTCCAAGCTAGAACTATACAGCGACCTGAACACGAGAGAGAAGACTCAAAGTGTGCGAGTAGTTTACTCCAACGTTCATTCTAATACAGAAAATACAGGGTTTTTATAATATTTTAAATGTCCTTGGGTTGCTAGAAGATTCTGGAATGCTACTAAAAATAGTAGCAGTGTAGCAGCCAACAAATCAGAGCCTCTGCATGTGACGTTTCGCTTCCTTGATATGTTTGGCTAAGACTTCAAGCGAACTCTCATTGGATGAAACGCTTCTTCGTGTTTCCTGATGCCTGCTTGTCTCTTGCAAGCAATTTTCTGGATCACTCCAACAATAAGAATATACCTTTCATGAGAATATTCAATACAATCCAAAACTTTCAGTAAATTTGCATTTTCTATCCGGTATATGGTATTGCAACTAAGTGACGTATTCATGGCAGACAGTTGTGCTTAATCCCAGATACATCAAGTGAATGAACCGTAAACAAAATGCTTAAAAGTACTAGATACAGCACATATATTGAATATGATAAAACACTTTGTTGGATAGATCTAAACACTCGGTGCCCAAATTCTATTAAAGTATTCGTTTAAATATTGACGAATATTTGTGTGAATGAAATCGTTTTTATATTAAAATTACCTTTGAATTCGGCAGCCGCAGTTGCTTCTGATTTTAATGCTGCGCCTAACATAACACCATGTTTCCAATCAAATGATTGTAGAACTAATGGTATACCTTCAGGTCGACGACCACCAAAAATTATAGCTGAAATTGGTACACCTTCTGGATTTTCCCATTCAGGATGAATAATTGGACATTGATTAGCAGGACAACAAAATCGTGAATTTGGATGTGCTTTAGGATCTTTACTTTTATCAGATAATTTAACATGATCACCAAGCCATGTGATAATTTCTGTGTCAGGACTATATTGATCTTCAAGTCCTTCCCAAAAGATATGACCATCTTTAGTTTGGGCAATATTAGTAAAAACAGTGTTTTTCATACATGTAGCCATTGCGTTCGGATTAGTTTTAGCGTTTGTACCTGGAGCAACGCCAAAGAAACCAGCTTCTGGATTGATTGCCCGAAGAACACCCTAACATATATGTAAGGAAACATAATCATAATAAGTGATGTAGATAAAAATAAGAATTATTATTATCATTCATACTATTCACTCGTTACCAGTTGCAGGCTTACAGCCATACTTTAAGTATGAGAGCTAGTGGTAATACCCAGTTGCCCTAAATGAAATAAGTGGAGTAAGTTTCGAACCTAGAGCCCACTGGCTGAAAGTCCAATACCTTAACCATTAAACCACCGCTTCAATCATATATTAATACTAAACAAATGAGTGAAATTCTTGTCTATTATTAAAATTCAATACAGGATTTAAGAAATTAGGGTAACATTTCAACATGAAAACTGTTGAACATTTACAAATAACTGTAAAACCAGTAACATGAAGGATACCAGTGCTTGACTGGTCATTTAAACTATCTAAAAATTACATCTGAAATGACCCTTTGTTGATGGAATAGACTCAATTTATCTCCAACAGCCATGTTATGTTCTAATGGAGAGATACTGTCTTTAATAGTATTTCTTAAACTATAAACACTGATAATAGATTGTTATCTCAAATCAGTAGACAACTTAGCGAATTAGATAGAGTCATTAAGATCTATAAACATAGACTTGATAAATCTCCGATATTAAAAAAAAAGAGTACTCACATGTTCATCAAAACGCATCCATGCTATATCATCTCCAACACATTGTACTTTCCAACCAGGCAATGATGGTTCAAGCATAGCCATATTTGTTTTACCACAAGCACTAGGAAAAGCAGCGGCTATGAATTTCTCTTCACCTTTTGGATTTGTTACAGACATAATTAACATATGTTCAGCTAACCAGCCTTCATCACGAGCAATACAACCGGCAATACGTAATGCAAAACATTTTTTCCCTAATAATGAATTACCACCATAACCACTGCCAAAACTCATAATTAAACGTTCTTTAGGTACATGAGAAATTAAAGTTTTCTCTGGATTACATGGCCAATGATTGATGATTTTGCCTAAGACGTTAATAAATAAAATAAAATTTTCATTCAATGTAAGTAGTTTATGAGTATAGATTAATGAGAAACTTTATTACTGAAAAGATTATAAGTATTCATAGTGATTAGTAATTTATTCAAGGAAGCGAATTTCCGATCAGTTTTTGATGTGTTAACGTGATATCTTCTGAACATTATCGATTAAATAATTATCGCTTTTGAACATTATAATGTTATCTACATGGCAAACACCTTTGACAGAGTCTTAAATGGGATAGAACGCCCATCTTGGACTTCATTCTTAGCCTTGTTCTACTACTCTTATTATCTACTAGATTATTTAGTTGAATAATCGTCGGAAATGATCATTCACTAGGGTTCATTAAAGGTTTAAAGCTGAGATGAAATACAATGAATCTTTTTGAACTATTCAAAAAAACAAATTGTTTAAGAGTTTCAGATTTAAAAGATTAGTTTTCTGAACATTGTAGGAATAGATTTCTTTTTTAAAATTCATTCACATAAATATTGGTACAAGAAGGTATCAAACAGATATGCGCCACATAAATCATTCAATTTGTGTGAAGGTAGGGGTACTGCCCGGGTGCCCAAACCGAAGCAGGTGGTTTTCTTGGAGGGCCACATCCGGAGCCTTCGACCTGAAGGTCTGATCCATAAGACAGTTGAGCATCGTAAGGTGATGCAGTCCCATGTTAGCCGGTGACTAACGGTTGGTTCATACGCCATTTGTTACTTCAGGATACTGGAGGCCATGTGCACCATCGGTTTGGAATCGGAGTTTTCTTACTCCCCTAGGTAAACTCTCCATGTCCACCAACCTGGCTAAAGCGCCGGACATTCGCTTTCCATCCTGTCAATTTCGTAAAAAACACCCCTGTCACTAGAAGACAGTGAATAGGACTTCCCTGGGAGTGGTTGTATGCACGTGGCCATGTGAGGACATTTCGAGAGAGAGGGAGAGAGAGAGAGAAAGCTAACTCTCCCAACTTTCAGCCGTACTAGTACATGTAGAAAACTAACTCCTTTGATGGCTTATTTACATCCACACTGTGTTTGCCCCAAAATAACGGGTGTATAAGTTTTCAAAAGTTTATTGTCGACCACCTCCAACCATCATCTAATCTCGATATGTAGTGACCGCAATGTCGAGTCACCTAGACTGGTGGCCACATTGCAACATAGTCGATAGCATTCGATCTGCACTAATAAGGACTAGACACGCATGACATTGATTGCCACCCAGTGATCAATCAATTGTAAAAAGTTTATTGTATTACAACTTTTAATCAAAAATGATTTCATCTGGACATTATAAAAGACAGTTGTAACTTAATTATTGATTTTATTATGCAATAATATCTAGATCATTTTAACTAGAAACTTAAGAAAAGACGCTGGAAATGGGTAGGACATACATTGCGGCAATCATCAAACTGAATCGCCGGGCAAGCTTATACTTGGTAACCTCAAAGCAGAGAAAAGAAGCAAACGAAGGAACATATTTCCCTGAGAATTTAAGGCAGTGACCAAAAAGATGAATAGTCAATTGAAATTAAACAATCAGTATGGAGGGCAAATTTATCATTTTGGAGAAAACTAAAGTGATAGTAATTCATTAACGTCTTAAAAACGGTGAAAAAATACTTTTATCGTTTATCAAGTTCAAGATAACCAAGTAATATACTTATATCAATAGAATCATTTTTATCATATTCTAGTACATCCCTCAACAAAGTTATTACTGATATGTCCGTTGATAACTGGCTGATTATTTGTTCGGAAACGGCTTGGCACTTTAACCAAAGTTAATTATAAGTAAACAACTGAAAATAATGAAGTAGGGAATAAATGAATTATGAGTATTGGGATCGTGGAGATTGTTGAATTAATTGAGATCATGAATCAAATTAAGTTAAACAACCATTGAAAAACCAGAAGCATTAAACAATCGGTTCACTCTAGCATATTACTCTTCAACATTTTATCCTCATAATCCGGTCACCAAAGATCGAACCCAGGATTTTCTATCGCATGCTTTCATGTTTTTATTAACTGTTTAACTTGGGTGGGTGATCGATCTCTTTGAAATAAACACATTGTTTGAGTTTGTAATTTAGTTTGGTAACACAAGATTATTAAGTTACAAACTAGGAAAATAGAAACATTAACAGGTTTTTGATTTTCAGTACCTTTCTTGAATATTGGTTTCAGTATAAATTCAGAAACATATAAATGATTCATAAATCATGACCTAAAGTTTTACACTAATAATAAACATAATCTTTTTAAACTTACGATGAGATGAAGTAGGGCATCCAACACTATGAACGCATCTAACAAACTCCTTACAACATTCAATAACGTCCCATACATCTGGATGCATACGTGTCATAATTATCATGCATAGTACAACATAAATACTATCAGTTATTTCAATCCCAACTTTACTCAATGGTGATCCAATTGGACCCATACTGAATGGAATCACATAAAGTACACGACCTTCCATACAACCAGGATAACGGTCTTTAATTTCAGTATTCAAATCATTAGGTGAAATCCATTGACCAAGAACACCTTTAACTCCTGGAGCTACATCTGGTACAGTATCATGTTTATGCTCTGAACAGATCCAAGTTTTTGATTCAACACGTGCAACATCACTTGGATCAGTACATGTGATATAGTTGTTTTCATACGGTGGTAGTTTATGTAAAGAACCCAATTCAACTAATTTTTTTGTAAGTTCTTCACGTTCTTCTTTGCTGCCATCACATATGTACACTCCTGTCGGCTTACATATTTCCACCTGATTTTGTTTAACAAAAATTTAAAACAATAAATAAAATATTTCAGAATTACTAAAAAATCTTTTGAAATTATGTAACCGTGTACTTTAAAACCTAAACGGTACGTCTAAGTGACATACTGTGCATATATTACTAAACAATATCAAAGAGAGTTAGAAATTGGAAAGCCAATTTATTCGCCGCCTATAGCAAAAATAGTCAGATTTACACTAAAATAAATTCAATCTGAAAATGTAACTTCCTCTGGCAGACTGGCGTAAGTCAAAAGGAAGGCTGTTCCGTACGAATCTTATAATCTACCTAATTTTCCGCACAGTTGAGTAGATTTTAAACAATTCATATTTTTATGAATAGTATTTGCATGCTAAACTAGTTATTTATGGTAATAATCAGTTTGTAAGGATAATGTTACTTGTATGCGTGCTATGTAACTTAATAAAGAGTACATACTTAGTTGGTGCATTCATGGTAATATCGGAAACCTATACGATACCATGTGAATCGCTTTTTCTCCTGCCTTATTTAAGCATTAGAGATTTATGAAAACTAGGATCTAACTAATTAAGTCGGTTAAATTGATTCCTTTATAATGAGTTTTTTGTTGTAGTTCCTCATAGCTACAAGGAAGAAAGTAGTAGATAGTGCCGATCAGAAACATTATAAGTCTTTATTTTACCGACATTTTTAAAAAATGGTCATACAGACCCTATAAATTTCAGTGTGAATAAACATATTGGCATTTATTGTAGGTTATAAAATTCAACACACATCAGAGTTTGCTCTTACGGTTCAAATGATGTTTTCAAGTGAGAGCACTTTAAAAATTGCAGAAATCACTGAAACTTATCTTGTTCTGCAAATCTAGTCATTCATACATCACTTTAACGTCGTTTGGTTATTTGATGTATTTTTTACATTATACTGACAGTAAATTATTTCAGTTTGAAGTATGGGGTATATCCTATAAAAAGATTATGTATTTCAATATGAAACTCTCGTGTATTAGAACCTGCCCAAATTTATAACTTATAATAGGGTTAACTATAATTAAAATTTCATGAAATCTTATTATTGATATTTTATTCACACGTTAAGTGTTTGTCGTCTTAATTTTTAATCATGTGGTCAGAGTTACGATATATATATATATATATCTGAATGTAACCTTTTTACCTATGGTAATCATTTCGCAGTCCAAACAAGCTATGTATTGCTAGTAACTCAATAACTGAAATAACTTTTGCTCAAAACTAATATACTGCATTATCACCAAAAACAATTTTCGTCAGGCTTCACTCCACTATAAATGGTAAGGAAAATGATAACCATTTTCTTTATGATTCTCCAACACTACGTAGCAATAACAATCCATACCGTACTTTTGTTTTTACTGCGATCGATAAAATATGGTGAAAGGAAACCAAACTATTTCGGACATACCTGAACTACATTGAATTCGAAAGTCGCATTATATTGTATAACTAATACAATAATTGTAAATTGGTTCATTTATCAATTTGTGTGATTACAAGTTAGAGCTCCTATTTTTAGGTTCTTTCTAAATAAATCTTCAAAAAATCTATGAATACGGTTGAACGCATCAACAAAATTTGTAGACACAAAACACATTACGCAAATCGAAGTTAAAAATAATTTAGTGCGATACAGTAGCGTCTATATATAACATTACCTACCCATTAGCAACAAAGCGTTGGGCAGACTTGGCATAGCTTCAAACTTCCCCTTAACGACTGGCACTGATCCCAAACATGGGGATTCACTACTCTCAGTCCACATGTTGGAAAGTTCTTCTGAAAGACAAACAACTGCTTACCATATACTATGATCAAACAAATGTTATTTATTTTATGTATACGTAAGAGTTAAATGAGCGAAAAATATGTTGAATCATGAAAACATAAAGTATAAAACATGATACAGTGATGAAACAATGGAGTCCAAATGTTTCATAGTATTTTGAACCATTTTATTTAGATCCAACTGGTTTCACCTACATACTAAATACATATATATATCTAATGTCCCTCTAAATTGATCAGTCAGTAGACCTGTTGTATTTGAGCATATAAATATGTAATACAGCTTGAGTAAAAACTAAAAAAGCTGAGTTTATTCTCCAACCGAGAATGTAAAGGCTTTATTTTGAATTCATATTTGTTCCAAACGTAATGTCTTGGATATTTTTAGTGAATTAAGAAGCCAGCTGTAAATTAGCGAGATGATTTAACAAAATTATATATTATGGAGTTCTTTCAAAATTGTCTTTATTATTCGTCATTTGTTGTGTTACCATATCTCTGACCATCGCTCGACATGTACAAAGTGATGACCTCTTTCTAACATCATCATAGACATCATTTATTGCAAACAAGTCCTAGCTGAATTTATTTAATTTGGAGCGCTAATACTCCATTATTAATAGCTTAGTTAAGAATCCATGAAAACTATGAACTGTGTCTTTCAATATTAGACTGATAAAACATGGAACCGTGTGACAAATGATCTCTGGAGTTATCAACGAAGAAGCTCTTAAATAGCTAGAGAGAAAAGTTACCGGGCACGCCAGATGTGATATTGTTGGTCAGTATCTTTAAAGTTTACTGAGCTGTTAACGAATTAGAATCAACCCGTATCGACCTGTGACAACAAGTCTGTCCTGTATTCAGTTTATAGAGGACCCAAAATAAAAACCCTAGAAGCAAGTACCCGCATAAGTCCTGACATACAAGTAGACATCAAAGTCTCGTCCGCTTTATTTTTCTGTATTTTTCAAAGTATGGAAAACATCTTGTCTTACTACTTGCAGTGATACATTTAACGAAAAATACTAGCAATTATGCAAAAAGAATAGATAATAATAGTTATACGAACATAAGACACTGAGAGCCATTATGTTAACAATGACAGGCTATATTGAACCATGATAAAGCCAAGATGCTATGAAATTGAAAAAAAGACTATGTACATTAGACGTACAGATGTTTCATGTTATACCTTATTGATGGCACACAGAGAATAACGTTAGACAAAGTCGAAAGAATTATACGACCGGCAAATCGTGACGAACGCTGCGTGTAAAAACCTAGACTAACGTTCATAAGCAATAGAACAGACATAAGACCATTCAGTTCAATAAATTAAGTCACCAATATGTTGAATGCAAATCTGACTTTTGTGACTACGTTACACTGAGTGTATTATCTGCTTATAGGTATAACACGCATAATATAAATCTATAACACTCTCATTCGGATCGAGTAATGTACTACCTTTCTGAATGTAATGAAGTGTAAGTCAAGTTTCGATATTACTACAAACAATACTCCAGGTTTTCCATTGAATAATTAACTGAAAGTGTGAAATAAAGCAGAAATGTATTACATTTTAATTACCAGGGAAGTTTAACACAGCTTCAAAACTAATATTCTAAAAGAACTCACTTGATACAAAAATAACGAACGAATACCGATTGTTTAGGGTTTAAATATGTGCCAATAACGAAACAAATTCATTTATTCGAAAAAAGCATAGGATTAGTAAAAGACAGTTTCATCACTGTGTCCCTCAGTATTCTTTCTATTATTGTTCTGTTGCTAACGTAGTCTTCGTTTTCTTCATTGCTTTCTCATATTTGTCACGTGGACAATTATTTACGATGTTTCTAACCAGCAAATTAATAACATCTTCGGATGTAGCGCTCTCGATAAGATACATCCTTTACTTCTAAGAAGGAAGTCTTGTCAGGTTTTCGAACTCTTGTTTGCTTATTCTAAGACATTCGAATCCTTTATAAAAAGAAGGAGATTTCAACAATATCGTCAGCAATAATAATGAGAGAGAAATAGCGTATCACTTATGGGAAGTGAAATTTATGGATATGTTATCGTCTCGCACTATCTACCAAATCACTGTTCAAGCTTCGTGACGGTAATTTACAAGTATTCACTTTGTATTCCAGACTTCTCTCAAATAATTATACAGAGAAGCCTATCACGGTTATTGGCTGTGAGGGTGATGCACACAATGCAATTTCACATGGCTGTTTGTTTCCACTGAGCTGTTCTCCTAGAGCCAACTTGTAGATAGTTGAGATGGCTCCCACCAATACAAATCAAAATCTGACATTGTGCTATTTTACCACTAAATTGTTTTGTGCGCCCAATGGAGTGTCTCACAGCATGAGATAAGTTGGTAAACGTGGTCATTAACATCTTTCCCATTCCTTATAAGTTCACGTTTCTTCGACATTACTTGCTACTTAACTCACTGTCCGGACCTAATCACCCAGTAAACTGAAGCAAACGTAGAACCGAGTACACATGTATATCAGTTCAGGTTACTAAACCAAGTGAAAATAACATGATGATATTTTTCAGACGAACCCCGGAGTAATGAATGTCGTAGTGAAATTAGTAGAAGCAGAGAAGATTAGGCACCAGGGGTATGATTTAATAAAGTATAAAGTAGTGGAAAAATTACAGAGAATTCAGAAGCTTCAAATCTAGGGGATGATAAAGAATGGGTTCACCCAAGCGATTTTCAGGCTATGTCATTCGAAGTGTCTAACCACTAATTGTGATAATTGTGTGGACTCTCGTCATGTAGTCTGCATCCAGCAACATTGATGATATTAAGTCAGTAACTTCATGGATTACTGCTGAATTTTGATTTGATCTCCTGTATTCTCTGTCCGACCTGATCATAAACCAGACAGTATCGCCTATCGAGGAAGGCAGCGGATTGGCAAAAGCTACATATGTCCCAGCCAACTCAGTAGATATACTAACTCCTCAGCAGACTTCTAATCTTTACCTAGTACCCTTTTCCCGATGAAGCCATGGCTTACTCCAAAATGCACGGCCGATGCTTCAAAGACATGAAGGATTATGGTCTGGTTCAGTACTTGTACATTTATATTCGCTACTATAATAATATACCTGATCTCAAAATTATAGATTTGTCATTATGTGACTATCTAATTTAAGTCATATCAATGTCTATACAGACTTGCCCTGTAATGACAGTCAGCAATATGCTTAATAATAATTTTATTCTGAAAAATAAAAAAAATAATTACAGAATTCACGCCAGTTTACAGGCATGATCAATTTGATATAAATAATAACGTTAGACGTGCAGAACAAACATGTTATAAAAGAAATTTTTAAGTATACTAGTTCAGTAGTTGTTTAAGTAGTACATATATTACAGCGTTCCAACGCATCAGCCAAAAATTTTTAATATTTCTTAAATGGACAGCCTGTTGATTTATGAACGGTGTAATTAAGGTCAATTCGTGTGCCAGATCGAAATAATGATAATTATCTACAACAAGAGAAATTAAAACGAAAACAGAGAACACGGAACAACAAAACAGTAATTACCAAAATATATCAATCAGGTCTACCTAAATGCGTGTGTCATGTGACACAGTGATATACTGTTTATGTTATTCAAATTAGTTAAAATTGCTAGGGGCGGTGTTAACATATTGACAGCAAGTGGATGGTTTTACTAAGGAAATTCACTAATAAAGATGGCTAAACATTTAAGGTTCCTAAAATATCACTTGTGGAATGAGATACACTTGAAGGCGCTAGACCATCCAATGCATTTTCAGAGGAGCAGTATGAATCGATGCAGCGAACAAATAATGGGAATGATTTTATCGTGCGGATAGATTGTGGTAAGTTATTCCAGAGTCTAGAAAATTTACAGGCGAAGTAATTCATATAAAGAGATGACTTAGAATGAGTTTGTTTCACTAGTGCCAAGGAATTACGGATGTCATAATGAGAGGTTTCTGCATATTGTATCGCGTGATCGGATGTAAACGATAGTTTATGAAGTAGTTTGAAGAAAAAGATAAGATTTAGTTTGAGTCTCCTCCTCCATAAAGGGTCTAGCCCAAGTTTATTACATCTAGAATTATAAGTTAAGTTACAATCAGCTCCAAGAATACGAAGTGTAAATCGTCTCTGTACTGATTCCAGCCTTAATTTATCCTTTATGAACGCACTGCTAAGAATAAACGTGCAATATTCTAGAAGTCGAGCACAAACTTTGTACATTAGAATACGTGACTCAGTGTTGTAAAGATTTAGAGTTGTGTAACCTATTAGACGTTGAGACTTGGAGGTCTGTTTTAATATATGTTCTGTAAACGACAAGTCTTGGGAATATTTAAGTCCTAAGTCTACTACTGTATGTAACCTAGATAACACTTCTCCATTTATGGTAATGTCTAGGTTGAGTACTTCAGGAGAACACATTCTGAGTTGCGGAAAGAATAATATATTTAATGTGGACAGTTAAAGCTCTTGCTAATTGAGCGCTATATTCGGTTCCTAAGCTTTTTTAGTAAACCCTAAGCTAGAACCGTACAGCGACTTGAACACCAGAAAAAAGGCCCGAAATATGCAAGAAACACTTTACTCCAAATGTTCGTTTATGTACAGAAAATATAGGGTTTTTATAGTATATTAGACGTCCTTGGGTCTTCCCGAGGGTTATAGCATGCTACTAAAATAGTACCAGTGTAATAACCATTCAACCAGGAACTCGAAATGTCCCTTTCCAACCTCTAGATGTTTCTGGCTAAACTTCTAGTGAACGCTGATTGGATAAGATGCTTCTCGGTGTTTTCGGAGCCCATCATAGCCTTTCTTCGAGGAGTTTTCTGGATCTCCCCAACACATAGGAAAACGTTACGCAGAACGACCATGCTGTATTGATCGATCGTATTTGCGTCCACCTCCTCTTGGTGTCACATGTCAGATTTAAATTTTCTCAGCAATTATATGTTCAGCTTCACAGATCGTGTGGTTAGGAAGCAACAACACTACAGACACGTATGATCAAATATTAGTGATGAACCTGCTCCTAAGGCGAACACGTGGTGCTTTTTTATCACCCCAAGTTTATACTTCATCCATTCAGAGTAGAAATCAGTGAGACGAAAGGAAATCACATGTTTGATAGTCAGTAGGCAAGTGCTTTTTTGTCTACGTTCAGTGACCAACCACATTTTACTGTCACTACGACTCATCGGAAAATGAAGGTGATAATTTAACTTTTATATCCTACTTGCTCTGTAGTTGGTGTAAAAAACATGAAAACCAATGCTTATAAAAGGGACGATAATGGGAAGTAGTTACTATGGTGCAGTGATGTTTATCATGGTCGCGGACGAGACACTTTAGAAGGATAAGTACACTCGCTGACTTAGCTACAATAGAGCACACTGCACGACTATGAGAGATTATCTTTAACAGGCTCGACTCAATGGGTGACCACTACGAGATAGTGATGCATATCGTTCAGAATGTTTTCTTGGAAAATCAAACATTAGCAAAGCATACACCTGGGGAGAAGATCCAGAGTTGAGAAAGGCACAGAACGCCTGCTACAGGCTAACGAGAGAGCCTAGCAAATGTTGAAAAGCTTCCTAAATGGTCTTGATCATAGCTCATACTTAGCGTTGAGAAGCACATGCAACACCAAAGTTCGAAGTGACAGCTGACATTCCATAGTGAAGCAACCCCCCGAAATACAAGCTGACCTACAAAGCAGTGGATTTGTGCACTTTAAGTGACAAGTGGAGAAGACCTTACCAAATAAGATATTATGGAGATCTCTTATGATCAAATAAACCAGTAACCCGCAAACATGAGACATTTCCGGTTAATGACATGGGAAATATTTAGCTAACTTCCGGGTTAGTATTAACAAAACTAGGCTCCCTGTGCACAGGAAAGTGACTTCGGTGAATCTTATTATGACACTTTGGTATACGAACCCACTTTTCGCCATCATGAGTAAACTTCAATTTCAGATAGCCCTTAACTTAGTCCTTCCCCTACGAGTGTTGAGAGTCTGTCTAAACGTTTGTAAATGTAGAACCAAGACATGACGATTGTTGATTGGGCTTTGTCAGTCATAGGACAAGTTAAAAGCTACCATGCAAATAAGTTGGATTCACACATTATCATTGTGGTCGTTATTACCTTCACTCATTTTACTGATCACTGTATTTCCATCAGAAATTTGCGAACTTTAAAGACAGTCATCACGATCGTTTCGTTAAACACAATAATGACTTATGGTGTATGCAAGCAACAGAAGCTTCTTAGGTTTGGACATCAGTCAGTAATCCCGACCAGATGTATTGATTTTTTCCAATGTCTGAATAACTTGAGATCACAGAACGTCGCGTAAGAGCGCAAGTTTCGTGATAGAACTGCTGTCCCTGTACTCACCCGGACCATTGTTCACCTATTTGCTGTCCAATATGTCCAACCAATAGACTATACACGCACATGGCGAGCCTAACAGTAATATTCGCTTAATTTCATATGTGATCAACCAAAATGTCATTCGATATAAACACCTGTAAGGTGGACAACAACTCGGCTCTAAGTGACTTTGAGAAATACAGACTCTATACCATAATAAGCATGTTAACATCAAGCTAATCGAATGGTTAGTCTATAAAACTATAACACCAACCTCAAAATCACTTAGATTATGGAGAAACTTATCAAAAATGCTGCTTAGTAAAAGTGCATGAACATCCTTGCACTGCAAGTTTACACGCAAAATTTAATGTCACTACATTAGATGTATAGGTGGCATTGTGCAAAGAAATCAAACACAATAGGCTATCTTTAGTGTGGATGGCAGGAATTCATATTATTAACGTAGTATATGTGTAACAGCTCAGGTTGGTTGGTTAAGAGTTGACCCCAAACAACCAAGCATATGCCAAAACAGTATTGTTCAAGTATTCATTCACTTCCTTATTTTTTATAAGCGTTATATTCCCTATTATCTTATGTTGAATGTTGAGAGCCTTTGTTTGTCTGAACAGATAATCCCACGCTCCACTGTGACTGCGCGAAGATCGAAATAAAGACCTATTCACTACTTGTCTGGTTTCTTCTATCAATAGCACGAGGGTTACCTTAAGGCACGAAACTGGTGAGCCCTTTTTGAACACAAATTTAACCTCATTTCTGTTATTAACATTTTTTTTACTTAATCGTAAAAGTAGACCTGATTATCCGTAAACTAAGTTGAGTATATAACTAGTTTATTCCGTATTATCTTAAGTTATTCGTGTTATAGTAACCATTTTTCGTGCTAACTTTATTGCTATATTTGTCACATACCTCATGTCAGACTCAATAGAAACCCATAATCTGGAGGATTTGTCACCAGTGGAGATAGACACTGTTATGACTACGAAATCCCGACTTCCAGAATTTGATCGTAGTGATCCTGAGTTGTGGTTTGCTCAACTAGAGCATTATTTCACGAGACACAATATCAAATCTGAAGGGATTCGCTATAGAGACTTGTGTTCTATCCTTCCTCCTTCAGTCGCCAAAGAAGTCCGTGACTTGATTTTAGATCCACCATCACCACAACCATACACCATCTTAAGACGAGAGATAATGAACCGTTTATCATTATCAGGTAGTCAAAGAATCCAAAGACTTTCTCAAGGTGAAACACTAGGTGATCGGTCACCGGCACAGTTTTTACGTCACCTCCAAGTCTTAGTGGGTGATAACACAGTGGGTGAAGCAGTCCTAAAACAAGGATGGATACAAGCTCTCCCATGCTACGTCCAACACTGTTTGGATGCACAAGATCCTGAAACCTCATTATCTCATTTAGCGCGTATAGCCGACAGAATAATGGAAAGAGGTCCTCCAACTGGATCAGGCACAATAAATCACACACAAAAAGTAGAATCAGCAAAAGACCCCGTAATAGAAGGACTCATTGCGAGTGTTAAGAGTCTCACTGAGGCTGTCACCAGAATGCAAATGGGTCATAGAAACAGGAGCAGGTCACCACAACGACCACGATCCAAGTCACAAAACAGGTCACAAATGTCCAGACAATCTGGGCAGTTTTGTTGGTACCACTGGAAGTTTGGTGTCAACTCAACCAAGTGCATGCAACCATGCGCCTGGCCTAAGCATAATTCTAAGACAGCGGGAAACGAGTAACCCCTCCCCAGGTCGCGACGACTGAGGAGGGGCGCCTAAACAGTCGCTTGTTTTATGTTAGAGACAGAAACTCTGGCTTGAATTTCTTGGTGGATACTGGCGCTGCTCTTAGCATCATCCCTCAAAATAAAACTGAGATTAGTCGAGAAACATCATCAATTACACTTCAAGCTGCAAATAAAACTAAAATCGCGACATTTGGGCAGAAAACTTTAACCCTAGATTTGGGGTTCAGGAGGCAATTCCCTTGGGTTTTCACGGTAGCCGACTTAGATCTGGCAATACTGGGGATGGACTTTCTAGAGAGATACGAATTTCTAGTTGACACCAAGAAACGGCGATTAACACTAAAAGAAACTTCGTATTACACAAAAGGCAAAGAAAGTCACATCAGCTCTCTTAACTTGATTCAAACTCCTCCAGTAACAACAGCGAAATTCCAAGATATACTCGCGGAATTTCCAAACTTAACTAAACCAAACCCACAGCCTTCTAAAGACAAACTAAAAGTAAGTCACACTATCAAAACCGAAGGTGCACCGGTGTTTGCAAAACCCAGGAGACTAGCACCAGATAAGCTCAAAATCGCTAGGGCCGAGTTTGATTATATGCTACAATTGGGTATTATCCGTCCCTCTGATAGTCAATGGGCATCCCCTTTGCATATGGTCCCAAAGAAGAATGAAGGTGACTGGCGACCGTGCGGGGATTACAGAGCCCTAAACCGTCAAACCGTACCAGATAGGTACCCAATACCTCATATCCAAGATTTCACCAACGGTTTACAGGGTATGAACATATTCACTAAAATTGACTTAGTCAGGGCATATCACAATATCCCGGTGGCTGATGAAGATATTCCCAAGACAGCTATTACTACACCCTTTGGCTTATTCGAGTTTGTACGCATGCCATTCGGCCTGAGAAACGCGGCACTTCCTCAGATATTCTTATTCCACATTCTCACACTCTTTCTCTTGAAAGCACGCAGCAAACCGTCAGCGATAGTTGTAGAATAGATCACATGCTACAAAATAAGATGACAAGCTAGTAAATGAAGAGACATCCATGGACTATCGTTGACAGCGTTAGTCGTCACTGATTGTAAGTCAAATAGTGAGCGAGTTGATAATTTTCCCTTGGGATGAGAAATAGAACTAAGGTGTTTTCGATAGATAGGTTAATCGAACCGACGTTCCTACGGAAGTCGATTCTAGGGGGAAGCTAATGTAACAGCTTAGGTTGGTTGGTTAAGAGTTGACCCCAAACAACCAAGCATATGCCAAAACAGTATTGTTCAAGTATTCATTCACTTCCTTATTTTTTATAAGCGTTATATTCCCTATTATCTTATATTGAATGTTGAGAGCCTTTGTTTGTCTGAACAGATAATCCCACGCTCCACTGTGACTGCGCGAAGATCGAAATAAAGACCTATTCACTACTTGTCTGGTTTCTTCTGTCAATAGCACGAGGGTTACCTTAAGGCACGAAACTGGTGAGCCCTTTTTGAACACAAATTTAACCTCATTTCTGTTATTAACATTTTTTTTACTTAATCGTAAAAGTAGACCTGATTATCCGTAAACTAATTTGAGTATATAACTAGTTTATTCCGTATTATCTTAAGTTATTCGTGTTATAGTAACCATTTTTCGTGCTAACTTTATTGCTATATTTGTCACATACCTCATGTCAGACTCAATAGAAACCCATAATCTGGAGGATTTGTCACCAGTGGAGATAGACACTGTTATGACTACGAAATCCCGACTTCCAGAATTTGATCGTAGTGATCCTGAGTTGTGGTTTGCTCAACTAGAGCATTATTTCACGAGACACAATATCAAATCTGAAGGGATTCGCTATAGAGACTTGTGTTCTATCCTTCCTCCTTCAGTCGCCAAAGAAGTCCGTGACTTGATTTTAGATCCACCATCACCACAACCATACACCATCTTAAGACGAGAGATAATGAACCGTTTATCATTATCAGATAGTCAAAGAATCCAAAGACTTTTTCAAGGTGAAACACTAGGTGATCGGTCGCCGTCACAGTTTTTACGTCACCTCCAAGTCTTAGTGGGTGATAACACAGTGGGTGAAGCAGTCCTAAAACAAGGATGGATACAAGCTCTCCCATGCTACGTCCAACACTGTTTGGATGCACAAGATCCTGAAACCTCATTATCTCATTTAGCGCGTATAGCCGACAGAATAATGGAAAGAGGTCCTCCAACTGGATCAGGCACAATAAATCACACACAAAAAGTAGAATCAGCAAAAGACCCCGTAATAGAAGGACTCATTGCGAGTGTTAAGAGTCTCACTGAGGCTGTCACCAGAATGCAAATGGGTCATAGAAACAGGAGCAGGTCACCACAACGACCACGATCCAAGTCACAAAACAGGTCACAAATGTCCAGACAATCTGGGCAGTTTTGTTGGTACCACTGGAAGTTTGGTGTCAACTCAACCAAGTGCATGCAACCATGCGCCTGGCCTAAGCATAATTCTAAGACAGCGGGAAACGAGTAACCCCTCCCCAGGTCGCGACGACTGAGGAGGGGCGCCTAAACAGTCGCTTGTTTTATGTTAGAGACAGAAACTCTGGCTTGAATTTCTTGGTGGATACTGGCGCTGCTCTTAGCATCATCCCTCAAAATAAAACTGAGATTAGTCGAGAAACATCATCAATTACACTTCAAGCTGCAAATAAAACTAAAATCGCGACATTTGGGCAGAAAACTTTAACCCTAGATTTGGGGTTCAGGAGGCAATTCCCTTGGGTTTTCACGGTAGCCGACTTAGATCTGGCAATACTGGGGATGGACTTTCTAGAGAGATACGAATTTCTAGTTGACACCAAGAAACGGCGATTAACACTAAAAGAAACTTCGTATTACACAAAAGGCAAAGAAAGTCACATCAGCTCTCTTAACTTGATTCAAACCCCTCCAGTAACAACAGCGAAATTCCAAGATATACTCGCGGAATTTCCAAACTTAACTAAACCAAACCCACAGCCTTCCAAAGACAAACTAAAAGTAAGTCACACTATCAAAACCGAAGGTGCACCGGTGTTTGCAAAACCCAGGAGACTAGCACCAGATAAGCTCAAAATCGCTAGGGCCGAGTTTGATTATATGCTACAACTGGGTATTATCCGTCCCTCTGATAGTCAATGGGCATCCCCTTTGCATATGGTCCCAAAGAAGAATGAAGGTGACTGGCGACCGTGCGGGGATTACAGAGCCCTAAACCGTCAAACCGTACCAGATAGGTACCCAATACCTCATATCCAAGATTTCACAAACGGTTTACAGGGTATGAACATATTCACTAAAATTGACTTAGTCAGGGCATATCACAATATCCCAGTGGCTGATGAAGATATTCCCAAGACAGCTATTACTACACCCTTTGGCTTATTCGAGTTTGTACGCATGCCATTCGGCCTGAGAAACGCGGCACTTCCTCAGATATTCTTACTCCACATTCTCACACTCTTTCTCTTGAAAGCACGCAGCAAACCGTCAGCGATAGTTGTAGAATAGATCACATGCTACAAAATAAGATGACAAGCTAGTAAATGAGGAGACATCCATGGACTATCGTTGACAGCGTTAGTCGTCACTGATTGTAAGTCAAATAGTGAGCGAGTTGATAATTTTCCCTTGGGATGAGAAATAGAACTAAGGTGTTTTCGATAGATAGGTTAATCGAACCGACGTTCCTACGGAAGTCGATTCTGGAGGAAGCTAATGTAACAGCTCAGGTTGGTTGGTTAAGAGTTGACCCCAAACAACCAAGCATATGCCAAAACAGTATTGTTCAAGTATTCATTCACTTCCTTATTTTTTATAAGCGTTATATTCCCTATTATCTTATGTTGAATGTTGAGAGCCTTTGTTTGTCTGAAGAGATAATCCCACGCTCCACTGTGACTGCGCGAAGATCGAAATAAAGACCTATTCACTACTTGTCTGGTTTCTTCTGTCAATAGCACGAGGGTTGCCTTGAGGCACGAAATATGGATGTTACTTAATAAGGAGATATGAACTGCGTGTGGTGTAAAATACTAAGAATATGGAGTTAGATACTAACTTACTTATGCTTGTCAACTTTCGAGGAATAGCATGTGCTAACCGTCAGGACTCTCCATCGATTTTTATCCTGAGCACTCCTATCCAGTTGTAACCAGTTGCTATTCATCATTTACATGTCTGCTGCCAATCCATCCAGCAGTGTTCTTTCATCTTCTTTTATTCCGTTTCTTTTCAGGATTCCAAGTTAGTGCTTGCCTTATGATTCAGTTTAATGATTCCCTCAGTGTGTATCCTTGTTTACTTCCAACGTCGTTTTCTAATTTCCTCTTCAGCTCGAAGCTGGTTTGTCCTCTCCCATAGTGGGTTGTTGCTGATGATATCTGGTCAACGGATATTGAGTATCTTCGGTAGACAAATGTTTGCAAATTCTTGTACCATTTGATGATGGTTGTAGTAGTTCTCCAAGTTTCAGCTCCGTACAATAGAATTGTCTTGACGATTATTGAAGAGTCTTGAAGATTCTGACTTTCATGTTGTCTGACGGTTGTTTTGAGTTCCAGATGTTTTTCAACTGTAGGAATATGGCCCTTGTTTTGACAATTCTTGCTCTTACATCTGCATCAGACACTCTTTGACCGTCGATAAGTCTCCCTATGTATGTAAAAGTCTCCACCAATACCAGATCTTCCCCACCAAGTGTGATTGGGTTGGTGTTCTCCATGTTGCAGTTGAGGGTCTCGCTTCCGTCCTTGTGCATGTTGTGCCCAACTAATGCATCTTTGCAGTTATTTCGTTCAATTCACAACACCGACCAGTCACAGTCCCTTTCTTAGTCCCATTCACAGACAACATCGTCTCAATGTACCGAACTATTGTCGTGTATGGTCAGTGAGTGAGAAGGAGATGATTTCCGTCAGGTGTTCTGACCGACTGATTTGGTTCGATGTTGATAGTGCATGTGCATGTGCGTGTACGTCTGTATGTATTGTGTACTGTGTAGTGTTGTTCTGAACAGTACAGTGTATTTGGATGAGGGGGAAATTGAGCGGTGATACTGACGAATTAGTGTTCTGTGTTGTCGATCATTTTTCGTGTGATCGGGCTGCCTACGGCGTTGGATTTGGGCACTGGTCTGAAATGGTTGTTGAATAGAATCCCACCAGCAACATATCTGTTCACAATCAACCCCATCACCGTATCACATCACATACTCCCGACAATCGCATACATACTACCACGATCATACAATCACGGCCAATCATCAACAACAACACAACCACCACGTCACACTCTCCACATTCTCACTCCTTTCCGTGTCACTTCAACACTTCGCCCAATTCATGACACCGGCCAGCCACAGTGCCTCTCTTTGTCTGATTTCCGAAGAATCTCATATTTCACCATGAAGCATCAGAGTTTTCCTGAATGGAGATCCCACGACTTCGAGAACGGATTCTAAATGCTTCAACTTATTTATTCTGGTTAGCGTCTCTTTAGGAAAATTGTTTTCTAATGTATGAGATTGCTGACCACATGCACAACCCTATTTTTTCCTCAAGCTTGAGACAGGCACTGACAATAGAAGAGCTCTAGGCAAAGTTACGGAAGATTTAAAATGATTTAAATCCGTAACTAATATACTATTTCACGTTAAGATATACAAAAACACGGTTAAAAAATCTACAGGTATATGAGAAGGAGAACCGTTTGAAAAAATGCTGCATCTTTCAAAACGGGTGACTTTATAAACTGGTGAAAGACTCTTCAGTGAATCTTTAGTGACAAAGAGACAAGGCTGCATTGAACGCGGTCCGAAATGAGAGCTTACCTGAGAAAATCAGGAGATGGGGCTCGTGTAGATCACTCACGTTGACAGTGAAGGTGAAAACTTTGACAACCCAACTCATTTTTCACATTGGAAATCTCTGATCGTTTTTCTGTTTACTTACTCATGTTGCGAATTAACCTCAAGGCCTCAAGTGATCGATGCCATTAAAAGATAGTAAGCATGTTGTAGTGATCTGAGGAAAACTCAAGATACGTCGGCAAATCTGATGGTTTAGAAGAGGGAATACGGAGTACATGATCAAGAAAACACTAATCAAGCACGTTTTATAGATGAGTGAAATTCAAGATTTGTATATGAGTGGTATTGTGTAGGTAAACTAAGTACAGTTGGAAAGATTTCTAGTGGTATTTCTGATTATCGATGTCCTTCAGTTTGTTTCGCGTAACTCAGAGAATGCTTCAATATGAGGAGAACCACATGAAGAATTTCAGCTAAGAGACATGGTCCTGAAGTTGCAAATTTATAATTTAGCTAAGTGAAGTAACCAAAAAGAGTTGAATATTTGTTTTAAATATGTGTCAGTTTCATCAGCGATAGTTGTTAGTCTAAAAATCTGTTCGAGTACAGACTACTTATGGACAGATTAACCCCTGGGGTGGTCTACCTTCAATCGACTCATGATCTCAACTATTGAGATTCTGATTATTACCCCGAAAAGTCCAGATTAGTTTGTTGGACGAAACGTTGGAGTTATTTAAACTTAAATCACTGAGATTATTTCACAACATAATTTTCACTCAAAGTTACTTTTCTTCACCTGACGTTCAATTCTTGTCAAACCATTCATTCTTATATTGACGAATGTTCGTATAAAAGCAATGAGACATTCTATACGTTTTCAGAATAAAGCTGTAATGCTGTTTGCTGACAAATGAACGTCGGAGGAGCGACCAAAGAACACATTACGCCGAGAAACGGAGACACACATGAGAAGAATGAACAACAATTGGATAGAACTAAAAAGTAAGCCCACGACAGAGTGGATTGTAGAATGCTGATCTGTGACCTATGCCCCATTAGGAGTAACTGGCGTAAATATGTAAGTCAACAACCGTATTCGGCTATCACGCTTTCACTCGATCAAATTCAAATGGAAAATGTTTATTTACAAATCATAAAAGGAATGGAAAACAACAAATTTAAACAATGTTTATAGTTTCTCAACACCAAGTTCCATATCACCCTTTACTGTTGTAAACAATCACGATGGCTTTGGATAACCATCCAATAATCCAACAAACAACAATATCATTCAGAATAACATTGTCCAGTGACAAACCTTGTGATTCGTATTGTAATTAAGAATCTATTCATTTCATAATATCGTATGATAATTTTGCCGAAATCTTACGAGACATCAGACTATGAATGAAGCTTTAAATGAAAGAAAATCTTCAGAATAATTATTCAAATGACCTTATTGAAAATCAGACTACCAATCGTCAGTCACATCCTACATACTGTATTATACAATTATGAAATATATTTAGTCGATATTTTTGCTCTCTCACTCTGTCTCTCCCTCTCTCTCTCTGGATCTATATGCATATATATACATTGAATGCAACTGTCGACAACCATTTGTAACTAGTTGTAAACATGATACAGTCAAACGAACACATCACCATTTACTTTGCATTAATGATCGGTAAGTTTAATACTTTTAAATTGATAGTTGTTTCTTTTTATATAACTAAGATGTATTGATAACAGTTGAGGAACTATTGATCTCGAGATAAGACTGTTGGTTCTACTGAATATATATATATATATACATCTGAGCGAATGAATTCTGAAGTAAATTCAACGTGTTGCTTGGCAATCTGGTCCAAGCTTTCTCTCGAATACAAATACATTCCTTCTCATTAATGTCTCACATCGAATCGGCGCTCAATTACGGTGAAACTATTCGATCAAATTTAGACGAAAGTTCTTATTTATTATTCTGCAATTGTATCAATTCATAACTGAATAGTTCCATAAAGGCATAGTGGTAACATGCATTACATCAATCTTACTCCTGTAAAACTCAGATATAATGCAAACTAATTGGTTGGTGATGTGTCATTGTTTACAACTTTGTGATCAGTAGATTATGAGTAGTAAGAGAACATCACTCATTTTTCTTTTGTGACAATGTGATTCGTTGATAAATATGGATAAAGATGGTAGTTTATGACACATAATCAGTAGTAAGTGAACTATACAAGTACAAATAGTGGAAAGCAGATTATATAACGATTTCCACAAATTCAATGAGTTCATCAATGATCATAATGGAGAGACATCCACTAGTATATTCATTGTGTATTTTAAATCAGGTGAGATTTCAACAATAAAATAAGCGATATTGAATTTGTATAACGACCGTTCGATCCAGGAAAATGATATATATATGACTATTGCATCAACATTACTATTGCCATTGACAGCATTCATTCTAGTCAATCACTTGGAATTACACTCACTCGCTTATCACGATGGAGTAATCTAGGTGAAATGGTCAACGCATTGTGTGACTTCGATGTGAGCATAGAGATCACATCATTTCTGTCGAACTCGAGTGTACTCATACCAACTGTATAGATCGCGAACGTTAATGATGTACATAGACTAGGGCTGTTTGTTGTACAAAACTAAAACATATGTATATTGAATCAAGATACATAAGGCATTTCAACTAGGTTCAAGTTGTTACATGTGTTTCATAATGGAAATTCATATTAACACATCATATCGCATCATATTTCTCTTCATGTTTTACCAATTTTTCTAGTATTCACGTCACTACACACGGGAAACGGACAATATAAACCTGCATATCTGGAAACAAATATGGTTGAAAGTGAGTGTGATTATTAGAATTATGAATAAACAACCAAGCATAATGTTCCCGCTGTAAGCATTCGCTTCAATTCCCTCTAAATCATTACATTTCTGAAACAGTCATTCCCTATTCCCATCATAATACATTTTTGCTAGTGTCATGATAACAAAGATTAGTGAAATTATTTTAGGTTGATTGTGAATGCACAAACGACAGTTTATTTCCCTAGTTAAATGAAACATTCATCACGAGCTAAATTACTCGTGACGTCACCGGACTAAATCATCACGTGGTTAAAAACACTGTCCAAATGACATGACAGTGTGTGAATACTGCCGACATAGATTCCTACTGACAGTTACATCTGCAAAGTAAGAGTAGTCGAAGATGAACTTACTTCGTACAAGCAAATGAAGTTGTATGAAAGCACTTTCAGAAAAGTGGTGATCAGTATAACTAGACAGAAAACAATCCAATCCACAGAACAATACATGTGTGCATTTCCAATGAATCGTCCTAAAGATAATTGATAATATAATATCATCAGCAACCGTATATTCTTGCATAAGCTGGATGGAAATTCATCAAACATCGTTAATTAAATGCGCGAATTATGCTGTATCTTATCATTAGTATTTTTCAAGCTCATTCACATAATCAAGATAATAAGTGTATTCGAATACGCAAAGATATAGCATTCCGAAAACACATTTGAAATCAGACAAATCAGGTGAGGGATGAAGTGTCTTGATGCACGAATCTATTTAGTACACCTTTGAACAAGTGAAGTTGTTGACAGAGTAAGGGACATCGTGTTTGTTCTCACAGTTAATTGTGTCACTCAATGCCATTCGTTCACAAACGTGTGTGTATCTATGCTGATCAGCATCGCTGACTACTCGAACCAGTATTCGATAGACACTGAAATCTGATGTGAATCTGCAACGTAGGTGATTGAGGAGAACTGTGTTGAACCCAATTAATAATTCACAATGAAGATGAGATTTGAGACTTTGTATCACATGGATCATTATTCACTTCTCCACCATGACCGGTTTGTATGTACACTCATCCACCTGTGCATTGAACTACAAACATCACACAAAATAGAATGATCTCCAGTTAGATTATTTTGTATTTGATTGAGTTCTCGAAATCTTAATTTGTGATGTGCATCGCAAGTTGCAGTAACTGATCCACCATCCCTATGTTCATCTTGAACTTGTCCAATCAAAACTGTGCATTCTGTAAAACAGACCTCGTATTAAACTGCTCAATTGCTCACATAAGAGAAAATACTCAATCATTTTAGTCGACCATCAGTTTATAGAGTAAAGAAATTCGAGTGTCAGTGCCATCAATGTCATCACACTGGATAAACAGTCATACCTAATAAATTAATTGCACCCTAACCAAACTCTCCATTCCAAGTGTTTTCTCTTCACTTTCAAACAGACAATGCAAAAACAAATACTTTCCGCGTAATTCAAGAACAGACGACAGCCATGGCCTTCGAATGGAAAACAATGACGCATGAAAATTTTGGTTATGTCTATTTGCTTCAAGACATACCCTATGGGATGGATAGAACAGTGAAAGTTTACGAAGGCAATATAGGTTTATTAGAAGCTATTGGCGAACCATGTGAACATTCAAAATATCGTGCTGAGGGCTACACCGATCACTTCTCTGCTTCTAATTTCGACACCTTTCACATGACATACAAAAGAGGTGAGTTGTTTCTAAACTCTTACCTAACAATCACATTTCCAATCTCTGTTCCATCTTCGTCACAATTATACAACATTCAAATTCCATATTGACATCTTTAGAGATCACATGTTCAGTGGAATGTTTGATTGCATTTCTTGTGATGAATGTCAATCTCTGCATACCTTGTAACGAAGCCACAGTACTGCTCCGCTTGATATATTCACCATCAAATCACTGTGTACATCAGCAGTGACAATGTCACAGTGTATTCATTTTGTGCTCACATTGTTCCTTTCATTCCTTCCTAGTTCCGAGAATCAATAATGTTCAAATTCAGTTGAGGTCAAATCTGTATTCACACGTGAAGTGGGAAACAGAAAGAACAGCCTGTGAACCAACTGATTCCATCATTATATTCAGAGGATATTCGAACCAATCACTAAAGATGTATACCATCACGAACAACCAAATTGAGTACTATTCGGATGAATTCAAAACAGAAGAAGGAATGGAAGAAGTGTTCATTGTGTTCAGCAAACATGGAAACCGTTTCTCTCTACCGACGATGGGTAAAATTCTCTTTGTGTGTCTTATGCATTGCAAGATTTTTCTGGCAAGCACTGTTGTGGAAGTAGAAAAATGTGTGTACATGTAGTGCGATCGCACATGTTTGTCAGTCGACAAATTGAAAAGGAATATCTACCAGAGTGACTGTCTATGTTCACATCTGACTCACCCAAATGTAGTTCAGATGTGTGGTCCAAATAATGTTGTTTCTACGTCAACTAGCAGTGCCTGCCATCACAGAAATATCGAAGTTATTCATAGTCACAGCTCACTGATCGGTGTAATCTAATCATAACGGTTGACATCATGATAATACATATCTAGAATAGAAGAGCTGGTCTGATTCACCCCAGTGTTGCTTTAGTTTTATACTTTCCGAATGTGACCAACCAATGTGATCATGACAATTTGATGAAATAGGTAGGAAAACCCTTACTCACAATCGAGTTCACGTTTCTGACGTCGCTCAGTAATTTAACTCAGTTTTGAACATTTCTCCATGTAAATGTGTCTCATCTCAATACGCTGAGTGTTGTGCCATCATGACTAGAGTCATTTGATAGTCATCTACACCGATGACGTCATCATCACAATAATGATTAACGTGAATCATTGCAGACGTTCACAGACAAATAATAACCACTGGTCCACATGTGAATGTCGCACTGATTCTGGTCATCACAACACACGATACATGTAGAGTTAACCAAGACACCACAGTGATAATTTATATATGGTGAGATCATAGGAACTAAGCTGAGAAAATAGTACATTGAAATCTATCTCACGAGTAATCTGTTTCATTGAGCTCTGTTCAGCACAATTTTGTCAATTCAACATTCCATTCTCAACTAATAAACAAACTCTTTGTTTTCAAACTTCTCTCTTTCCTACCGCAATCCAAATCAATATGCCATGAATGTGAGTTTATTGATTATACTTTCAAACACAAAAAGATATTTTGTTCAGTTAATACTTTCCTCGATGTTCCATCAGTATAACTAGTATAACTAGTTCCTTCTCACCTACATACAGGATTACACTCAATCCCAACTGTGTTCTATGCATCAATGAATTGTGTTTGGAATGTAGGTTCAGCATGAAACCACATGATGTTTGATGTTTGTAGAGAGACCAGATGAAACTGTCTCCAATTCAACTGTCTGAATATCGGTAAACATTTGAAGAGATTTGAGAATGACAAACGTCCCTTCAAGACTAGTCTGATTATGTTCAAGCGAATTTTCAACATCACACACACCTAGTCACCATATTGTTTTCATTGTTTTGTAGAATATGAAAGCCAAATGTAAGTTCATGTAACGTTTCTGTATGTATAACAGATCAATGTTTACTTCGCTTCTTCACTAACCTTAACATTTTGACTATGTAATAGATCACAGTTGCTGTCAGTCTAATCTTTTCATAACATTCTCATTATTGATTTAGTCACCTTAACGAATCACCAACATAATCATATGTATTCGTTGTTTTCATTTACCAGATAAAAAACCAGTGTGGAAAGGGAACAAAGAACAATCAACAAACCAAACAAAACGTGAGATAAATACATAACGATTAATCCATTGTTCCCCATGTAAATCTGACTAGATTGTGAGAAGTTTCGGAGTATTTGTGAAAGTGAAGATACTCCGAGGTTAATAATTAACATGCTGATTGAACAGTTATGAACTACTGAGACGAAATACACGTGACAATCTATGGGATTGATAAACACTAGAAAGTCACTCTCATCTCAGCATATGGTGATTAGATACTAGACGTAAAATTCAACTCACTTCATTGAAAACCTGTGCTGTGTAAATCGAAAATGAGGAGAATTCGCATAACTGTATTCAACGGTTTCCGTGGAACATCAGTCATCTGATCGCGTTGAACACTAAAATGTGTCATTCATCACACGTGTGTGTGTGTGCATGTAGTGTTGGTTGAATGAATGTGTCAGTGCTATTTGTGCATACTGAATGGTGATATAAATGAACGTGGTCCCACTTCACATCAACATTCTAGCATGAATTGATCAGTTGTGTATATTCTGTTGGTTGAGTCGTTCGTCAATAAGTGATTTGGATTTCTGTGTTTATTCGATTTATGTAGCATCTGTGAATTTCACGGTGAAGAATGAGGACATGACTAAGTTCACGACAGGTGGAAATCTCACCTAACTCACATTTCTTCAGGCCTTCTCTTCCTATGATTACGTGAATGTTTCTGCCTTGACCAATGCATCTTTTGCATATGTTCATGACGTTTTACGTACTTTATGCTACTTATGTCGATGAAGTTGGAAATCGTGTGTTTTAATGACACCTTAAGTATTCAACCGTTGAATTCCAAATATGTTTCGACTAACACACCATGATGTATTCTGTTTGGAGTCGTGAAATGTATTATCTCCTCTTATGAAATTATTCAACTGAATTTGTCATATTACACTTGTGTTTATCTCTCAGTTACAGCATCGAATATTACAGTATCGTCATTTCTAGAAATACAAGCACTGCATGTGAGTCAATCATCTCAGACTTCATTGTTCTTCCACATCTTCACCAATCATTCTTTGCTCTCATCTCTTCTCTTCGATCTTCATACATTCTACTGCCAATCATTTCACTTCCCATTAATCACACATACTACTTAAATCTAGCGAAATCAGTAGCACACACCATAATTCAACATTTTAATTCCAAATAAGTCTCAATAGAAAATATTCGCTTTCCATGAATAACACAGGATGATGTTTTCTGTTTGGAGTCGTGAAATGTATTATCTCCTCTTATGAAATTATTCAACTGAATTTGTCATATTACACTTGTGTTTATCTCTCATTACAGCACGAATATTACAGTATCGTCATTTCTAGAAATACAAGCACTGCATGTGAGTCAATCGTCTCAGACTTCATTGTTCTTCCACATCTTCACCAATCATTCTTTGCTCTCATCCTCTTCTCTTCGATCTTCATAACATTCTACTGCCAATCATTTCACTTCCATTAATCACACATACTACTTAAATCTAGCGAAATCAGTAGCACACACCATAATTCAACATTTTAATTCCAAATAAGTCTCAATAGAAAATATTCGCTTTCCATTGAATAATACAGGATGATGTTTTCTGTTTGGAGTCGTGAAATGTATTATCTCCTCTTATGAAATTATTGAACTGAATTTGTCATATTACACTTGTGTTTATCTCTCATTTACAGCATCGAATATTACAGTATCATCATTTCTAGAAAATATCAGTACTTCAAGTGAGTAGGGACTTCACTGTCAGTTCTGAATTCATGTGCACAATAATCACTTGCCAATTTTCTCATAAATCCAAACTGTCTGAACGTATTCGTACACATCGAATGCTACTCTCCACATATCAGTATTTTGAGAGATATCTCCTTTAATAAAGTCGGTTCGCACAGTTCAAATCATATTCACAATCTGTACACTTACTCAACACAATTATATAGACGACGTTCATTTGACTGATGTTTTATCATTTATGTCAATTCACATGTGTCAACTTTATACTGCATATCCACATGTAGTTCTATTTGTGCATATGTAGGTCACGAATTATCTCACATTCTCATGCAAAGTTCTAACTGATCGTTAATTCATTCTCAATTTGATAAATAAATTTGGATTCCCTGTTGTTGATCTTTTCTTTCTCAGATGTCTTCATATCGATATTGATTCTGGTCATTTTCGTGGTCAGCATAGTTTTGTTCTTTCTAATCAAGATGTTATAACAACAATTGTGACGTGTATTTGTCTGTGTGAACTCTGTGTGCGTGTGTGCGTGTGTGTGTGTGTGCTGTGTGTATGTGTGTGCAATTCTGTCAAACTGTATAAAACTTTCGTTAAATTATTTTCAATAAAAAGATGATACTGTGGTTTATTCCTTTTCGGAACTCAACAACGACTCACTAATAAATATACAGGGACAATGAGTAGTCGAGTGAACAATCATCTTCAACAACTAGGTCATCATACGCTACATTCACCATTCCACAATTATCGTGTTATTTAACAAAGGTCAAACTAAGGCATCGAACTGTGAATCAGACCTTGTTTCATGTTTAAGGACGCTTATGTAATCATAATCGGTCATTATGCTTCTTGAACACTCATGAGCAGTAGGGAAGTGCTCCTGCATAACACGTCTTTAAATTATCTACTCCTCGTGAGTATAATCACAATTCATTCAGAACGCTTATCACTAAGTAGAGCAGGAATGTAATTTAGGACTCGACTAAATACTGATTACGAATTCATCTTCCTACTTCTCTGTCTAAATGTGCACACTACTGCTCACTGCAAACAATTACTTTACCACTATTCAACAATTATTCGACTGTTATGTTGATTGCTAGTATTACTATGAAACGCGAATTTTCAATAGAAAGATGTAAACAACTATCAAAAGGTAGTGCATCCATCAAATAACTTATATAATTGTTCGACATTTAAATCAGTATTTCTATTAGGCTGTCGCATTTGAAGCATCCATGTGCTTATTGATGGTAAAATACAGTGAAAGAACTATCTACAACTGCCAACTTGAATAAGTGAAACAATATTCCGTTAATTTCAAAATTACAACAAGTTCATTCAGTTGTACAACAATAATGGCACAGTGCCAAATCTAACTGTCTAAACAACAATTTTAAGTGTAAATGTCATCCACACTCTCGTCAGACATTCTGACTGACACTCAAGTTCAAGCACCAGCTGCAAGTGTCCGACACAATATAAACCGAAAACCAGGTCACAATATTGAGATGCTCGTGCCAGAAAACCAAATGTTACTACGACTAAACGAACTTGTTGATAGGTGTCATTACCAAGGTTTGATTTGATAATTTCGAATAAATTGAGCATTGGGTTGATTGTTATAAATAAAAATAATATATTTGTAATATCCCAATGAGTAGAAAATTGGATTTTTCTGACGTTTCGTGGCTTAGTGTAAGTCACTTCTTCAGAGAATAAATAACCAAATTAAATTAATCCAAGTTTAAATAGTACAACGGAACAATGCAAGAATAATATTTGATCAATCAAAAACAGGTCTGAACAAGTTGATGTATGTCATTTCTGTCACGGTGATTCATAAGTGATAAGTATGTAAATTTGTGTATGTATGTGTGTGTGCATTGTTAAAGAATGAAAACTGTGTGACCTATATGGTAAGAAAGGATAGAGTTTAAATTTGTAATATGATAGTGTGAAATTGTAAATACGATCAGACTGAATGGTTAGGATAGATGGTCCAAGTAGGATGTATGGTAAGGCCTTCTTTTCTATTGAGAGAAGTAGGATTAAGCATTATATGGAATGCCTCAGCTACCCTCCTTTCTTTGTAGTTGGAAAAGCCTTTTTGCAATATTTTGATATTTTTAAAATCGATTTGGTGGTTGTTGAAAATGGCATGAACTGCTATTGCCGATTTAATTTGAAGTTGGTTCAGTTCTACAGGATTGTTAGGAGGTTTCTTTGTGTACCTAATATGTTCTTTGGCTCTAGTCAAGATTTCGCGGGATGACTCTCCAATATAATAGGCATCACAATCGATACAACCTAATTTGTAGACGCAGTTCTGTGTGGACATGAACGGGATTTTTTCTTTCAAGCGAACTAAAGTATTACGTAGTGTGTTCGTTGTTTTGTAATACACTTTAATTCTGTGATGTTTTAAGATTCTTTGAATTTCTTCTGTTGTGCCATGACGGTATGGTAGGACTACAGTGCCAATCCAAGGCATTTCATTCGAATCATTATTATAATGTAATAAACTGTGTTGTTTTAATATGCTTCTAATAATCTTCATAGGAAAATTATTAAATTGTAGGATGCTAATTATATTCATTTGTTCTTTTTGTTTGAAAAAAAAAAAAAAAAAAAAAAAAAAAAAAAAAAAAAAAAAAAAAAAAAAAAAAAAAAAAAAAAAAAAAAAAAAAAAAAAAAAAAAAAAAAAAAAAAAAAAAAAAAAAAAAAAAAAAAAAAAAAAAAAAAAAAAAAAAAAAAAAAAAAAAAAAAAAAAAAAAAAAAAAAAAAAAAAAAAAAAAAAAAAAAAAAAAAAAAAAAAAAAAAAAAAAAAAAAAAAAAAAAAAAAAAAAAAAAAAAAAAAAAAAAAAAAAAAAAAAAAAAAAAAAAAAAAAAAAAAAAAAAAAAAAAAAAAAAAAAAAAAAAAAAAAAAAAAAAAAAAAAAAAAAAAAAAAAAAAAAAAAAAAAAAAAAAAAAAAAAAAAAAAAAAAAAAAAAAAAAAAAAAAAAAAAAAAAAAAAAAAAAAAAAAAAAAAAAAAAAAAAAAAAAAAAAAAAAAAAAAAAAAAAAAAAAAAAAAAAAAAAAAAAAAAAAAAAAAAAAAAAAAAAAAAAAAAAAAACGTTCGCTCTTCCTCTGATGTGATGATCTTGTTAGCTCTTCTAACGATTAAGAATAAAGTCAAATTAGAAACAAATCAACTTCTGAACGAGCTAAAACCAATCATTGGGGTCTCGCTTTGGTTTGCTTTGCATCCCAAATCATGTAATGTCTCACGGTTTTATGGCTTACCAAAAATTCATAAACCAGATATTCCTTTAAGACCAATAGTAGACTTCACAAACACCCCAACATATGCACTATCGAAATATTTAAGCAATATATTAAAACCATTACAACTCAACTTACATAATATAATTAAAGACACATATGACTTTAAATCAAAATTATCCGGATTAATCATCGAGAAGAATGAAATCATGGTAAGCTTTGATGTCGTTTCTTTATACACAAGTGTTCCCATTGATAAATGCTTAGAATTCATTAGTGGTTTACTTGAGAACGACAATACTCTTCCTGACAGATGTCCGTTGAGCATCAGTCTAATCATGAAATCCTTAAAACTTTGCTTAAATTCAACGCTATTTACTTTTAACGGTATGTTGTTCAAACAAACTAACGGTGTAGCGATGGGATCCCCCGTGTCCCCGATTGTAGCCAACCTTTTTATGGCATACATAGAATCAAATATCTTCGCCCACAACATTATACCACGAATTTGGCTTAGATATGTAGACGATACATTTGTTGTTATAAAAAAGACTCATCTAAGATCTTTTTCAAAACGAATTAATACACTCTCATCGCACATCAAATTCACCAATGAAAATGAAAATGTACATGGTGAACTACCATTCTTGGATTGCTTGGTAAAAAGAAATCCAAATGGAAGTCTAAACCTATCCATCTACCGAAAGCCGACGCATTCAAATCGTTATATTGACTTCCATTCAGCACATCCTTTCAGTGCTAAGATCTCGCTAGCCTTAAATCTTTTTAGAAGAGCTAACAAGATCATCACATCAGAGGAAGACAAACAAAAAGAACAAATGAATATAATTAGCATCCTACAATTTAATAATTTTCCTATGAAGATTATTAGAAGCATATTAAAACAACACAGTTTATTACATTATAATAATGATTCGAATGAAATGCCTTGGATTGGCACTGTAGTCCTACCATACCGTCATGGCACAACAGAAGAAATTCAAAGAATCTTAAAACATCACAGAATTAAAGTGTATTACAAAACAACGAACACACTACGTAATACTTTAGTTCGCTTGAAAGAAAAAATCCCGTTCATGTCCACACAGAACTGCGTCTACAAATTAGGTTGTATCGATTGTGATGCCTATTATATTGGAGAGTCATCCCGCGAAATCTTGACTAGAGCCAAAGAACATATTAGGTACACAAAGAAACCTCCTAACAATCCTGTAGAACTGAACCAACTTCAAATTAAATCGGCAATAGCAGTTCATGCCATTTTCAACAACCACCAAATCGATTTTAAAAATATCAAAATATTGCAAAAAGGCTTTTCCAACTACAAAGAAAGGAGGGTAGCTGAGGCATTCCATATAATGCTTAATCCCACTTCTCTCAATAGAAAAGAAGGCCTTACCATACATCCTACTTGGACCATCTATCCTAACCATTCAGTCTGATCGTATTTACAATTTCACACTATCATATTACAAATTTAAACTCTATCCTTTCTTACCATATAGGTCACACAGTTTTCATTCTTTAACAATGCACACACACATACATACACAAATTTACATACTTATCACTTATGAATCACCGTGACAGAAATGACATACATCAACTTGTCCAGACCTGTTTTTGATTGATCAAATATTATTCTTGCATTGTTCCATTGTACTATTTAAACTTGGATTAATTTTAATTTGGTTATTTATTCTCTGAAGAAGTGACTTACACTAAGCCACGAAACGTCAGAAAAATCCAATTTTCTACTCATTGGGATATTACAAATATATTATTTTTATTTATAACAATCAACCCAATGCTCAATTTATTCGAAATTATCAAATCAAACCTTGGTAATGACACCTACAAACTCATTAGTAACCGGATCAAATTATCCAAGTGTAAATGCAATTGGTACAATCACAGAATATTTAATAAACGATGTTTACAAGACAACATTATCCCTAAATCTCTTGCTATAAAACCTCCAGAACGGTCCTGGAGATCTATCCAGACTTCGCAACACGCGTCTCGAATATTCTTACGAGAACGCATTCACAAATGCACACATTTACTAGAAAAATATCGTGAACGAATCAAAAACCTTGATGATTTACTGAAGCTTTTAATCCCTATCGAATTACAAACCACGATATCCAACCTGTTTATAGAAAGAGAACTCCACTATTTAAATTCTTCGAAACACCGACAAATCAAAAAATTCGAAAACATCAAAGAAAAGAAGAAAGATAAGAAAACATCAACAATAAAATACAATTTGAATGATCTAAGAACGGTTCATAATCTCTCCAACAGAAACTTAAACAGTCACGAAATCACTCTACTAGAGAAGGGATTAAACTTCAATTTACACAGAAAACCACTTAGCACTCTTGAAATCGCTCCGATTATAGAACCAATGATCGCACAACTACCGGAAAAAGAGTCGCATTTACTACGTCAAAAGACATCCCATATTCTAACGAAACAAAAACACATTACCCCAAACATTTCAAAAGAAGAATTGAAGGCTCTGAATTCACTTAAAAAAGACAAAACGATTATCATCACAAAAGCCGACAAAGGCAACACAACAGTAATCATGAATAAAACAGATTATATTAATAAAGCTCTTGAACATCTCTCAACGGGTCCTTATGAAAAGATCAATCCCAAAACTTCTCTAACGATTAAGAATAAAGTCAAATTAGAAACAAATCAACTTCTGAACGAGCTAAAACCAATCATTGGGGTCTCGCTTTGGTTTGCTTTGCATCCCAAATCATGTAATGTCTCACGGTTTTATGGCTTACCAAAAATTCATAAACCAGATATTCCTTTAAGACCAATAGTAGACTTCACAAACACCCCAACATATGCACTATCGAAATATTTAAGCAATATATTAAAACCATTACAACTCAACTTACATAATATAATTAAAGACACATATGACTTTAAATCAAAATTATCCGGATTAATCATCGAGAAGAATGAAATCATGGTAAGCTTTGATGTCGTTTCTTTATACACAAGTGTTCCCATTGATAAATGCTTAGAATTCATTAGTGGTTTACTTGAGAACGACAATACTCTTCCTGACAGATGTCCGTTGAGCATCAGTCTAATCATGAAATCCTTAAAACTTTGCTTAAATTCAACGCTATTTACTTTTAACGGTATGTTGTTCAAACAAACTAACGGTGTAGCGATGGGATCCCCCGTGTCCCCGATTGTAGCCAACCTTTTTATGGCATACATAGAATCAAATATCTTCGCCCACAACATTATACCACGAATTTGGCTTAGATATGTAGACGATACATTTGTTGTTATAAAAAAGACTCATCTAAGATCTTTTTCAAAACGAATTAATACACTCTCATCGCACATCAAATTCACGAATGAAAATGAAAATGTACATGGTGAACTACCATTCTTGGATTGCTTGGTAAAAAGAAATCCAAATGGAAGTCTAAACCTATCCATCTACCGAAAGCCGACGCATTCAAATCGTTATATTGACTTCCATTCAGCACATCCTTTCAGTGCTAAGATCTCGCTAGCCTTAAATCTTTTTAGAAGAGCTAACAAGATCATCACATCAGAGGAAGACAAACAAAAAGAACAAATGAATATAATTAGCATCCTACAATTTAATAATTTTCCTATGAAGATTATTAGAAGCATATTAAAACAACACAGTTTATTACATTATAATAATGATTCGAATGAAATGCCTTGGATTGGCACTGTAGTCCTACCATACCGTCATGGCACAACAGAAGAAATTCAAAGAATCTTAAAACATCACAGAATTAAAGTGTATTACAAAACAACGAACACACTACGTAATACTTTAGTTCGCTTGAAAGAAAAAATCCCGTTCATGTCCACACAGAACTGCGTCTACAAATTAGGTTGTATCGATTGTGATGCCTATTATATTGGAGAGTCATCCCGCGAAATCTTGACTAGAGCCAAAGAACATATTAGGTACACAAAGAAACCTCCTAACAATCCTGTAGAACTGAACCAACTTCAAATTAAATCGGCAATAGCAGTTCATGCCATTTTCAACAACCACCAAATCGATTTTAAAAATATCAAAATATTGCAAAAAGGCTTTTCCAACTACAAAGAAAGGAGGGTAGCTGAGGCATTCCATATAATGCTTAATCCCACTTCTCTCAATAGAAAAGAAGGCCTTACCATACATCCTACTTGGACCATCTATCCTAACCATTCAGTCTGATCGTATTTACAATTTCACACTATCATATTACAAATTTAAACTCTATCCTTTCTTACCATATAGGTCACACAGTTTTCATTCTTTAACAATGCACACACACATACATACACAAATTTACATACTTATCACTTATGAATCACCGTGACAGAAATGACATACATCAACTTGTCCAGACCTGTTTTTGATTGATCAAATATTATTCTTGCATTGTTCCATTGTACTATTTAAACTTGGATTAATTTTAATTTGGTTATTTATTCTCTGAAGAAGTGACTTACACTAAGCCACGAAACGTCAGAAAAATCCAATTTTCTACTCATTGGGATATTACAAATATATTATTTTTATTTAGAACTTGTTGATGTCAATACTTCCGCGTCCTTAAAAGTGGCTGCTATTCACTGGATGTTTTCTGCATATATGATGCTTGATCAAATACTCGACGACTCAAGACCTATCCAGTGAATTTGGTAATTTAGTGACTGAAACACTAGAAATAATCATCAGTTCGCGCAAATGAGTGAACCTTGTGAAAACTGAAATCGACTGTGTTGCATCTATTACAACATTGATGGAATTTCGCAACAATTAAACAGTGAATGGATGTCCAGTCTATTGTGAAATTGATGTGAGACGTAATTATTAGAATACGTTATCACACGTACAAATAGGTTGAAAAGTGAAATGTTCTCTAGACAACCTGCAAGTCCAGAGTTTAATCCTTACTGGTTTAGTTGATGTAGGGTGACACTTAGATGTACCATTCTGTCATGAAACAACTATCCAGTGATATTGTGGTTGATACTCCTTACCTAACGTCATATTGATGACAATTTGTGAAATATATACATATATAATGAAATATAATAGTAATTTTCATGTTCTTCTCTATCGATTCTCGTAATAAGTCAACTGTAATGATACGTTCTACTATGACCTGACAACAAACACAGAAATTCAACTGCATCAAATAGTTATCATATCTCAGTCAAGATAATTTACCCCATTTTCAATATAACCAGTGATAAGAAAAATCTAGCGTTTGAAACCTTCACAAAAGTCATTACATATGACTCGTAACCACTAGCTGAAGGATTCATTCTGCACTGAACTGAATGACATTTGGTCCAGTGTTAAACAGATACTTGAATAGGTCTGTTAAATTGCTTTCATTGTATTGACTTTATGAACTCCTAATTATTATCAAGTGACTTGAGGTCCTGAAATGGAACAAGAAGATATAAGATGTCATGTTAAGATCACAATATCTTAAGTGTGATTTATCACTACCACGTCTTGACGACCAGAATCTCATTGAGTAGGCACAATTCGCCAACATTAATCAGTCAAGTGTTTCATCAAATAAACGAAGTCTGTGTATATTTAAGTGGTTTTTGTCACATCTACTTGTAGTGACTTGCTTTTACCACGAGAAAGCGATTGGTTTAATGAAAACAATTATTATTATAACCAATTGTACCAGTGATTGTTTTACTGTGCTCGTTTGTTTAACTGTGCTAATGACAGACATATTGTGTGCTTCCATTATCCTCCGATATTGTTTCGCGGTTCGTGACTCTGCTCGCAAGTACTCTCTTATGTTGCTTCTGCTTGTACCATTTATTGACACGATCTTGGTATTCATTCGATAACACGAGGTTGCCAATTAAATAAACTTGGTTCTAATCCGCCTTCTGATTTTATTGACACGTATTTCTCAGTAGCGGTGTCCATAGTCAACTGGGACTCGACACCACGCTACATACGAAACATAATTCACTTTTCTGAATTCTTTCAGTAATTTGAACCTAGTTTTATACAGAATGACTTTGATGTATCACGCCCATAAGACTGATCTTATCACCAGTACTCTCTCAAATTTGACCATCTCAAACGACTGTTCAACTAACCGGGTACGGTTTTCATTTGAAATAAACGTAGTGAAGAGGATAAGATGAGATGAGTCTGGTTTCGAGAACTCCACTGAGGTTTATTTGAAAATTGACATTTCAGATCACGAATTATTAACTGTCCATTACCAACAATGACACATACTACTGAATTACATAATTCAATTAAAGTACAAATGCTAAACGAACTTGTCTACGCTTTCTATAATTGCATGAAACACATACATGTAACCGCATCGATTAACGTCAATATGTATATTCACTGGAATGTATCTCTGATACCTACATTTCAATATATACGTATGAAGCATAGTGTTATAACGCTCGGTTTTACTTCGTCTAATGTTATAATGGTTGGTTTCCCACATTTACACGTATGCGACGTTAATTCAACTTAGATCAAATATCTACACTAGATTCCCTCACAGTGTCTATTCTACAGCACTTCAACACATCTCAGATCAAGAACACGTGATTAGCCTGACCACAACGTAAATATAATTCCACACCGAAACCCGACACAATTCAACAACAATAAACAATCAATAATAAGTGAGTAGTAATATAAATAATAATAATAATAAGGTAGGGGGAATATACATCTCATCTGACACCTGTCAGACTATCTACATGTCTGACTAAGCAGACAGCCAACCATTATCATTCTCGTCCACACATCACATACTTTGGATAAGTTCCATGTATCTCTACTGCTGAAATCATTAATAGCTCATCAGAGCTTTTGGTTTAGATAAAGGCTTTCAAAAGTGATAGGAAAGTGTAGTGTATGACACAATAACAATATGTCTGCACTACGTAGTGTGTAGGTCAAGTTGACCCTCCATACCACTAATATCATAATCCCTACACATATATATATTCCCCCTAATGTCCAGTAGCACTGAATTTTCAGTGCTCTTCCCTATCCAAATAATCATGGCACATCCTCATTCTGTTTGTCGAGATAACTGTAACTGTAAATGAAACAGTTGTTCTTATCTAATACTATATAAATGCATTGTGAAAATAATATAGAGAACAAACATGTGATATAAGATAGTTTTAAGTATTTTAGTTCAGTAATTGTTTAGGTAGTACATTTAGGACATGTATTAGAGTAATCTAATGCATTAGCCAGGAACTTTTAAATTTTCTTAAGTGGACAGCCTGTTGATGTTATGAACGGTGTAATTACGGTCATTTCCTGTGCCAGAACAAATTAATGATAATTATCTACAACTAGTGAAAGTAAAACGAAAACAGAGAGCACGGAACAACAATTGACTCATGATCCCAATTATTGAAATTACTACAATCTCCACAAAACCCCTTCGCTCGCGAGACTGACAGATTTCGGGTTCGAATCCCACGAGGCGGTGTCGTGGATGCGCGCTGCTGAGTAGTCCCACAACAGGACGAAACGGCCGTCCAGTGACACCACGTTTTCCATGGTGGTCTACCTTCAATCGACTCATGATCTCAACTATTGAGATTCTGATTATCACCCTGAAGAAGTCCAGATAAGTTTGTTGGACGAAACGTTGGAGTTATTTAAACTTAAATCACTGAGATTATTTCACAACATAATTTTCACTCAAAGTTACTTTTCTTCACCTGACGTTCAATTCTTGTCAAACCATTCATTCTTATATTGACGAATGTTCGTATAAAAGCAATGAGACATTCTATACGTTTTCAGAATAAAGCTGTAATGCTGTTTGCTGACAAATGAACGTCGGAGGAGCGATCAAAGAACACATTACACCGAGAAACGGAGACACACATGAGAAGAATGAACAACAATTGGATAGAACTAAAAGGTGAGCCCACGACAGAGTGGATTGTAGAATGCTGATCTGTGACCTATGCCCCATTAGGGGTAACTGGCGTAAATATGTAAGTCAACAACCGTATTCGGCTATCACGCTTTCACTCGATCAAATTCAAATGGAAAATGTTTATTTACAAATCATAAAAGGAATGGAAAACAACAAATTTAAACAATGTTTATAGTTTCTCAACACCAAGTTCCATATCACCCTTTACTGTTGTAAACAATCACGATGGCTTTGGATAACCATCCAATAATCCAACAAACAACAATATCATTCAGAATAACATTGTCCAGTGACAAACCTTGTGATTCGTATTGTAATTAAGAATCTATTCATTTCATAATATCGTATGATAATTTTGCCGAAATCTTACGAGACATCAGACTATGAATGAAGCTATAAATGAAAGAAAATCTTCAGAATAATTATTCAAATGACCTTATTGAAAATCAGACTACCAATCGTCAGTCACATCCTACATACTGTATTATACAATTATGAAATATATTTAGTCGATATTTTTGCTCTCTCACTCTGTCTCTCCCTCTCTCTCTCTGGATCTATATGCATATATATACATTGAATGCAACTGTCGACAACCATTTGTAACTAGTTGTAAACATGATACAGTCAAACGAACACATCACCATTTACTTTGCATTAATGATCGGTAAGTTTAATACTTTTAAATTGATAGTTGTTTCTTTTTATATAACTAAGATGTATTGATAACAGTTGAGGAACTATTGATCTCGAGATAAGACTGTTGGTTCTAGTGAATATATATATATCTATACATCTGAGCGAATGAATTCTGAAGAATATTCAACGTGTTGCTTGGCAATCTGGTCCAAGCTTTCTCTCGAATACAAATACATTCCTTCTCATTAATGTCTCACATCGAATCGGCGCTCAATTACGGTGAAACTATTCGATCAAATTTAGACGAAAGTTCTTATTTATTATTCTGCAATTGTATCAATTCATAACTGAATAGTTCCATAAAGGCATAGTGGTAACATGCATTACATCAATCTTACTCCTGTAAAACTCAGATATAATGCAAACTAATTGGTTGGTGATGTGTCATTGTTTACAACTTTGTGATCAGTAGATTATGAGTAGTAAGAGAACATCACTCATTTTTCTTTTGTGACAATGTGATTCGTTGATAAATATGGATAAAGATGGTAGTTTATGACACATAATCAGTAGTAAGTGAACTATACAAGTACAAATAGTAGAAAGCAGATTATATAACGATTTCCACAAATTCAATGAGTTCATCAATGATCATAATGGAGAGACATCCACTAGTATATTCATTGTGTATTTTAAATCAGGTGAGATTTCAACAATAAAATAAGCGATATTGAATTTGTATAACGACCGTTCGATCCAGGAAAATGATATATATATGACTATTGCATCAACATTACTATTGCCATTGACAGCATTCATTCTAGTCAATCACTTGGAATTACACTCACTCGCTTATCACGATGGAGTAATCTAGGTGAAATGGTCAACGCATTGTGTGACTTCGATGTGAGCATAGAGATCACATCATTTCTGTCGAACTCGAGTGTACTCACACCAGCAGTATGGATCGCGAACGTTAATGATGTACATAGACTACGGCTGTTTGTTGTACAAAACTAAAACATATGTATATTGAATCAAGATACATAAGGCATTTCAACTAGGTTCAAGTTGTTACATGTGTTTCATAATGGAAATTCATATTAACACATCATATCGCATCATATTTCTCTTCATGTTTTACCAATTTTTCTAGTATTCACGTCACTACACACGGGAAACGGACAATATAAACCTGCATATCTGGAAACAAATATGGTTGAAAGTGAGTGTGATTATTAGAATTATGAATAAACAACCAAGCATAATGTTCCCGCTGTAAGCATTCGCTTCAATTCCCTCTAAATCATTACATTTCTGAAACAGTCATTCCCTATTCCCATCATAATACATTTTTGCTAGTGTCATGATAACAAAGATTAGTGAAATTATTTTAGGTTGATTGTGAATGCACAAACGACAGTTTATTTCCCTAGTTAAATGAAAAATTCATCACGAGCTAAATTACTCGTGACGTCACCGGACTAAATCATCACGTTTTTAAAAACACTGTTCAAATGACATATAGTCCTACTGACAGTTACATCTGCAAAGTAAGAGTAGTCGAAGATGAACTTACTTCGTACAAGCAAATGAAGTTGTATGAAAGCACTTTCAGAAAATTGGTGGTCAGTATAACTAGACAGAAAACAATCCAATCCACAGAACAATACATGTGTGCATTTCCAGTGAATCGTCCTAAAGATAATTGATAATATAGTATCATCAGCAACCGTATATTCTTGCATAAGCTGGATGGAAATTCATCAAACATCGTTAATTAAATGCGCGAATTATGCTGTATCTTATCATTAGTATTTTTCAAGCTCATTCACATAATCAAGATAATAAGTGTATTCGAATACGCAAAGATATAGCATTCCGAAAACACATTTGAAATCAGACAAATCAGGTGAGGGATGAAGTGTCTTGATGCACGCATCTATTTAGTACACCTTTGAACAAGTGAAGTTGTTGACAGAGTAAGGGACATCGTGTTTGTTCTCACAGTTAATTGTGTCACTCAATGCCATCCGTTCACAAACGTGTGTGTATCTATGCTGATCAGCATCGTTGACTACTCGAACCAGTATTCGATGGCCACTGAAATCTGATGTGAATCTGCAACGTAGGTGATTGAGGAGAACTGTGTTGAACCCAATTAATAATTCACAATGAAGATGAGATTTGAGACTTTGTATCACATGGATCATTATTCACTTTCCACCATGACCGGTTTGTATGTACACTCATCCACCTGTGCATTGCACTACAAACATCACACAAAATAGAATGATCTCCAGTTAGATTATTTTGTATTTGATTGAGTTCTCGAAATCTTAATTTGTGATGTGCATCGCAAGTTGCAGTAACTGATCCACCATCCCTATGTTCATCTTGAACTTGTCCAGTCAAAACTGTGCATTCTGTAAAACAGACCTCGTATTAAACTGCTCAATTGCTCACATAAGAGAAAATACTCAATCATTTTAGTCGACCATCAGTTTATAGAGTAAAGAAATTCGAGTGTCAGTGCCATCAATGTCATCACACTGGATAAACAGTCATACCTAATAAATTAATTGCACCCTAACCAAACTCTCCATTCCAAGTGTTTTCTCTTCACTTTCAAACAGACAATGCAAGAACAAATACTTTCCGCGTAATTCAAGAACAGACGACAGCCATGGCCTTCGAATGGAAAACAATGACGCATGAAAATTTTGGTTATGTCTATTTGCTTCAAGACATACCCTATGGGATTGATAGAACAGTGAAAGTATACGAAGGCAATATAGGTTTATTAGAAGCTATTGGCGAACCATGTGAACATTCAAAATATCGTGCCGAGGGCTACACCAATAACTTATTTCCGTTTAATTTCGACACCGTTGGCTTGGCATACAAAAGAGGTGAGTTGTTTCTAAACTCTTACCTAACAATCACATTTCCAATCTCTGTTCCATCTTCATCACAATTATACAACATTCAAATTCCATATTGACATCTTTAGAGATCACATGTTCAGTGGAATGTTTGATTGCATTTCTTGTGATGAATGTCAATCTATGTATACGTTGTAACGAAGCCACAGTACTGCTCCGCTTGATATATTCACCATCAAATCACTGTGTACATCAGCAGTGACAATGTCACAGTGTATTCATTTTGTGCTCACATTGTTCCTTTCATTCCTTCCTAGTTCCGAGAATCAATAATGTTCAAATTCAGTTGAGGTCAAATCTGTATTCACACGTGAAGTGGGAAACAGAAAGAACAGCCTGTGAACCAACTGATTCCATCATTATATTCAGAGGATATTCGAACCAATCACTAAAGATGTATACCATCACGAACAACCAAATTGAGTACTATTCGGATGAATTCAAAACAGAAGAAGGAATGGAAGAAGTGTTCATTGTGTTCAGCAAACATGGAAACCGTTTCTCTCTACCGACGATGGGTAAAATTCTCTTTGTGTGTCTTATGCATTGCAAGATTTTTCTGGCAAGCACTGTTGTGGAAGTAGAAAAATGTGTGTACATGTAGTGCGATCGCACATGTTTGTCAGTCGACAAATTGAAAAGGAATATCTACCAGAGTGACTGTCTATGTTCACATCTGACTCACCCAAATGTAGTTCAGATGTGTGGTCCAAATAATGTTGTTTCTACGTCAACTAGCAGTGCCTGCCATCACAGAAATATCGAAGTTATTCATAGTCACAGTTCACTGATCGGTGTAATCTAATCATAACGGTTGACATCATGATAATACATATCTAGAATAGAAGAGCTGGTCTGATTCACCCCAGTGTTGCTTTAGTTTTATACTTTCCGAATGTGACCAAGCAATGTGATCATGACAATTTGATGAAATAGGTAGGAAAACTCTTACTCACAACCGAGTTCACGTTTCTGACGTCGCTCAGTAATTTAACTCAGTTTTGAACATTTCTCCATGTAAATGTGTCTCATCTCAATACGCTGAGTGTTGTGCCATCATGACTAGAGTCATTTGATAGTCATCTACACCGATGACGTCATCATCACAATAATGATTAACGTGAATCATTGCAGACGTTCACAGACAAATAATAACCACTGGTCCACATGTGAATGTCGCACTGATTCTGGTCATCACAACACACGATACATGTAGAGTTAACCAAGACACCACAGTGATAATTTATATATGGTGAGATCATAGGAACTAAGCTGAGAAAATAGTACATTGAAATCTATCTCACGAGTAATCTGTTTCATTGAGCTCTGTTCAGCACAATTTTGTCAATTCAACATTCCATTCTCAACTAATAAACAAACTCTTTGTTTTCAAAATTCTCTCTTTCCTACCGCAATCCAAATCAATATGCCATGAATGTGAGTTTATTGATTATACTTTCAAACACAAAAAGATATTTTGTTCAGTTAATACTTTCCTCGATGTTCCATCAGTATAACTAGTATAACTAGTTCCTTCTCACCTACATACAGGATTACACTCAATCCCAACTGTGTTCTATGCATCAATGAATTGTGTTTGGAATGTAGGTTCAGCATGAAACCACATGATGTTTGATGTTTGTAGAGAGACCAGATGAAACTGTCTCCAATTCAACTGTCTGAATATCGGTAAACATTTGAAGAGATTTGAGAATGACAAACGTCCCTTCAAGACTAGTCTGATTATGTTCAAGCGAATTTTCAACATCACACACACCTAATCACCATATCGTTTTCATTGTTTTGTAGAATATGAAAGCCAAATGTAAGTTCATGTAACGTTTCTGTATGTATAACAGATCAATGTTTACTTCGCTTCTTCACTAACCTTAACATTTTGACTATGTAATAGATCACAGTTGCTGTCAGTCTAATCTTTTCATAACATTCTCATTATTGATTTAGTCACCTTAACGAATCACCAACATAATCATATGTATTCGTTGTTTTCATTTACCAGATAAAAAACCAGTGTGGAAAGGGAACAAAGAACAATCAACAAACCAAACAAAACGTGAGATAAATACATAACGATTAATCCATTGTTCCCCATGTAAATCTGACTAGATTGTGAGAAGTTTCGGAGTATTTGTGAAAGTGAAGATACTCCGAGGTTAATAATTAACATGCTGATTGAACAGTTATGAACTACTGAGACGAAATACACGTGACAATCTATGGGATTGATAAACACTAGAAAGTCACTCTCATCTCAGCATATGGTGATTAGATACTAGACGTAAAATTCAACTCACTTCATTGAAAACCTGTGCTGTGTAAATCGAAAATGAGGAGAATTCGCATAACTGTATTCAACGGTTTCCGTGGAACATCAGTCATCTGATCGCTTTGAACACTAAAAGGCGCGTAGTGTTGGTTGAATGAATGTGACAGTGCTATTTGTGTATGCTGAATGGTGATATAAATGAACGTGGTCCCACTTCACATCAACATTCTAGCATGAATTGATCATTTGTGTATATTCTGTTGGTTGAGTTGTTCGTCAATAATTGATTTGACTTTCTGTGTTTATTCGATTTATGTAGCATCTGTGAATTTCACGGTGATAAATGAGAATATGACTAAGTTCACGACAGGTGGAAATCTCACCTAACTCACATTTCTTCAGACCTTCTCTTCCTATGATTACGTGAATGTTTCTGCCTTGATCAATGCTTCTTTTGCATATGTTCATGACGTTTTACGTACTTTATGCTACTTATGTCGATGAAGTCGGAAATCGTGTGTTTTAATGACACCTTAAGTATTCAACCGTTGAATTCCAAATATGTTTCGACTAACACACCATGATGTATTCTGTTTGGAGTCGTGAAATGTATTATCTCCTCTTATGAAATTATTCAACTGAATTTGTCATATTACACTTGTGTTTATCTCTCATTTACAGCATCGAATATTACAGTATCATCATTTCTAGAAAATATCAGTACTTCAAGTGAGTAGGGACTTCACTGTCAGTTCTGAATTCATGTGCACAATAATCACTTGCCAATTTTCTCATAAATCCAAACTGTCTGAACGTATTCGTACACATCGAATGCTACTCTCCACATATCAGTATTTTGAGAGATATCTCCTTTAATAAAGTCGGTTCGCACAGTTCAAATCATATTCACAATCTGTACACTTACTCAACACAATTATATAGACGACGTTCATTTGACTGATGTTTTATCATTTATGTCAATTCACATGTGTCAACTTTATACTGTATATCCACATGTAGTTCTATTTGTGCATATGTAGGTCACGAATTATCTCACATTCTCATGCAAAGTTCTAACTGATCGTTAATTCATTCTCAATTTGATAAATAAATTTGGATTCCCTGTTGTTGATCTTTTCTTTCTCAGATGTCTTCATATCGATATTGATTCTGGTCATTTTCGTGGTCAGCATAGTTTTGTTCTTTCTAATCAAGATGTTATAACAACAATTGTGACGTGTATTTGTCTGTGTGAACTCTGTGTGCGTGTGTGCGTGGTGTGTGTGCTGTGTGTATGTGTGTGCAATTCTGTCAAACTGTATAAAACTTTCGTTAAATTATTTTCAATAAAAAGATGATACTGTGGTTTATTCCTTTTCGGAACTCAACAACGACTCACTAATAAATATACAGGGACAATGAGTAGTCGAGTGAACAATCATCTTCAACAACTAGGTCATCATACGCTACATTCACCATTCCACAATTATCGTGTTATTTAACAAAGGTCAAACTAAGGCATCGAACTGTGAATCAGACCTTGTTTCATGTTTAAGGACGCTTATGTAATCATAATCGGTCATTATGCTTCTTGAACACTCATGAGCAGTAGGGAAGTGCTCCTGCATAACACGTCTTTAAATTATCTACTCCTCGTGAGTATAATCACAATTCATTCAGAACGCTTATCACTAAGTAGAGCAGGAATGTAATTTAGGACTCGACTAAATACTGATTACGAATTCATCTTCCTACTTCTCTGTCTAAATGTGCACACTACTGCTCACTGCAAACAATTACTTTACCACTATTCAACAATTATTCGACTGTTATGTTAGTTGCTAGTATTACTATGAAACGCGAATTTTCAATAGAAAGATGTAAACAACTATCAAAAGGTAGTGCATCCATCAAATAACTTATATAATTGTTCGACATTTAAATCAGTATTTCTATTAGGCTGTCGCATTTGAACAATCCACGTGCTTATTAATGGTAAAATACAGTGAAGAGAACTATCTACAACTGCCAACTTGAACAAGTGAAACAATATTCCGTTAATTTCAAAATTACAACAAGTTCATTCAGTTGTACAACAATAATGGCACAGTGCCAAATCTAACTGTCTAAACAACAATTTTAAGTGTAAATGTCATCCACACTCTCGTCAGACATTCTGACTGACACTCAAGTACAAGCACCAGCTGCAAGTGTCCGACACAATATACACAGAAAACAAGGTCACAATATTGAGATGCTCGTGCCAGAAAACCAAATGTTACTACGACTAAACGAATTTGTTAGTGTCAATACTTCCGCGTCCTTAAAAGTGGCTGCTATTCACTGGATGTTTACTGCATATATGATGCTTGATCAAATACTCGACGACTCAAGACCTATCCAGTGAATTTGGTAATTTAGTGACTGAAACACTAGAAATAATCATCAGTTCGCGCAAATGAGTGAACCTTGTGAAAACTGAAATCGACTGTGTTGCATCTATTACAACATTGATGGAATTTCGCAACAATTAAACAGTGAATGGATGTCCAGTCTATTGTGAAATTGATGTGAGACGTAATTATTAGAATACGTTATCACACGTACAAATAGGTTGAAAAGTGAAATGTTCTCTAGACAACCTGCAAGTCCAGAGTTTATTCCTTACTGGTTTAGTTGATGTAGGGTGACACTTAGATGTACCATTCTGTCATGAAACAACTATCCAGTGATATTGTGGTTGATACTCCTTACCTAACGTCATATATATAATAGTATCTTTCATGTTCTTATTTATCGATCATACGTTCTACTATGACCTGACAACAAACACAGAAATTCAACTGCACCAAATAGTTATTATATTTCAGTCAAAGTTAAATTACTCATAACATGTGATATAAGATAGTTTTAAGTATTTTAGTTCAGTAATTGTTTAGGTAGTACATTTAGGACATGTATTGGAGTAATCTAATGCATTAGCCAGGAACTTTTAAGTTTTCTTAAGTGGACAGCCTGTTGATTTATGAACGGTAAGTGGTGGATGTTCAGACTGAAAATGCATAGTAGCATTTCAATTGTATGAGTTATTCGTCGTATTGACCTGATTTATAAACTTCATGCTCGTCATAGATTCTCGCTTAAGTCAAATCGCTTGTTTGGATTGACGGATTTAGTAGCTGGGCAGGGCAACTCAGATCCTGGCTCTGTTTGTGTTCAATTGAACAATTAATTATCTTGTGGAGTAGGGGATAGCGGAAGTTGCAACAGTGAGTGAAACGTTTGTGAGCACAGCACAATTGTAATTGATGAAACAGTACTTGATGTCTTAGATGACTAGTTTCAATAATACTGATAAACCAGTTACGCTGGATGTATTGCATACTTAGAGAGAGTGCCTTCGATGTCCGTCAGCTGTGATATGATAAGCAAAACTGTGGCGCTGTAAGTTGCGGTGCAGAGCCAAGCTCTTGAGATCGTTCTATAGTGTCTATGGTGCATGCCAATGGGTAGATGGACAAATGTTATACGGATGTGTCCTACTGATGTTAAACGCTGACTGTGTCTTCCGTACTTTTATGACTATATCTCTCCCATGTTTTGTTTCGTAGACTACGCCCTTGCAGTTCAAGGTGTAACATGCCCCATAATCCATATAGGTTGTTTTCCGTTGAGCAAATAAAGAAGCAGTGTTTACCTACACTTTACTTAATTAGAATAATCATTATCACTCGTTCTTCAAGAAGATATTGGTCGTTTCTTGAGCACAAGTGTTCGAAAACAAGAATGAAGTCCAATGTAATTAACTATCGTCAATTGCCAAAAACAGAAATCGTGAACAAGTAACTCATTTATTCAACAAATACAGAAAGTCCAATCACTGATGCAAAGATGCCAGCGCAGCGTCAATTCCAACTGTTTGATAAACCATACTGAACATAAATGTCACCCTCATTTCGGTTAGACATAAGGACTGACTCGGAAATATAATCACGTACTGTGAGTTTAAACAACAATAAACATGAAAAACAGGCCACAACATGGAAATGCTAGGGCCAAATATTGAGATGTTATTACGATCAAACGAGATAACTGGCGTCAGTATCTCGCCTTTCATGATACTTCTCCAACCAAAAAAGAATGCGCAGTGTTCTCCTTCTCCAATTAACACTTTTGCTTTGTCTAAGTTCTTCATAATGGAATCGCACCCTAAACGATGGATAGATAGGACAAACGGATGCACTGTTGTTTACCTCATTGACTCTTATCCATCATTTGACGAAACTAAATGGTTGATAAGGATTTGATTTAAACAAACATAATGGTGCCAGTCACCGATAACTGCACTTAAAACTGAAACCTGTATATCAAGCCTGTAAATACATATAACCTGATTTTATTGACCATGTGACTGGGTATGTGTCACGATCTCGACTATTGAATAAACAATAATTACCAAAATATATTAATAAGGTCTACAATAATGCATATGCCATGTGACACAGTGGTTTACTGTTCATGTTAGATATTATTCAGATTAGTTAAGTTTTCTAGGGTCAGTGTTAACATAAGGTGACAGCAGGTAATTTGTTCAACTTAAGGAATTCACTAATAAGAATAGCTAAACATTTGATGTTCTTATAATCTCACTTGTAGTAATACAAATCCATCTTTGTTACACATCATAAAATTGCATATAATCCTTTCTGTTTCATCTAAATCAATAATTTTATTTCTCGGTATAAGGTTGCGGAGATTATTAAGTTATTGATTGAGATCATGAACTGATTGATGTTAGACTACTATTGAAAACCTAGAATCACCGGACGGCCGCTTCATCCTATTATGGCACCCCTCAGCAGTGCGCATCTACGATCCCGCTCACAAGATTCAAACCCAGGGCCATCAGTCTCGCGCACGAACTCTTAACCCACTAGACCATTGAGCAGGCCAGCATCCAATGGTGTTAATGTTTAATCTCAACCAATCCACGAAATTGCACAACCATCTTCTATTGTACTGAGGTAGAAACCTGTCTCTACCCGACATAAATTAGCTCAAATAGTCACAGATTTTTATTTTATTTCTAACTAACTTTCATTCACTTCATCGACATATATCATCAGTGTTTATTCATATATTACATAATCACTTATTTCCAGCTCCTTTGGTATTTAGTTACTATCACTATTCATATAATCTTTGTAACATTTTTTTTTAATATTTTTATTTAGTCACCTAAATCTATTTACATTTATTCAATACTATGTAGTTGTCATGTGATTACACCAATTTTTTTTGTGTATAAATATATTCTCTTTCATTTTTTTCTTTTAATAATATTATGAATATGTAACTAATGCAAGTAAGATTTAATTGGTTGCTAAGTGACGATAGACTGATAAATATTCAACTATTTAATCAATATGTATATATATATGATTTCTTTATTATCATTGGTTTCTTCTTTGACCTATTGAAGTTAGATTTTATATCATTGTATTGATTAAGGTATTGTTTAACTTTAAAATATTATTATCAGAAGGGGTTTGTGGAGATTTTAGAAATTTTCACAGATTGAAATCATGAGTCAGCTGAAGCTAGACCACCATTGAAAACCTGGAAGTGAGATATCAGCTCACTGAAGACAATGGTGGGGCAACTTCGTGGATTGGTTGAAGTTAGACATTAACACCGTTGGATACTGGCTCAGTGGTCTGATGGTTAAGCGCTCGCGCTCGAAGCCAGTAGGTCCTGGGTTCGAATCCTGCAGGGTGCGGGATCGTGGATGCGCACTGCCGAGGAGTCCCGTGCTAGGACGAAACGGCTGTCCAGTGCTTCAAGGTTTTCAATGGTGGTCTAGCTTCAACTGACCCATGATTTCAATCTGTTAAAAATATTAATTCTTTATTTTTGGTTATCTATTATGTACCTGTCGTAAAATGATTCAATTTTTGTATAGAGTATTGATCGTATATTTAATCTAATGGTAATAGAATCTCGGTAACAGGTGAAAAATAAAAAAAATAATCCAATTGTTGTTATTATCAGTATAGTGGTTGTGGAGATTGTTAAGTTTTTGATTGAGATCATGAACTGATTGATGTTAGACCATCATTGAAAACCTGGAAGCACTGAACGGTCGTCTTGTCCTATTGTGGGACTCCTTAGCAGTGCGCATCCACGATCCCGCTCATGGGATTAGAACCTGTTGGGGACGACAGATCCCCGAAACTTATATTTTGTAATTTTATCTTATCGATTAACTTATCAATTAAATGTTTAAATGTTTGAATGGCAGTCAATTGGTGAACTTATCGATTAAATATTTGAATGACTGTCGATTGATCAACTTATTGATTAATGTTTAAAAACACTTTACTATGACAATATCGATTATAAATATTTGTATAAATACGTTTGACTTGTGTGCCTGATTGACCTGACCTGACCTGGTATCTGCTGGTTGCCTGTAGAATACACTTCTACGTCTTACCAAGACTTCTTGATCGAGTTAGCTGAGTCGGGGACAACGGACCAGAATAGCCTATCGAATCTCTGAATCCTGATCCTTCATTCCGTTCCGAATAAGCCGAATCAGTAGTAACATTCAAGCTTGACGAACCTAACAGAACCCAAGGCCTTCAGCCGGAATGTCCTCAGTACAATGGAAGATGGTCACGCAATTTCGTGGATTGGTTGAGGTTAGACATTAACACAGTTCGATACCGACTCAGTAGTCTAGAGGTTAAGTATTCATGCGCGAGACTGAAGGCCCTGGGTTGGAATCCTGCGAGTTGGATCATGGATAAAGAGTCCCACAATAGGATGAAACGGCTGTCCAGTGCTTCCAGGTTATTATTATCACTTGTGGAAATTAACTATTCCTAACCACTAATGGTCAGACGAAGAATAAGTGTGGAAAAGGTATGTGGATGTAAGTTGATGTGTCTTGAAACACACATCATTTCCTTACAAGGAATCTTCAATCTGAACACTGACGCTTTCATAATGAATCTTTTGTTTCATAAGAAGGAGAGGGACTTCAAAAAAACTCTACAGTGATAATAGATTTCACTTCTGTTAGGACAACTATTGAATGAAGGAGTTATATGCGTGTATATGACAAAAATATGATAAGCGATTATAAAATATCAAAGGGAATACGTTGGTATATATATTAAGTAATACAGGTTGTAGACAGATATAAAAAACTTTATTTTGCTAAAATTTTTATTCTTCCTTTCTTCAAGATGATAAAAAGAAGTGTATAACATTATAGTTCATCTATTACTCGGCCCCCAAATGCCCTGGTATGGCCGAGAGTGGGGTGGGTTCGCCCGCCCTCTCGAAATACCCTCACACAGCCACGCGTATACAGCCTCTGCCAGGGAAGTCCTACTCACTGCCTTCTCGTGGCGGGGGTGTTGTTTACGAAAATGAGAGGACGAAAAGCGAATGTCATGCTCTTTAACCGGGTCCCAAACCAAATCAATGTTGCATATGGGCTCCAGTATCCTGTGGGAACAAATGGCGTATGAACCAATCGTTGGTCACCGGCTGAAATGGGACTGCATCCCCTCACGATGCTCCACTGCCTTGTGGGTTAGTCCTTTAGGTCAAAGGCTCGGGGTGTGGCCCCCTAAGAAAACCACCTGCTTCGGTTTGGGCACCCGGGCAGTATCACAGCCCTCACACAAATCGAATGATTTATGTGGCGCATATCTACTTGGTGCCTCCCTGTACCAATGTTTATGTGTTTAAATAAATAATAATAAATAATTACTCGGATAAGTCACTTCACTAACTATCTGTTGCAATGGTTCAGAGATTAAATTTACAAATTTAAATTTGTAATTTAGTTACCGTTAAATCTCTTGCAGGCTATTTATTATATTATTTGTATTTCGAAATAGTCAACTTAATGTAACTAATTAATTTTTGGTGTAATAACTGCTTGCTAACAAAACATAGTTTGTTCAAGATGCTCGAAAATAACTCGGAAACATTACAAGAGGAATTAAAAATAGGATGGGACGTTCGATAGAAAAATGAATGAGTATCGTTATTTACTTATAACAGCAATTTTTCATGCATCAGGGCTGATGACATCCTAATTGAAGTATTATATCTGGCACCGCCTCTATTTTTTACGTGTTAACACTGTTCCATCCGCGGTCCTACTGTCTATAATTAGAAAGAGGAACCACTGCACATCTTACAATGCGAAGTAAAGATACAAGGACTGGTACAAACGAAGATTTATTAAGCACTTACTTACTTGTGCCCGTTACCCTCGTGGAACATAGGCCGCTGATTAAGATTCTCCATAGAACTTTGTCCTGGGCAGTCCTCTTCAGTTGTTCCCAGCTGCTATTCATCACTTTGATGTTAGCTTACAATTCCGAACGCAATGCGTTCCTTGGTCTTCCTCACTTACTTTTCTCTTCAGGATTCCAAGTTGTCGCTTGCTTCGTGTCGCGTTCTAATGATTTCCACAAATGTCTTGCCTACCTCTAGCGTCTTTTCGCAATTTCTTATTCGACTGGAAGCTGGTTTGTTCTCTCCCATAGTAGGCTGTTGCTGATGGTATCCGACAGACAGATCTGGAGTATCGTGTGTAGAAAACTAATTATAAATACTTGTATATTTTCGATTATTGTTGTATTAGTTCTTCAAGTTTTAGAACTGTCTTTACGATTCTTGAATAGTCTTGAAGATTCTGACTTTGATGTTATCTAACGGTTGTTTTGAGTTCCATATGTTCTTCAATTGTAGGAATGCCACTCTTGCTTTGCCAATCCTTGCCTTTACATCTTCATCAGATCCCCTTGTTCATCGATGATGTTGTTCAGGTACGTGGAAGTTTGCAGCTCTTCCACAGCTTCCCAGGCAAGTGTGATTGGAATGATGTTCTTTGTGTTTTATTTCAGGATCTTGCTTCTTTCCTTATGTATGTTGAGGCCTACTGATGCACAGGCCGTTGCTGCACTGGCTGTCTCCACCTGCGTTTGTTGGCGTGCATGGGATAGAAGAGCTAGGTCATCAGCAAATTCAAAGTCGTCTAGTTGCATCCAAGCCGTCCATTGTATTCCGCGCTTCCCTTGAGGTGTGAAGGTCTTCATAATCCAGTTAACCACCATAATAAATAGAAAAGGCGAAGACAAGCAACCTTTTCTGACAACGGTCCTCTCTTGGAACGTATCCGTGAGCTGCCTGCCATGTACAACTTGGCAGTGTAGTATGTCGTATGAATTCTGGATGATGTTCACGATCCTATCAGATACACCATAAGGTTCTCCTGTCTACGCTGTTAAATTCTTACTCATAACCAAGGAAGTTGATGTATAGTGACGAATTCCATTCAGCTGGTTGTTCAATGATGATCCGTAGTGTCACAATTTGATCTGTGGATGATCTATCCTTACGGAATCCAGCTCGTTGATCTTTAATTTGGGCGTCCACTGAATCTTAACCTATAGAGTAAGTCAGCTACAACGTTGGACCAGGCATACATATGCATCGGTCCAGGTTGCCATACCTCATTAACACAACAAGATGACACCGGATTCATAAAAGTAGTTAATTCAGAGGTGGTAATATATAAAAGAAAGATTGCAATAAGGATATAGTACAGGAAGAAAGAATTAGTTCGTAGAAAGAAAGATATGAAGCGATTTTAATCTCTTAGTTTAAGGGAAGACAGAGAGTGTATACACCGACGCCATTGTGATCGATTCTGAGCCATGTCACCAAGAGTCTCCAACCATTGGTTACGAGTCACGCGGACCCCAACCAAGTAGTCTGCATCTACCAACATGGCTCATACCAGAAGTTAGTGACTTCAAGCACTGATGCCACGTTTTGGTTTGGCCGCCCCTAACTTTCTTCCAACCATCTCCAATACCGGATAGCATTGCACGTCGTGGTAATCGGTGTTCAGGCATACGTAACACGTGGCCCAACCATCTCAGTCGATGAAGATTCACAACCTCATCAACTGATTTACCATCATTCCCTAATACCCTGCGTCTAACCTCACTATTACTTACCCGGTGATCCCAGCAGACGCCAGCAATATTTCTAAGGCATCTGTGGTCAAATACTAATAGCTTACGAGTGTCTTCTACTCTTAATGGCCATGTTTCGCTGCCGTAAATTAAAACAGAACGGACTGCCGCGCAGTATACTCGTCCTTTTATTGATAGACGGATATCTCGCCTTCGCCAAAGGTGACGTAAGTTGGCAAAAGCCAAACGAGCTTTTCGAATCCGTGCTGAGATTTCGTCAGGCACCAACCCATTAGGGCTGATCAGACTTCCAAGATAAGTGAAGTTGTCAACGCGTTCGACTACTTCACTCCCTATCCTTAGTTCAGGTGTTAACGCAGACCAGTCCTGAAGCAACAACTTGCATTTAGAGGGAGAGAAGCGCATTCCAAACATTCTGGCATTGTTGCTCAGTGCTACCAAAAGACTCTGCATTTTGTCAGCGTCTTCACCAAACAGGACTATGTCATCTGCGTATTCTAAGTCGATAAGTGGACCTCCTGGATGGAGATCAATACCCGAGAACTCAGTCGACGAGAAAGTTATTTCCATCAGTAGATCTATGATGAAGTTAAACAAAAATGGGGAAAGTGGACATCCTTGACGGACACCACTTGAGGTTGCAAAGGTAGATGACAGTTCGCCATAAGCTCTGACTCGACTAGTAGTGTTCGAGTAAAGAGCCTTTACAAGGTTTATGTACTTCTGGGTACGCCTTTCAATGACAGACACTGCCACAGAATCTCGCGGTCTACCGAGTCAAATGCTGCTTTTAAGTCAAGAAAGACCACCATTGTCGGACGCCGATAAGTATGCCTGTGTTCTAGAACCTGACGAATGGTGAATATGTGGTCGATGCAGCCACGACCAGGTCTGAAGCCAGCTTGATTCTCTCGTGTTTGCAGTTCACGAGTCTTAGTTAGGCGTCTGATAATTATCGAGGCTAGTATTTTAGATACTATATTAGTTAAACTAATCCCTCTGTGGTTGTCACAGGATGATTTTGACCCTTTCTTATATATTGGGACGATAAGTGATTGTGACCAGTCAGATGGGATAACGTCTAACTCCCAGATCTTAGCTAAAATATTAGTCAACCTAATCGCTAAAATTGGACCACCATCCTTAAAGACTTCTGGAGCCAATCCATCTGGACCAGCTGCCCTTCCTCGTTTCAGATTAACTATAGCCTTTTGAACTTCAGCAGAGTTGGGGGACCTACTTCAATGTTCCATTCACCGTCTGGGAATGGAGGGTAGTTGTAGAGTAGCTGAAGGCCAGCTGAACTGTTCTCTGAAATGTTCCGCCCATCGTTCTAAACGTCTGGACTGGGAGCAGATGAGGTGTCGTCTTTTTCCGAAATAATCTCACTTACACTTGACTTATTAATTCCAGTTTCTTTTATTAGTCTGTAAAGCTGTCTTGTGTTCCCTATAGTCGCCGCCTTTTCCATCTCTTTTGCTTTCGTTGCCCACCACTGCTCACGGTCGTGATGGGTACTTGTTGAACACTAGTTGATTTAAAAACTTTTTTAATATCTTTATTGTTATTGACCTGATATTTGACGTAATACATCATTTGTTCACTAATCTACATTTGTGAACCCGTTCTTCAGTTAAATGTACTGCCTAATACAATCATTCCTACTTATATTTACAAAAATTGTATCTATTTCTTATTTACACAATGACCAGACAGCATTCAGGTATGTAGGTAAAAAAAAAATTAAACACTGTTTAGCGATTGGACTTCATAGCTTGTTCAGACAAAACAGCCAATAATGCAGGATAAACTTATGGGATTTTCCTGCGGATTTGGGCCGATTAGTCAATAATGATTATCAATATCACTACCATAACTTGTAAATAAAGTTGGATATTTTATAAATAAAACTAAATACACATACCTTGTGATCAGCACGTTTTAATGTTCAATGAACTAATGCATAAGAATTGAGTCAGTCAGAATTTAATCGATTAAAAAGTGAGGGGTTGACAAAACTAATTTCCTTTAATCGCTTATGATATCGAATCGCGTCTATTTTTCTGCTAATAATTTATGTGTAAGTATATAATTTAATAAGAAAGGAAAACTATTGTTCCACCTAGTGTTTTCGATCTTAGTTCTTTGTGATCGAGTAGATATTTCTGTCATGTGAGGAGCTAGCACGCGGTCACACCAATAGATCCGCATTTAATTCATTCATTTTAAAAGTAAGAACTTCATCAATTGATAAGATTTTCCTACATAACATTTGATGAATTCAGATGATTTTGGAATTGTATTACTTAGTCATTAGACTGTCCAGACAAGCCCCTTTTAGATATAGCAGCCTGAATTTATTGATAAGAGAGACAAATATACATGCCACATGACACTTATAGTTTCTTTAGACCAGTCTAACCTTGTGAATAAGGGCTGATAACATGCCTTAACAAGTATAAGGAGATAGACCCTGTTAATTTATAAGCTATAAGATACTATCATACAGAGGATTAGGTATGTCTCACTATTGCTCAAGGATAAACTGATCACATACTCACCCTCTTATCGATTCTAGAATAAATATAGACTTAATGGTGCTATGCTATACTCCATCCACATTTTATATGGAAACACTGTATATCTTTTTTCCTTACTTTTATACCTAATCATTTCTACGACTACTGATATTTTTGCTACTGTGATTGTTTTGGTAATTTCATCTCCCCATGTTACTGCAGTGTGGCAAATTGAACCAATGCATATATAATTACCAAGTTCTGTGTGCATATGACTGGCTGACTTGCTTTTAATTAACTGGAAAATATGGTCACTTCACCGAATGAGACCACAAAACAAAAATATATTTGATAATGTGAGGTTGTCAAACAACTGATTGAGGCTTTAATCATAGCTAATTATAATGAGTGATGACTAACGAAGATATCGAGTTTGTTCATAACTTTCTAAAAATCACTTATATATCTACCAACTCATCATACTAGGAAATTCTAGATCACACTGAGATCAGCTAAACGATATTATTATGCCAAGTGTATATGTTAAGAAAATTTAGAATCAGAATAATATTCATACAAACAGACGACATACTCCCTCCCAACATAAGACTAGTAATTAATGTTACAGTGCTCACTTTTGAATTTCACGACTATGTTGATCAAATAGGTAAGTATGTGGCCAAGGAATCCAACAAGTGATATCCTCGAAGTACCAATCGTATGCAGTGTAGTTGTCGAATTGCAAAGAGAAACGATTAAGCTGATGCTAATTTGCAATAACCATGTCAGGAACTCGTAGAAATCTGACAAATGCTCAAGATTTAAATATACTAGTTATTCATGCTTATTGCCTAAATTTTACTTAGTTCACAATCATGTTCAGTGCTTCTTAAATATTTTGAGTAATTTTTGCGTGGAGTGAAGAAAAACACAGTATAAACAGAATCACTTGTAGAGTATCGCGAACTCAGCACGTCAACTGATAAGTTTTATGAAAGTAGATATTTATTAGTTTCACTGTCGACTAATCAACATTCTATCTAAACAAGTAAAGTTCATTACCGAATAAAGTCTCTACACATCTGACTAGGTAAATAAAATGAAAGCGACCTAACCCTAGTTCCAAAACTGTAGGTCTGCCAATTAAGCAATGGATTGCAACCACTGATGTTCCTGTCTCTACATTATGGGGATTACCGTAACTCACCGCCAATTCGTAACACCAACAGATTTTCAGGTTGAAAAATACTGAGTCCCGTCTTGCTTTGTACAAACACACAACCTTAATATATCATAAAACATACTTCGGTAAATCTTCTGTCAGAAATGAACGAATAACAAGCCATACCTAAATCTGGATAGGAAATGTTACAAACAAAATAATGATAGGAAACGATTATATATATATACGAGTACCCGTTCTGTGTACCATGTCCCATCGCACAATAGACACCAACCGCCAGTTGCAACGAGATCTAGGCGGAACAACCAGACCACTCTGCCTCTATGTAGTAGGAACAGACTGTACGTAGCCTCCGACCACTCTACTTTCGTGTTGGTGACCTACCACCGTATATTCACGAGCGGATTGAACAAGCTCATAACAACTGCAACGTCATTTCCTCGATTACTGATCGGACTGACATCCTCATAAACTTTAAATCAAACACACCTGCAAAACGGCACTCGTTTAACTGCAATGAACACGCAAACCAAGGACTCAGTCTCATCTACACGTCATCAAGAACCAACAGGTGATTGTTATTTATTAACAGGTATATTTTACTGAAATTAAATGCAAGTAAGTGTTTAAGACCATCCGCCATACCACTGGCTGGCTTTGCCTCCAACATGCTCTCCAGATCCCATACTTCCATACCCACCATAGGTGCCGCCGCGGGAAGCACTACAAGGAAGACAAACATATGTTAGGAAAAGATTGTGATCTCGGAACGAGGGAGTAAACAATAATCCAACTCTGCAGTAGCTAGGTTACGGCAAGTACCGCCTTCTCTGCTTCAGTCCGACACACACTAGTAATACAGGACCATGTCGCGGGCCTTGAGCCACACCATTTTTGTTAGGACTATTGGTACCACTCGGTTGCCCGAACCGATGTGGGTGAGTCGAAGATTGAATTTCAGACCCACTACAAGTAGTCTGTCTGCCCACGACGAATCCTGATACCTCTCGGAACTCCACTCACAGTTAGCATTGCCAGTGGGTGCACTTCAATATAGGCAACCCAGCTCTGTAGAAATTAATGTGAAGCGTACTCCTTACAACCTAGGGCGGTTATTCTTAGCAACTAAGTGGATTGTTACAGACCGGCTGATTCAACAGTGGAGCATCGGACGGTTGAACGAGGTCCCGAAAACAACGATGGTCCCCCAGCTGTTACCGCGTGTATGATTTCCGAACTAAGTTGAACAACAGCTCGGGGTGAGTTCTTTTTACGTAGTCAACCCTGAGGTACACAGCTGGATCCTAATTCCTATAAACTACTTAAATTTTCACGAGTTCTGATCGTTTAGTGTTGCGTTACGTAGTATAACATGAAATGACTTACCTTTGACCACCTGCCATGTCACCCGATCCACGCTGGCTTCCACCATACCCAGACCCACCGTAACCTCCAGAAGCCATGTTGCCTGATCCACCGTATCCAGGGCCGCTGAATCCTCCTTGTCCAGTTTGGTCAATGCCTCCGTATACTCCGTTGTCGAATCCTCCTGACCCGTCATATCCACCTTGACCACCGTAGCCTCCGTCTGCGGAACTACTATAACCACCTGGAGGACCCATAGAGCTGTTGCGACCGGCAGGAGGGGGGACAGGTGCTGGGCCTGAAGAGCCCATCATTCCTCGCTGGCCTTGGGCGAGAGGCGCGCTTCCACTCATCATTCCGCCACCGGAGCGAGGTCCTCTACCACGACCTCCAGGAACTGGTCCACCGCCCATAGGACCCATTCCTCCACCTGGTCCCATCCCTCCTCCCATAGGGCCCATACCGCCACCCATCGGCCCCATGTCTCCACCACCCATCATGTACGGACCTCCCATGTTATAACCCATCGGCGGCATGCACCCAGGTCCACGGAGAGGCATCCCTTGAGCGAGTGCTGCTGCAGCTTCTCGAGACAACCAACCGCCATAGTTGAGAGCATCACCCTCACTGAAGTTGGCAGCGTCATAATCCTCACGGCGACCACGAGGAGGAGCAGACTGAAAAGTACAAAACACAATATTGTGTCAGGAACACAGACAACACAATAAATACCAAGCAACTGGTACTACTATATGCAGCGAATGTACCCATACCACAAAAGGTCAGCCAATGCACTCGAAGGCGTGACACAACACTCAGATGTTAGTGCAACACACCGTTCGTCAATACTCTTAGTCTTGGAAGTATGACTGCTTACTGACACTGCAAGTGTGGAGTGCAATTGGTTGTCGATAGGGTCGTGACAGTACGACTCGCGCACAACCATAGGACAACAGACTCAGGTTTGTGGTTATCAATGATTTGGTTGTGGGAGCCGATTGGGGGGGGCAGAAATGACCGAGCTAAACGTATGTACTTACCTCTACTGCTTCTATCACAGCTCTCAAACACTGGACGACATTGTCTGGGTCAGCAACCATCTGTACAACTCGGTCAGTAGATAACGGAGCCAACATCTGGTACACCTTGATAACACGCATTTTGTATTTCTAAATTTCATGTGTTAGCAAACGTCAACAAACTTACATCACGAAGGTCCTTAATACGTTCACCGCCTCGACCGATTACAGACCCAGCTTGGCTTTCGTGCACTAATATTCTGAAGTCAATCATGTTTTCGTCTTCCTCATCATCTCGTTCTGGATCTTCACTTCGTCTCGGGCGGCGTCGAGATCCTTGGGCACCCATTATGCGTTTAGGGTCGGAAAGTTTGGCATTCATTATATCCTTTGAAGTCAATTTTATTAAGTTCACCTTACCTTCAGTTTCGGACAAACATCGCGCATGATGCTGCAGATAGCCTGCAGGTCACCTTCGATAGTCATTATCCTATCGGAGAAAAAGCAAGTTAGGATAGGAAAGAAGGAAGGAAACAAAAACTTTAATCGTACAACGAAGCTCATGATACCCTTCCATATAGTGACAGTCGTGGAGGGCTCGGAGAACTAGACAACCGTCTGAGGGTTATCATCAAAACTTGTCTAGATTTTTACACAATAGAATTCAATGAATGACTAAGTCACTGGGGTTTCCAGTTACAACAGTAACTCGTGGGTTAGCTGGTAGTTAAGCAGTCAGGAATGACTTTGCAAATCATATCCAAAAAGGGCTTTACAAATACATTAATGAACCAAAAACATGAAAATAACAATTTAGGCAAACTAATTAATCGACCGAATAGACATCAAGGTGACATTAAGTTTCTGGGTTACCCTACCGTTCAGGGCCTCTGCTGTCGGGAATATTCAGCTTGACGTTATACTGAGACAATAAATGGGATAAAGCAGGGCCGGTTTCAGTGAGCCAGAGTCATCAGTTTGAGAATAAGGCAGGCATGTGGTACCAACCCAAACCATTGGGTTATCAGAGGAGATTGACCAGATTCAGCGAGTAAGTGTCCGGAAGGTGGAGGAACCGTAAAGAATATAAAACAAAGAATCGAGTCAGTTGGTGCCAAAACAGCGATTGAGCAAGTCACTAAATGAATTATGAAAGAACAAACCTGTGATCGAATTTTTTTGATATTTTCCCCACCCTTCCCAATCATTATCCCTGCAGCCCTCCCAGGAATAAGAAATCTGATGGAAACATTTGTTAAATCAACGGAAGAACGTTGGAATTTTGACGGAGGACCATCTTGGTTGTTTCCTGAGTTGTCCCGTTTCATGGCGGCTAAGGCGAATGGCTACCGGCTGAGTGGTAAGCAGACAAACAAACAGGTATATTTAAACACCATTCAACATAGAGTTGTTCAACAGCTTAAATAAAATGTAATGGAAAATTCTAGTCAATTTTTTTCTTTATGAGTTGAAAGATAAAATTATTATCTTTATACGGTAGCACTTAATACCATTGGATCAGACTCTAATTCAAATCCAGATTTGTGTAGTAAGAATAGAAGCCCTATGGGCTATGTTATTCCTTTCTATTATGCTTCTGTGAGTGTCCGGTCTTCTCTTGAAAGAATCATTTGAAGATGCGGACATCACTGCTTCGGGCAGCAGGTTTCAAGTATTTATAGCTCGGTGAGAAAACCTGTATGACACAAGTATTTTGTTCTTTCTTGGCCTTTCAGCTCGCCTCCTATGTCCTCTGAGATGTCCCGATCTAGTAGGAAGAAAAAGAAAGAATAAGTTAGGTCCAAAATCATTTATCGGTGTTCTATACATCAAAATTAGACTATCCCTTAGTCTGAGGTAGGACAGAGTAAAGAAGTCCAGTTTTTCTGCCGCTCTTTGTATGGTAAACCCCGGAGCTCTGGAATTGCATGTGTAGCTGCTTTTTGTACTTTTTCCGGGATATTCGCGTCACCTTTCAAACAGGGGATTGCAACCTGAACGCAGTTCTCAAGTTTAGTTCTAACCAAGGTTGTGTATGTGAATGTCCATCTTAATGCCCAGGGGGTTCTAATCCCCGTAGCTGCGACCTCTCGGCAATGACCCGTGGTCTTAAGATCATGATTCGCTGTCACCCCAAGATCCTTATTAGACCGGACCAGTGGTACAGACACTTTACATATGCTGTACGTATGAATCTTTACATCCCCAAAGTGCATGTAGACACACTTTGCTGCGTTGATAGGCATCAGCCGCTCTTGAGATCAGTTAATCATATTATTTAAGTCTGCCTAAAGTCCACATGTGTCTGCGCCAGATTTTTACATCTTCAGCGTATAATAACATTGAGGACTGTTCTATACTTGGGAGATTATTTAAATACAGTACAAAATGTAAAGGACCTAGGACGGAACCTTGAGGTACTCCACTAAGTACTGGTCTCCAGGTAGAGCATATGGAATTTATTCTTACTTTCTGTCTACGACCTACTAGGCTATTTTAAAAGAGATCCGGCAATACCAAGATTTTCCAACTTCAGTAGCAGTCTATTTGTTGGCATCTTGTCAAAAGCCTTACTGAGGTTTATGTAGAATACAGCCACTGAATTTCCGTTGTCTAGAGCCTTTATCCAATATTCCCTTGCTGTAAGGAGGTTCTTTATACAACATAAATCCTTTCTAAAACCATGTTGTTTGCCGTTTAACAGGTTTTTTGTTTCCACAAATGTCATTATTCTCTCCAATATTTTAACTACAACGCCGGTGAAGTTGTTGGAATTTGTTTTGGTCCTGTTTTATGTATGGTAGTGACAGTTGCGTCCTTCTGGTTCATAGGTAGCACACCTAGGCCAAGCGATATGTTGAATATCACAGTTAGTGGAGCCGCGATATATTGTGCAATACGTCTCAAGATTTTGGGGTGTAGTTCATCTGGTACTGTTGATCTTTCCATGTTTAAGGTGCTAAGAGCCTTGAGAACATCGTCTTCATCGAAGTCCACGGTGAGCAGGTGGTTTGTTGACTATGTATTTGTATTCGGTTCTTTGTCTAGAGGAGGTTCCTGAGTGAAAACTGCCTCCAAATAGTTAGTCATAACATCTACTTTTTCCCGATCTTCCTTTATTATTTCAGATTCACTTCATTCTTTAATTAGGTTGGGAATCCAATGATGCATCCTTGTTCTGCAGTTTATGTACGTGAATATTCTCTTAGGCTGTTTGAGTGCAGATTGTGCCAAGTGCATTTCATATTTTCCTTGAGCTTCCCGAATTTTAGTTATAAACGTGTCTCTTACCAATCTTCAGCGTTCCTTCGTACCTGCTGTACCAAGGCTGATAGCAACACTCCAACATTTCTTCTTTTGTCTAAGTAAACGTTGAATAGCCCACGCTATCCAGAAACGACCGTGTTTTCTTCTTCCTTGGGACTGTCCAGGATATGTATGGTTGAGTTGCCTGATTGTATAACTGCCTGAAATAATTCCATACCTCTTGTACAGAAGCCCTCGAGTCAATTTCCGAGTCATCGGCTGATGCTGAGGAGTTGATTGCCTCTATATCTGCCTTCCATATATTTGAACGGGCCGGCGCAACTGTTTGACAAGCAATCTCAGCCATGAATTTGAATAATAGGACTGCACGGTCACTCCTCCCTAGTGGTGGGAGAAAATTAATTTGACTGGCGTCATCACCGTGTGTGAAATCCAAAAGAGAAGAGGAGGAGGTTCTTAAGTCATATCTTGTGGGATTTCTAATGTAGTGGAATAAAGCTAAAGTAATTGAGGTTTCTAACAGTTTGCAATCGAATGACGTTATCGATTACCCTACTTCTAAATTGCCCCAGTTTATATACGGTGCATTAAAGTCGTCTACTATAAGGCCTTTACCCCTAATACACCAGGACTTAAGTTTGCTTAGGAGGAAATCATCTACTACACATTCTGGACCACGATATGCTACAGCTAATTCAATATCTTGCCGTCTACATTCCAGCTTCGATCACACCAGTTCACGTATCCATAAATCATGTGCTACTGCCTCAACTGCTGGTATGGTTAGGTTACTTTTCGTTTACAGAATAACCCTGCCTCCCTAACGGACTAATCTATCAGCCCTACTGGATAAGAAAGCAGTCAACTGGAATTCATTATCTAATACGTCTGATGTTACCCATGTTTCTGAGACAGCAATAGAGTCCGGTGTTTTCTTTATCCACCATTGTCTTGAGCCCCACCATTTTATTTAGTAAGCTGTGAGCATTTGTGTAGCACACCTTCAAATCTGTGGGGAACTTTCCCTTGCCACCCAGAGTGGTTTGGAGATCGTTTTTCTCGAAACTTTAACAACATGGAAACCCTTAAGAACGAAGTTTCTTTCACCATTTCGGCGCGCTCCTTTATTTTTACTTCTGCAGCTCGTCTCCTAATACGATCGGCTAGGCTGATCCTCACAGATATATATTCCGGATCCGATCAGTTTACGGGAGTTACCTAGTATCATGTTTCTTTCTTCAACCGTAGCAAAGGTACCCTTCAAGAGGCAGCTTTTCTGAGTACTTTCAGAATCTATCTTTTGTCCTATTCTATAAACCTTACAGATGCTAACTCCTGAAACTGTATTTGCGAGTAGTTTGCTTATTAAGAACTTAATATGGCTGAGGTCGTGCTCAAATCTAGCCTTTGATTCCTTATCGGAGGATTCTCTCAACTTATGAAAAATAACTGATCTCTCAGCGGGGTCTGTCTTGACACGCTGTGGAATTTTGTTTCCTGAAACCGTCTCTTCCTTGCAATCCGATTTTAATTCAGCGTCAAACGCATACGTAGCATCCTGTTTTCTTAGTTTTCTTTTCATAGGTGTGACTGAGCCACTCATTTACCTTATTTTGTCTCTTGATCACTTCCTCTACACTGCTCAGACTTGGCTCCCCCATAGTTTGTATTACATTGATATGTGAATCCGGAACTGAACCCGCAGATTCACATGCCTCAGTAATGTCTATAGGTAGTTCCTTCTTCTCTGCGCGCTTCTTCTTCCTTCGTGTAACAATGCCTACATCCATATGCTTATCTGCTTCCCTGATAAGGCTCACCTTTATGATCCCATTTAAGTCTAGAGCTGGGCTCATAATAACGCTCTCGGTTTCCTTGAAAAAATAGTTCTTTTCACCTGCTGCTGCCTGTTTATCAGAGGACAATTTCCTAGCTATGTTTAGCAGTTCGACCACCTCTAGAATCAGCAGACACTTATTAAAATAACATTCTTTACACAACCAACATGATAATGGCTTGCAGCACCGTTTATATGCAGCTGCTGTGAGTCCGGTGCACACATTGTGATACCACTTATTGCCGTTGTCACACTGCATCCATTCGTCGAACGAGAAACAGCATGCTGGCCTACCACGACGATGTTTCACTTGCGCCGTAGATTTGATTCATGTCTATATATAATTAGAAAATTAACAGAAAAAATCGGACTTCATTAGTTACAGAAAGACCTTAACACCTATAGATACAAACAATGCTCAAAGCCATATTTAACGACGAAGAATAAGTACCACCACCTTTAGTTTTTATGCATCTGCACTCGTGAATTACAGGTGATAAGCTTCACCAGACAAAATGCGCACTCTTGAGGATTTCTTTTACTAGAAAGTTCAATGAAAGAAAGAACAGTAGTCTTGATGTGTAATTTAACGAACAATACTATGAAAATTACTCAGGAAAAATACCACTATCCTTTCTCACTTTTAATCCGAAATAATTTTCAATAGATACCATCAGCTGAATGGTCTCTGTCTTCAGTAATAAGAATAATAGGTTGGTGGACCTGTTTTAATCTTGACACTTTACCTTCGGGTAAAGGTCCAGCTTCTCCTGAAAAATGTTCACTGGTGCTGGTGAAACCACCTGTTCGGGTAAGTCATTCCAGTCATTGACCACTATATTAGAAAAACCGAACCTTCAGGTTTATCAGATCGTGGTTTGTGAAACTTCTCGCTATGACCTCGGATATTCTTAGTGCCGGAGGGAGTTAAGAGATAGGACATATCAATACCTGAATCGTAATTAAAGATGCGATGTGCCAGTGTCAGGTCACCTCGCGTCCTACGATGCGACAAGTGGAGAAGGTTTAGGCGTTCTAAGCGCTCAACGTAAGGGACTTTGGAAAGACCGTTCACTAAATTTGTTCTCACAGTCTTACATAGGTGGGATACATAATTTGAAATACCACGTCAATCATTTGAATGCTCAGCGAAGTGACCATAACGCACGAAACCCTTTGGCAGCTACTGCGTCGTAATGAATAATTATTTTCAAGTCGTGACTTAATATTACTCCTAAGTCTTTATGTTCCTGCACTCATGGAAGTGATGTACCGTCAATAACATACTAAAAACTTACCATGTACAGTGTGCATGAGCACACTCTCTAGAATTAGCCTCTAAGCCCCAACATCGGGCCCATCTGGATAATTCGTCTAAGTCGGCATGAAGATCAAAATGATCAACCCCACTTCTTATTGTTCTCCGGATTTCGACATCATTCGCAAACGATAATGTTGACGATTTAACCAATAATGGTAATTCATCGATGTAAAGAAGGAGGAGCAGAGGATCTAAGATGGTATTTTAGGGTACATTACGTATGACCAGCTTTCATTCGAATAGCGTTCGATCAACCCTCACTCTCTGTATGTGGTCTTATAAGAAGTTTCCTACCCATTTCTGTACAGTAGCTGTTATTCCGAAGCTCAAGAGCTTCTACATAAAACCTGAGTATGAAACCTTGTCAAACACTTTGCTAAAGTCTATGAATATCACATCGAAAGATGAATGTTGTCTGGGTCACTGTCCAATCCTCTCACACAACGAGTAAGTTGGTCAAACATGAATGCTTGTGTTCGAAACCCGTGTTGCTCGGGAGTTGACGGATTGTTCAATTCTATGCGATCTAGTAATTTAACCCGAATTGTCTTTTCAAGCAACGTAACGACTATGTTGGTTGGACTGACAGGCCGGTAGCTAGATACGATCTGTCTCTGACCATCTTTAAGTACAGGATTGACAGTAGTATCTCTCAAATCTCTAGGGAGTTGGGTAAGGGAAAGGGATATGTTGAAGAGCATCGCGAGTGGTCTGGAAATAATGTCTGCGAGAGATGATAGCAATCGTGGATGGAACCCATCAAGGCCCGGTATGTTGCAAGGTTCGAGGTTAATAATCAATGGAAGAACAGTTTTCCCAGTCACATGTACACGTCCTATGGATGTTATATCAGTGGTGTGACTACGATAAGTATTCTTAAAAATACATGTGGATTGGATTTCGAAGAAATAGTTTGATAATCTCAGCCTTTCCCAGATCTGATTCAGCTAGTAAATCTAAATATTCGCGCAACAGTAATGCGGGGAACACCATCACTGCGTTTTGTCCTCCATTTAACGTACGAAAACAGTCTCTTCGGACAAGTACGGTTATTATATACCTACTGTCTTCCGTAAATAATACGGTATATATCTATGGTGTTTTCGCATGTATTCCGGATTTTTCGGTATTTACATTTAAATGATTTGTATCTTGTCGACAAGACTAATTCCCAGAAGTGTTTCCGGGTTTCCTTATTACTCCATGAGGGACAATGTGATAGCTTGCGTGTTGACCATAGGATAAACAGTGGTTACAAACTCGGATGTATCCACAGACTTACTCCATTCGTCTTCGTTCGATCCATCCCTATAGACCAATTAGTTTGTCGACATAACAGTCTCTAATTACCGGAATATTAGCTAGCGAGATATTGGGACGGGATGGAACAGATAAATATTGTATACTATGTGTCCGAAACCCAAAGTGAAGGACAACGTTATCACTATTAGCTGGTGGTGGAAAGTGCTGAATATCGATGATATCGTCACAATGGTGTGTGAAGACAAAGCACAAAAAGATAGACCATGTTCCAATTCAATGTGTGTCAGCTTTGCGACACACAGTGAAAGTGCACACTGAAAAATGGTTGATAGAAGGTGGTTATCAAAACTCCTACCTGGAGTTGTAAGCCCCATCCAGTTGATACACGATGCGTTGAAATCTCCAATGATTAGACAGTGTTTGACCTTACTCAAAAAACAGATGTATCTTAAGGTAAGATAGTCAGCAAGACAACACAGATTACGGTATATTCCTCCTAAAGTCACTAACTCGTGTTTAAACTTAGTTATACGACATGCTACCTCACATGCTCCACAGAGATGATCGATTGTACATAAAAGTGATCCATAATGTATAACATTATGCCTCCTTCCTTGCAAGTTATAACTCTATCACTTCTAATACAGATGTAGCCTGCAATGGTGAAGGAACAGTTTACATCTACGGCGAGTTATGTTTCTGTGCCAACAATTGTATCGCGACCTGATTTACCAAACTTAGCTTTGACATTTTATTTTGAAAACCAGAGGCATTCGTCTGGCACACATTTAAGATGTTTTAAGAATCACTCGTTCTACTCATACAGGTTTCGGAAGCATTAGCTTCTAAGACCTAACTACCCGGAACCCTTAATCGTAAAGTTCGTCTCGCCATTTAGCTTTCCAGTTTTTAATTTCGTAAGGGCATTCTTTCTCTTGATTCGACTCTCAAGAAGCCAATCTGGTCGAATACAAATATTTGAATCATGAGTCTTGTATGCGTTATCTAATAATACGTCTCTTTCTTCGAAATGCCTGAGCACCTACTTCAAGACTATTCTTGATTGGGTTTTACCTCCAACCCAGTCACTTAGTCTTATTACTTTCGTGACATATACCCCTGAAACCTCTTCAGGCAATACATTTCTGATGGCAGATTCCATTAACTCCAAATCATTTGTATATCGTCTAGCAGGATCATCGTCTTTCAACTCCTCTAGATTCCAAATGATTAGACTGGCAACAGATTTAACGTCGTTGAAAGTTAGCTCCTGCCTGTTAACTACTGGGAACTTGCCATCGGTTTTATTGTGACTGAGTTGTGGGAGCTGAGCAAATGGCTCACGACAGTGTTTGCCGAGGCCAAACGTTTCCCACCTACTATAGGGTTAAATATTGTCCTACGCTGGAGCTTTGGTGAAGTAATCTGCAACACAGAATATGAGTTCATCAAGGACTTTGGAGCTAAACGGGCGCTGGTTTTGTTTATCTGTCCTTCTCCTCAATGTCTTCGCGCTATCCGTTTTCCATCAGTCACAGCATTCAAATTAGAAGTACTCGGAAGGACAGAAATTTTATCTGGGATATCAATCGTTGCTATAACAACTTGGCCACCAGTATCCAATGGTGTTTCACTCATTAATTGCTTCGAGGTAGAAATACCTATTGTATGTTGCACAGACGGGTTTTGTTGGCCCGAGATCTGTCTCTAAGTAGATCGTACGGATGACTGTTGTTGATAATATACATATCGTCAATCCCGTACATAATTAACGACTTAAACCACGTTAGTGAATAACGCAATTATAAATGCCAAATACGAGAGCAGATTTTTGAATACATACATGTTATGCAACTGTTGATCAAGACAAACAATTGAAGAAACGAGGCGAAGAAAGCAAAGAGAAGAGAACGAAGTGAAATAACGCGCAGTAGAGAAAGCGAGTGAGCCAACTCCATTTAATCAAGCGTTAACCAATATTTATAGCCAGACAAAAATAAGTTACGGACATGTGATGAATGGGGCAAGAAGTGTACACATGCATATGCTTTTATAAAAATATTCAAGGTTGATAACCGAATAGCTAACAAGGTCAAAATGTGACTCAACAAGAGTGGATAAATTGGCCTGTCCAGAATCTAAAATAAGTTATATGAGCTTAACATAGTAACCGACACTACAGGGTGTCTGGTACGTACCGTAACAGCACTCACAACACCGACACATTCTTCGCCATCAATACCCAAGTAACCGATACAGCCCTCATTAACCTTTGTGTTAGCCAACGCCAGAAAGTTAATTGCCTCTTGGATGAGTAATTGTTTGCTCAAACAAGACATACAAAGCCACTGGGAATTAGGTCTTTGAGCACCTTTCATATGCAGGTGAGTTTAAGTCAGTACGCATCCTATGGAATCACTTCTTACACTCATCACATTTCATTCCTTCCTCCACATGTAATAAACAGTATGGCTGTCCACATTTGGCGGCAGAACCGACCATCTTAAAGATCGACCAAAAATGGTCGCACAAAAATGGATTTGAGAAACGTTTCAAACCTTGGCCAAAAAAAGTTAAGTCAAAGTCGACCAAGTGTACTTTGATAGGACAAATACATGAAAGCAAAGCCAATACACATAAGGTTAGAATAAGCAAAATTTTTAAAATAAACTGCATCTGTTCGTCCCAGTGACCTGAAGATTTGGAGATCCCTACATTTATATACTTCATGACCCTATAATTCTTTAAACTTGTATGAATGCAATTTTAATGGTAGTGAATATAGACCCTTTGAACTATAGAATCGGTCCAGATAGGAGAAATGAAAAAATATTCTGAGCAGCCTCACTAAGTAAACGAGCCCTTTCCTTTATGTGTTAGCAATCGGTAAATATCGGTCAAGTAGCACAGTGGCAGCAGTAGTACTCATATAAATCGAAATTTATAAGACCACTATACGTGCTCGTTGAAGACAATACAATTAGGAAACCCTAAATCCTCTAATGAAATCATGGACCCCAGCACTGTGCAGATTAAGGTACAGAACACACAGGTTCCAGGTGATTCATACATATTATTTCAATTTTGATACTGAAATTCTGAACTCAACAACTAACAGCAGAATATTGGGGGCTCATATTCAAACGGCATCTCGAACTCTAGTTCAGTCATGAAGAGCAAAAATCAGACCAACATCCACATAAACTTTAAATCAAACACACCTGCAAAACGGAACTCGTTTAACTGCAATGAACACGCAAACCAAGGACTCAGTCTCATCTACACGTCATCAAGAACCAACAGGTGATTGTTATTTATTAACAGGTATATTTTACTGAAATTAAATGCAAGTAAGTGTTTAAGACCATCCGCCATACCACTGGCTGGCTTTGCCTCCAACATGCTCTCCAGATCCCATACTTCCATACCCACCATAGGTGCCGCCGCGGGAAGCACTACAAGGAAGACAAACATATGTTAGGAAAAGATTGTGATCTCGGAACGAGGGAGTAAACAATAATCCAACTCTGCAGTAGCTAGGTTACGGCAAGTACCGCCTTCTCTGCTTCAGTCCGACACACACTAGTAATACAGGACCATGTCGCGGGCCTTGAGCCACACCATTTTTGTTAGGACTATTGGTACCACTCGGTTGCCCGAACCGATGTGGGTGAGTCGAAGATTGAATTTCAGACCCACTACAAGTAGTCTGTCTGCCCACGACGAATCCTGATACCTCTCGGAACTCCACTCACAGTTAGCATTGCCAGTGGGTGCACTTCAATATAGGCAACCCAGCTCTGTAGAAATTAATGTGAAGCGTACTCCTTACAACCTAGGGCGGTTATTCTTAGCAACTAAGTGGATTGTTACAGACCGGCTGATTCAACAGTGGAGCATCGGACGGTTGAACGAGGTCCCGAAAACAACGATGGTCCCCCAGCTGTTACCGCGTGTATGATTTCCGAACTAAGTTGAACAACAGCTCGGGGTGAGTTCTTTTTACGTAGTCAACCCTGAGGTACACAGCTGGATCCTAATTCCTATAAACTACTTAAATTTTCACGAGTTCTGATCGTTTAGTGTTGCGTTACGTAGTATAACATGAAATGACTTACCTTTGACCACCTGCCATGTCACCCGATCCACGCTGGCTTCCACCATACCCAGACCCACCGTAACCTCCAGAAGCCATGTTGCCTGATCCACCGTATCCAGGGCCGCTGAATCCTCCTTGTCCAGTTTGGTCAATGCCTCCGTATACTCCGTTGTCGAATCCTCCTGACCCGTCATATCCACCTTGACCACCGTAGCCTCCGTCTGCGGAACTACTATAACCACCTGGAGGACCCATAGAGCTGTTGCGACCGGCAGGAGGGGGGACAGGTGCTGGGCCTGAAGAGCCCATCATTCCTCGCTGGCCTTGGGCGAGAGGCGCGCTTCCACTCATCATTCCGCCACCGGAGCGAGGTCCTCTACCACGACCTCCAGGAACTGGTCCACCGCCCATAGGACCCATTCCTCCACCTGGTCCCATCCCTCCTCCCATAGGGCCCATACCGCCACCCATCGGCCCCATGTCTCCACCACCCATCATGTACGGACCTCCCATGTTATAACCCATCGGCGGCATGCACCCAGGTCCACGGAGAGGCATCCCTTGAGCGAGTGCTGCTGCAGCTTCTCGAGACAACCAACCGCCATAGTTGAGAGCATCACCCTCACTGAAGTTGGCAGCGTCATAATCCTCACGGCGACCACGAGGAGGAGCAGACTGAAAAGTACAAAACACAATATTGTGTCAGGAACACAGACAACACAATAAATACCAAGCAACTGGTACTACTATATGCAGCGAATGTACCCATACCACAAAAGGTCAGCCAATGCACTCGAAGGCGTGACACAACACTCAGATGTTAGTGCAACACACCGTTCGTCAATACTCTTAGTCTTGGAAGTATGACTGCTTACTGACACTGCAAGTGTGGAGTGCAATTGGTTGTCGATAGGGTCGTGACAGTACGACTCGCGCACAACCATAGGACAACAGACTCAGGTTTGTGGTTATCAATGATTTGGTTGTGGGAGCCGATTGGGGGGGGCAGAAATGACCGAGCTAAACGTATGTACTTACCTCTACTGCTTCTATCACAGCTCTCAAACACTGGACGACATTGTCTGGGTCAGCAACCATCTGTACAACTCGGTCAGTAGATAACGGAGCCAACATCTGGTACACCTTGATAACACGCATTTTGTATTTCTAAATTTCATGTGTTAGCAAACGTCAACAAACTTACATCACGAAGGTCCTTAATACGTTCACCGCCTCGACCGATTACAGACCCAGCTTGGCTTTCGTGCACTAATATTCTGAAGTCAATCATGTTTTCGTCTTCCTCATCATCTCGTTCTGGATCTTCACTTCGTCTCGGGCGGCGTCGAGATCCTTGGGCACCCATTATGCGTTTAGGGTCGGAAAGTTTGGCATTCATTATATCCTTTGAAGTCAATTTATTAAGTTCACCTTACCTTCAGTTTCGGACAAACATCGCGCATGATGCTGCAGATAGCCTGCAGGTCACCTTCGATAGTCATTATCCTATCGGAGAAAAAGCAAGTTAGGATAGGAAAGAAGGAAGGAAACAAAAACTTTAATCGTACAACGAAGCTCATGATACCCTTCCATATAGTGACAGTCGTGGAGGGCTCGGAGAACTAGACAACCGTCTGAGGGTTATCATCAAAACTTGTCTAGATTTTTACACAATAGAATTCAATGAATGACTAAGTCACTGGGGTTTCCAGTTACAACAGTAACTCGTGGGTTAGCTGGTAGTTAAGCAGTCAGGAATGACTTTGCAAATCATATCCAAAAAGGGCTTTACAAATACATTAATGAACCAAAAACATGAAAATAACAATTTAGGCAAACTAATTAATCGACCGAATAGACATCAAGGTGACATTAAGTTTCTGGGTTACCCTACCGTTCAGGGCCTCTGCTGTCGGGAATATTCAGCTTGACGTTATACTGAGACAATAAATGGGATAAAGCAGGGCCGGTTTCAGTGAGCCAGAGTCATCAGTTTGAGAATAAGGCAGGCATGTGGTACCAACCCAAACCATTGGGTTATCAGAGGAGATTGACCAGATTCAGCGAGTAAGTGTCCGGAAGGTGGAGGAACCGTAAAGAATATAAAACAAAGAATCGAGTCAGTTGGTGCCAAAACAGCGATTGAGCAAGTCACTAAATGAATTATGAAAGAACAAACCTGTGATCGAATTTTTTTGATATTTTCCCCACCCTTCCCAATCATTATCCCTGCAGCCCTCCCAGGAATAAGAAATCTGATGGAAACATTTGTTAAATCAACGGAAGAACGTTGGAATTTTGACGGAGGACCATCTTGGTTGTTTCCTGAGTTGTCCCGTTTCATGGCGGCTAAGGCGAATGGCTACCGGCTGAGTGGTAAGCAGACAAACAAACAGGTATATTTAAACACCATTCAACATAGAGTTGTTCAACAGCTTAAATAAAATGTAATGGAAAATTCCAGTTAATTTATACTTTATATATTAGCTATTTGTTTAACTTATGAAATGGTCTATTAATGAATTTAATGGAATCTCGATATGTTACTCTCATTACGTTCAATATCATTTCATTTAGAATGGTCTTACATTGTCCTTATTGGTAAAGTACTTTCATATGCAACAGAGTAATACTTGTTCTCGTTATTTTAACAGAAATGTATAACTTTCTAGGTTGTTTCTTCACACTGCCGTGGCCTAATGTTGAAATATCAGATTTTGTTAGGGTCTTAGGAAATCTTGACAAAAAATCTGCTCTTATTCTTATTCTCTGATTTGGAGATTTTCAATAGTTGCATAATCATGTGTATATTTTTTTCCTAAATGAAGAAACTTAATAAAGGTTTTTCAAACCTTAAAATAATACTAAAGATATAACAGGTAATCATAGCTTGACAACGTTTTTACACGTGACACTTTTATGATTGAAGTATACCAACCCAATTAAATCAGAAGTCAGAAATGAAAGGGTTTGAAGATATATTTGGAAAGTTATTGATATGCTAAAAAGCGTTTGGTTTAAGCTGACTAGCAGTTGAAAAGGATTCGTAGCACGGAGTACTCTTTCGTGATCTGGTACAGATGCGTGACCGATCACCTTCAGACAGCATGTATCCAGTAAACTAATGAGGTCAACATTATTGTCAAAAACTTACACAATTTATTTAATGCTACAATACTAATACTGAGCCATGAAATAAGAGATCATGAACTTTTCAATTCTTTGATTCAATCCTTAGACACATTCAGCGAGGTTAAAGGATTCAGGTATTACAAAGCTATATGAACAAAAATTTACGAATGTTATAATAGCAAAACTTTCTAGCCAAATATATAAATGTGAATAATTGAGTGATATGTTTGTTTGCACCTTACCTAACAAGTTTTATGACTGAAACCCACTGAATATATAGAGCAAAATAGATGGTCTTTAATGACTGACTTCTTCTAGCATTCAGAGATCATAACTTAAACAGAAGAATTCTCCAAACCAGTAGGATTAGAACAATAACAATTAATTCATTTTTTATTATTTATAGTTGTCCTTGTGGAATAATATTGTCCGACCGGCCATTTTTTTTAAAAAAAACCCCACCCCATTAAAAAAAATTTTCCACCCCAAAATTACAATATTTTTCATCCCGTGTTTCGTCCAATGAAATGGCTAGTTTCAAAAATTAGATTTAATTGGTTAGTTATGTCTTGAAAATTGTTATAAATTATCAGTACTTGTCGACGAAGCACAATTTCAATCGTCATTATGGAGCAGAGTAACGTGCCGAGTACAAGCGCTGGTGTTTCTCACGTAACGGAAATGGAGGAAGTCTTTTTGACTACCTTGTTTCTGGTTGCGTTTCCATCGGTTGAAGCGTTAAAGACCACTATCACAAATTTTGAAAGATCGACTTACAGTCATTATGTAGTGAGAGATTCGCATATTGGCAGAGAACAAAAATCGTACATTAAATTTGTGTGTTGGCGAAATGGGCGTATAAGATCTAGCGGTTCGTCACAACGTATTAGACGGAGGAGGTAATTTGGTAAATTGTTTTATAATTTTTTTAACGAAGGGCTTCTATGAACACCCAATGTCCGGCCTTTATGTTTTGTAAGATTATAGACGGCTACTGGACTGTTGTACGTGGGAATGTACATCACAATCACGAGTGTAATTCCCTGAGGTACCAAGGTAATTCATGGGTGCGCAGGTTAACGGATGGGAAGTTCGAAACTGTGAGACCGCTGCTGATTTCTGGTACCGCTGCATTCCACATAAAGAATTTTGCTTACCAATCTTATGGGAAATGGTTGTGACTATCAGTTCATCTGATAATTCATATGTTGAATGTAGTTATACTACTTAAATTGTTTTAAGTAACTATGTTTCCATCACAACATTTATCAATATTCTGTTCAGTTTGAGCAAAAAACAGATTCAATAATGTTAACTGATGTGTGTACGAACCTTTAGATAGCCAGTACATCCCATGCCCAAAGAATACATCTCTTTTAAAACTGTTAAACATAAATCAATCTCTCGGAATATATTACAAAATGAGTGTTACGGAATCTCTTGAAAGAGTTCTTTGCAACCATTGTTCGTTGTAATAAAAGTCACAGGATAACACAAATGTTTTCACCATAGAACAACACTCCATAGATTCCATCTGTGTTTTTTTTAATGGCACTTAGAAAAAACATGTCATGCAGCAAAGAGTCGGGCAAATAAACAACCAGACGAATATTCAGTTAGGGTGCAACTAACAAAAATAAAGTATTGAGACCGCAGAAAGAGGAGAAATTCTTCCAAATATTGACTACAAATGAAACAAAGAAATGTTGGTCTCTGGGATAGTAACTAAACATAGATGTATATTTATGTCATTAAAGTGAACTTGGAAGCCTTATTGAAGTAAATTATAAACAACTGAATATACTTTCTTGGACTATTCATCCAAATGATTCAAGATACCATCTGTTAAAAAACTATACTAACCAACATATCTAATCACATACATATATGATAATTTTAAATGTAAATGAGTGATTGTATAGATAAATGAATAAGAACCAATGTGTAAGTTGAAAAGATAACTGTGTTTGATTAATGATGTAGTAAAATTTAGACAGAAATCTGCCCCCCCCCAATGCCCTGGTATGGTCGAGGGTGAGTAGAGTCAGCTCTCCCTCTCCAAATGCTCTCACATGGCCACATGCATACAACTACTGGCAGGGAAGTCCTACTTACTATCTTCTCGTGGTGGGGATGTTTTTTACGAAATTGACAGGAAGAAAAGTGGATGTCCGGCGATTTAGCCGGTTTGGTGAACACAGTTAGTTCAATTAGGAGTTGGAAAACCCTGATTCCGAACCAATAGTGTACATAGACTCGAGGATCCTAAAGGAACAAACGGTGTATGAACCGATTGTTGGTCACCGTCTACCATGAGACTGCATCTCTTGACATTGCTCCACTGCCTTGTGGATCTGAACTTTAGGTCAAAGGTTCGGGGTGTGGCCCCCTAAGAAGACCACCTGTTTCGGTTTGGGTCCCCGGACAGTATTCCAGCCCTCAAATAAACCGAATGATTTATGTGGCGCATATCTATGTTGGTGCCTCCTTGTACCAATATCTATGTGTTCAAATAAATATAGAGAGCGAATTTTGACTTCAACAATTATAAATCTGATATGAAAATGGAGCAGGATTTAGAAATTCAGGTTCTCTACCAGTAACTGCTATATTGCACTGTAGAATTTCAGAATATAAATATTCCCTTCAATTCAAACTTTGTTAAATTCATTAACTGATCTAAGATAATGATCACTGGAATAATAAGCTTAAAGTTAATGATACTACTAAATGAGAATTTAATAAGTAGTCAGGTCATTATGATTTGAAATTTTTAAATTTCTGAGAAAAATTACGATGATTAATACATATGGAGTGAAGTTACTTACTTCTATATACGTCATCATATTGAAATGATTAATTACATAATAGTTTGGATTATTTACTTAGAACATTTATGTCTTATGTATTATTAAGGTATTTGTTTACAAGTAAAGATGGATAGTGGCTAGCAGTGGAATCCATGATGTGCGTTTCATCCTATTTAGAAAGATTCAAATAAACAATACAAAATGAATTTAAACTTCATCTCATTGTACAAGCTAGTGGGTATCAAGACTCAGTAGCTAAGTGGATAACGTGATAGAATTTGAAGTGAACGGTATCGGGTTCGAGTTCTGGAATGAACATCAACTCTAGGATGTGGTAGGAACATCCAGTTGACGAGTTTCAAATAGGACAAAACGTTCGTCGTGGATTTTGATGCTAGCCACCATCCATCTTTGCTTATAATGCTTGTGACTTAAAGCAATATGCCAATAAGAAACTGATCAATTCCAGTCCTAAACATCAATGAGAAGATTCAAATAAACAATACAAAATGAATTTTTGTTTACATGTTCAAAAAGGATCATCATAACTATGGTAGCTTAATTTATCAAGAGTTGGAACATTCAAATTTTACATAATATTCAATTTATTTTACTGAATAAACATTATCTAAAATACAATTATCTTTCGATAGAGTAATGAGAAGACGGAGTTAATCTGAAAAAAAGCGATGTAATTGAGTGATACATTCCGAACATTCTGGTCACACATATACTGGTCAGGAAAAGAAAAGATGGATAGTGACTAGCAGTGGAATCCAGGACGCGTGTTTCGTCCTATCTGAGACTCTTCAGCTGTATGTACCTGCATCACAGAGTGATTTTCACTCTGGAACTCGAATTCAGTATCGTTCGCTTCAAACGCCATCGCGTTATCCATTTAGCTACTGAGTCCTGATAGCCACTTGCTTGTGCAATGAGGTGAAGTTTCAAATTCACTTAGTATTGTTTACTTGAATCGTCCGATTGATGTTTACGACTGCAATTGATTAGTCTCTTATTGGCATATGGATATACTGTGCGTATTGCCTCGACATCGCCTTAATTCACAAGCATTACCGGTCAGGACATTTTATATAGAAATTAATAAAGGTCAATTAAATGACAGTTCAAGTAAACATGGTAATAAAGGGGAGAGAGACATGATCTTACATCGTATATAAAGAATAAGAAATTATCGCATTACTACATTAGGCCATAAAATGGCTTAAACATTATCCAAGGTTATGACAAATTGTCTTTGTACATGTAAGGCGGGGGTGATAAATTTACGAATAGCTAAGGCTTCTGTGAACCTGAGAATTCATCCTTGACAATTTCTATACAAAATTTTTGAATATGCATTAATGTCAATGTTGTGTCCCGTTTCAGTTATGTGGTTTGTTATGGATGAATATGGTTTTCTACGTCCCACGTCGATCGCAACACTTGACACTAACTGGTTTTGAAGGCGTGTAGGCACATATTCAGTGACCCTTGATTGAAGTGTTCGATTACTCCTCCCATTTTACGTGTCCGCAAATTCATGTAAATTAGCAATTACAATCACATGTAACTTAATCACTAGTACATTGTCTAAGTCTATTTGGAATAATGGGCTCAGTCAGTCACAACCAATTTAGCAGCATAATGGTTTTCTCGCTGGCTGTTTTCAATCTCTGTCTTAGAAACATACTGTTAGATTTGCCTCTATATGGTAGATAGATATAAACAGTTTTCTTCGGAACAGAATAAACAAGATGTTTTAGGGTTGACTGAATTTTTCACCTATTTATAAGCTGTAGTGGATAACCATTTGATATCAATGTGTCAGCCAGCAACTTTTCATCTTTTTCAACCGTATCTGTGGCGCATATTCTTTGAATCCTATTAAAGAGGTACTTAACCAAATTGAAATGGACAGAAACTGTGGACATTAAAATATTGACCAGTCGAAGTTGGCTTTCTATAAACTAACTGTCTTATACTTTCATCCTCTTTTCGACTCAAAAGTATGTCTAAAAAAGGAAATTGGTTATTTCTTTCTGCTTCATAGGTTATTACGTTATTGTTCTGTACGCCTTTAAGTTTATCTAATAACTGAGAAACCTCAAAATCTTTATCACATATAACTATAACTATCATCCATGTATCTCCTATACAAAATTACCTCGCTGACGAGCTCACTTGTCATATTTTCAACAATTATCTTTGATTACTCTCTTTTGACAGATGAGTGTACTCAACTAAGCATGATAACCAACTGAAGCCTGAAAAGTTTCATAATTAATTATGAAACGTAACGATTAATCACGTTAGCTACTATAAGTCTCCTCTAAGTCTTAAATACTTCCAGATGATGAGCATTAGCAAGCATTAGATCTTATTTTAGAATTGCATGGAAACAACTAACAACCACTGAACACCCTTAATCATGTCAGGTTGATGAAATCGTTTTACACTATTGAGACATACTATACCTAAATAAAGAAAACTTTGGATGGAATTGTGGTGATCTAATTTTATGAAGAGAACGCGATTAGTGTCATGGAAACATTTATTATTATAACCAACTGTACCAGTGATTGTTTTACTGTATCCTTATGTTTAATTGTACCAAAAACAAACTTTTTCCGTTTTTTTTTTGTGAGTATGAACTTACTCACCTACGCACGGTAGTCTCGCCTATAAACTTTGGCACGATCTCGGTATTATTACGATACCACGAGATCAACAACAAATATATCTTAACTATAATCTACAACTGTCCTTCTAATATTTATCCTACAAAGGGCTTTAACCTGGTAATTGGCACGTAATCGATCTGTGGTGGTAAACATAGTCAACACAAGACTACCGCAGAATCAATCATTATTAATTCGTTACCTTATTAGTTAAGTTATAGCTGTTGACTGTAATACTAATGAGTATTTTGTAACTAACCTGAAGCAGTCATGCACAACTTATGTATGAATATTATTATTATTATTATTAGTGTAGGATACATTCACTTTTACATAAGTATTAGGAATTTGATACACTTCATTGATAAATAAACAGCCCCCTCGTTTTTTCTTTTAGATCAAAATAAAATCGTATGATAAGTATTTTTGCCTTAGAAAATTTACTAGTTGAATTCATTGGTCGATTTAAGGTAGACCGTCATGCAAAACTTGGAAGCATTGGACGGCCGTTGCATGGGACTTCTCAGCAGAGTACACCAACAATCTGATACTAATGGGAGTCGAACCCAGAATTTTTCTGTTTCATGCGTGAATGCTTAATCTTTAGACCCCTAAGTCGTTATCCGACGGTGTTGCTATCCAACTTCAATTAATCCACGAAATTGTGACACTGTCCAATATTGTCTTCAGTGAGTCACTATCTCACAGCAGACATGGTTGAACTCCACTGGTCATGAGTTCTGTCTAGAACTCCAGTAAATCCGTGTTGAAGCCAATCACTAATGAGCACACGACGAATATTATAAGAACGCTTTTTTTAATTTCTTAAAGCATTCTCTTTGATTAAATGTTTATAATCACTACTATTCGTAAAAACTTACATTAATATATTATTATTATTCTCCGATTCTGCGATACAACACATAACACACCAATTAAATCACACTTGACGGAAAAGCTTTGGAGAATGTAAAAACGTTTACATATTTGGGCACCATCATTGATGTGCACAGTGGGTCTGATGCAGATGTCAAGGGGCGGATTGGAAAAATAAGGGCAGTATATCTACAACTGAAGAACATCTGGAACTCAAAACAACTATCAACCAACACCAAAGTAAAAATTTCAATACAAATGTCAAGACAGTTCTACTGTGTGTGGGGCGAAAACTTGAAGAACAATGAAAGCCATCATCCAGAAGACACAGGTGTTTATTAACAGTTGTCTACATAAAGTACTTTGCATTAGTTGGCTAAACATTATCAGCAACAACCTACCGTGGGAGAGGACAAACCAGATTGCAATGGAGGAAGAAATCAAGAAGAAGTGTTGGAAGTGGATAGGATACACATTGAGGAAAGCACCCAACTGCGTCACAAGGTAAGCCCTTACTTGAAATCCTCAAGACCAAAGGAAAAGAGGAAGACCAAAGAACACATTACGCCGGGAAATGGAGATAGATATGAGAAAAATGAGCAAGAATTGGATAGAACTAGAAAGGAAGGCCCAGGACAGAGTGGGTTGGAGAATGCTGGTCTGTGGCCTATGCTCCACTAGGGGGTAACAGGTGTAAGTAAGCAAGTATTATTACTATTAATATTAATGTAGAATACATTGGTTTCTACATACGTATTGAAAATTTGATACATTCCATTAACAAATAAACAACCCCCTCTTTTTTGTTTTCAGAACAAAATAAATATTTTTTTTCTTTTTCAAAGAAAAAAGAAGAAAAACAAAAAAGTAAATAACAAATCTAATTGAAATTTGAGTAATTTTAACAAAAGAGGGGGGAGGGGGAGAGAGGGGGGAGAAAAAAAACGAAAGAAAAGAAGAATAAAGAAAGAAATGTTTGTTCAATCAACAATGATTTCTATTTACTTATGTTAAATATATATAAATATTACTGAATACTTTATATTTGAATATTTAACTATTTTAACAAGAAAAACAACAACAACAAAAAGAGAGAAGAAATTAAAGGAAAAAAACTTTATTAGAAAATCAAGATGTTACCAGTTTCTATTGTTGGAACAACTTTATTACTTATAATCAGTTCACAATTCATTACAGGTTAGTGAATTTTAATTTGAGTCATGTACATCTATGTATGTTTCCAATGAAAACTAATTGTAAACTTCATGTTATAAAGTTAAAGATGAATAAAATGTTAATCGTTAAGATCATGAGTTAATTGAAGCTAGATCACCTCACGAGGTGAGGGTCATGGATGTTCATTGATGAGTAGTTACACAATAGGATAAAACGGCCATCCAGTACTTTTCAAGTTTTCCATGGTGGTCTAGTTTCAATTGATTCATGATCTAAACTATTGAAATTACTACAATCTTCATAAAATCACTTCTGATATGAATAAAATAATCTGGATGTAGATGAATCTTAACATTGATGGTCATTCCAGAAATCTCATCCAGTATTTTAAATTTTAAATGAGTCTACACTAAATGATGGGTGAGACTATAATTTATGGACAATCTTTGTGCCATGTTAAAGTGATCTTGAGAGTGTCCACCTAGTAACCAAAACTAAGCGACGGTTATAGACATGTATCAGCAAACTGAATTATGATTTACAGTTAGTGGTTAAGGTTAGGAATTACATTTGGAGTTTTCATTATGAATTGTCATCAACTATAATGCCAAAATTCTATTTAGCCAAATAGATTGGTGAATTTTGCACCAAAATTCGAGACCTGTTATCTTATATCTGATTAGTTCGTCCATAAATTATAATCCCACCGAATCTCGCCAAGTAAAACTGATGGAAATTCAATTAAAGTATCAACAACGGAATAATTTAAACCATAATAAATCATGTTAGAATTTATAAACCGTTGTATAAGTAACTTTGTGTACTTAGTAGCTAACTGAACAACGTGTTGACATTCAAAGTAAAAGATACTGGGTATGAATGCCGGCATAAATGTCAACTCCAAAATGTAGGTACATCGATGTAACGAAACCCTAATAGGATAAAATTAACATCTTGGATTCCATTACTACCCAGTTACCATTTATTCTATAAACCAGTAAGTGTTTCCCTAGGGATAGAGTTTTTCACTAAACCATTCTATTCAAATTTGATGGAATAATGAAATCCGAAATCAATAAAAAGTTAACTGAGTGATTTTATTTCTTTAATTTTTCTTTTTTTTTACTAACATGAAAATGACGATAAGATCTATTGATCAATGTTTAGAAGAAGGAATCCGAAATCTTATCATTCTACAAGATTCTTATAAACTTTTTTTGATGGAGATTTGTTCTCTGAGCTGAATGGTTTAGTCGTGAAGCTGATGATACCATCCAGAAGAACGATGAAAAGTCGATCAAAATCATCGATCTGAGTTACAAATCTTCTCCGCCATTCTTATCAACTTGATCAAATCATCATATTTACCTTCATTTCTGTACATTGTGTTGACATCTTTATCAGGTTACTTTTGATTTAAAAGTATACAATAGCTGATCAACTAAAATCCTTTATGTTAAGCTTAGATTTGGTTCATTTAAACGAAAACATTACGAAATCATCATCCTTCATAGAATTAATATGACACTATATTTTACATTATCTCAGACAAACATCATCATAGATTAGGTACGGTTATCGGTCAACTAGATTATGTCTCAAATCTTCAACATTCACCTATGGTATTATTAACATGAATTTAGGAACAGAAGTTAATGATGATATTCAGGATAAATTTGACTAAGTCATATAAATGCTTCTACCTGAAGTTGGTGCTAATGATGTCGTTTAGAAGAACGATGAAAGCTTCACGACTAAACCATCCAGCTCAGAGAACAATGCTCCATCAAAATATAAATGATCATTCGTGATAAATAAGCAATAAATACAAGTTTCCAATTGCAAAGGGGGAGCATCAACATAACAAAATTGATTCAATAAAGTTCACTCTATGAATCTAAGATTCAAGAATAGTTTATATACTGAATAAAAGGAAGAGTACAGTTGATTACGATAGTTGATTTAACATGAACTATTAAAGTTCACTTACCACTTACCTTTTTATGACTAAGACATAAGAGTAAGTTTGATATACATAACTTTATTCTATTGAATGTTCATATTCAAAACCAGAGTCCTGTGTATATCCTGGATTTAAAGTTCGTTTTTCTCACTGGCTAACATGATTTCAAAAAAGAACACTAAACAGTAGTTCTCATACTCTTGAATGAGAAATGAAACTTAAGTTTTCAAATCATTTAACAAAGAGAATAATATCCATTCATTAAGTTGAAAATCAATAATCTATATTTACTTACGCCTATTACTCCTCGTGAAGGAGCATAGGCCGCTCACCACCACTATCCATCCAACCCTGTCCTGGACAATCCTTTTTACTTTTTTCCAGTTGTTATTCATCCTTTTCATTTCTGATTCTATTTCCCGACGTACTGTGTTCTTTGGTCTTCCTCTTTTCCGTTTCCCTTCAGAATTCCGAGTTAGGGCTTTGATTATTTGCGTAATGTATATCCTATCCATTTCCATCTATACTTCCTAACTTTTATTGATTATTGATAGATATGGTCATTTTATTTGTTGTTGTTGTTGTTGTCAACATGAACCTACTATCCAGTTTACCTATATATATAATGTTTATTAATAAATATTTTGTACAGGTTTCGGTAAGTTAATATCTCAATTCTTTTCTAAAGCATTTGCTCACAAGACTACTTATCAAAAATATCGGTGTATATTTATATAGAATGAACATGTATTCAATTTCATTTTTATCACAATTTACCTTAAAAGGGAAATGAATGGATAGTTTCTATTCAAAAAGATTTCGTCTCTACTTCATCAATAAGTGTATACTATTTCTGGTGTTCACTGATGTCTGTTTATATCGTCTGCGTGTGTGTGTGTGTCGTATTTATATCACATTTATCAAAAGACTAGTGAACTTAAAGAAATGAAGTAATCAATTTGTTTAACTGTTACAGTTTCTATGTAGTAGATTACATAATAATCATTACACTTAATAATTAACGATTACAGTAAAGCAGTTCGTGGTAAATAGCTCCAAAACTATAGTATTTATACAATAAAATTGATCAACTGTACTCATGAATTCACTTCAGTACTTCATACAGACTTCATTAATTCATCTTCCTTTATAATTTAATTCAATATAAAACATGTGAATCTCTATTATAAATCATTTATATTCATATTCTAAAATCTTCGTCAGTTGTACGTGATAACGGTAATACAGAGTAAGTCATTATCTGAATGTTAATGATCTAGAACTAAGCGTTTTTTTTTGTTTTTTTTCTGTATAACTTCAAGTTTATAGGCTTCATATTACGTATCTCGCGTTCACGCGCGAGACTGATAGATCCTGTGTTCGAATCTCGCGAGGCAAGATCGTGGATGTGCACTGCTAAGGAGTCCCACAATAGGGATTAAATGCACGATCGCCCAGTGCTTCCAGGTTTATTTTAGACTGACTCATGAATTCATCTATTAAAATTACTATAATCTCCACAATCCCCCCTTTCTAACCATAATATTTCATTTCACACAGCTATAACCAATCACTAGCACTGAGCCAGGGGTAGAAATCAATAAGGGGAATTGAGTGCCTGTCTGTCCACAATCAATGACCTAACACATTTAGCTTCATTGTCACACATCAATCACCCTTTGAAACTACATTAGATAATCTCCAAGATAATTCTTACTAGTCACAATTTCACTTCATGCCAAGGAATCTCGACACAATCTAATATTCACAGAAGTTCTAATAACAATAAGAAACGATCGTCAAGTCAATACCACTTGATAATAACAATAATTTACAAAATATTAATTTAGATTTTGTCCAATAAGCAATATAATCAGAAGGGATTCCTATGGATATTATAGTAATTTCAATAGTTGAATTCATGAAGTTAGACCAGGAAGCCACCATACGGCTATTTCGTCCTAGTATGAGACTTATCAACAGTGCGCATCCATGATTCCACCTTGCGGGATTCGAACCCAATCAATGTAACAATCAGTTATCAGTTTCTTTTTCAATTTAAACATTTTATCAATAACTCTATTATTGTTTATATCAATTTTAGTCAAAAACCTGAAGAGTGAGTTATTTGTTCATTTCTTAAATCTGTTTCGGGAATTTCTAAAATTCAAAGGATTAAAAATATATCTATTAAATGATAAGGCTATACACATTGATATTGGTTACTATCTAACAGTCATTTGTATAAATGTAGTTTAGTGTTAAAGGGAGAAGAGTAGATATGTCTTATGTTATGTAATGTGTAATTATGACATATGTATCATATGTCCATTCGGTTATAATTTAATCTTCTGATAGTTTCATTGTTTACTTTATGGATTGATTACAGTTAGACACTTACTGAAGCCAGGAAGCAATAGACAGCTGTTTTATCTTAGAATAGGGCTCTTTAACAGTATGAATCCAAATCTTAATTGGAGGTTGAACTCAAGATCTTCAGGTATCATAACAACAATTTAACCTTTATATCATTGTACTGGCATCCACTGATTTACATCTCTACCATTTAATCAATCTGTGATGTTATACAGGTCAAAAGATCAAGTATATATTTACATTTACTGAATCGTTTAACAAGTCCAATTTGTCATAATCAATTAAACAACCACGAGCGAAACAAGATGTTATTATCACCAGTTGGTATTAGCTATTAGCTAATACAAACAACATTTAATAGGATAGACTTAATTACAAATAACTATCAAAACTTTTTATGATCTTTATAAGCGATCAGGTTATATAAAACTGATTTCTGATTAATGTAAAGTACGCTTATAAAAACTATTGTAAATAACTTTTTATAAAGTTGAATTCATGAGTCGTCCTAATCTAAATCACCATGAAATGCCCGAAAACACTGAATGATCGTTAAACTCTAGTATGGGACCCCTCAGCAATCCACATCTACAATTTCACACACGGAACTCGAACCCACGCTCTTCGGTCTCACGTGCAAACACTAAACCTTTAGATCACTGAGCTATTATCCAACGGTGTTCATGTCTAACTTCAATTGATCCATAGTCTTGAGCAACCATGCCTATGCAGAAAAGTTAAATTAGTGAATAACTGAATTATATTTTTATCCTTAAGTAAACTGAATTGTTGTCATAACTCATTCTAGTTAGCACAAACGAACTTGATATACCTATACTCAGTGACACTTGAAATGAGTACTTTTCATCTTTTTGAAGACAATGCATTATCCATTGAATTAGAGAGTGTAGATAGTTGACAACTTATTCAATAGATTTGATACTTATATTATTATTATTAAGAGTTTAGACTATTCTATAATTGATATCTTTTATATAAATGAAATTTATTGATAATCTCTGTCTTACCTTAGAATTCATAATTCATAACAAGTACTGCTTCAGTGTTGACGTACATTCCCAGCAAGATGAACTGAATCATGTGATTGAAAAAGAGAATTGACACTGAAGGTTTATGGTGTAAATTCAATCATGGAGATTAGATTATAATTGATCTTAACTTATTACCTCTCATTGATACGATGTAAAATGAGATTTCACATAGGGTTTGCTAAGATGTTATATATATACATACATATATTTTAGATCACAATTTTTCCTTGCCCGTAAGTCATTTTGTATGGAATCAATAATGCTACTATGAAAATAGGGTCCTTTAATGAAATGTATGTTATTAGTATTGTGAATATCCAATTTACATTTCAGTACTTCTTTACAAAGTCAATTTCATGAATCTGGTTAGATACTGTAAACTCTAATTATTCTAATTAAACTTGGTCATCATGTAATATGAATGAACATTCAGATGTAAGTAGGATAGATCAAATGATTGATTAAGGTAAAATTATAGAATTCTTCGGGAGAAATATGATAACCATTACATTCAATACTTCATTTCATTTGTACATTTACTATCAATTGTATCTTTTAAACTTTAACGTTCATTGTATTCCTGTTCTCTTCGACTCGATCTTCTCAAAGTTCTGTTATCAGACATTTCACTTCTAATTAGTGTTATATACTACTTATGTTTGTTGATATAAGTAGCATATATTACAATTACAGTAAATAATTGATAATCTTGAAAGACTAACTAAGTTGATTAAAATGTATTTAATTTCCATAAAGATTTTTAAGTACTCAGCGTTTGTACTTTAATTAAATGATGTAATTCAGTAGTATATGTCGTATATCTGTTGTTCTATCATATTTACTGATGAATAGATGATAATTCATGATTTGAAATGTTCATTTTCAAATAAATCTTAGTGGAGTTTTCGAATTCAAACTCACTTTGTCTATCCTCCTTATCACATTTTTCAAATACAAAAAATGTAGCCGGTTAGTTGAACAATCGTTTGAGATGGTCAATTTTGAGAGTGTGAAACATTAATGTCAGTTCAAATTACTGAAAGAATTCAGAAGAGTGAATTATGTTTAGTAGATGTGATAACAACCAATTTCATTAGCACTATTTATTGAATGAAACACTTGATTGATTAGTGTTGATGAATTGTACTTACACAATTCGTTTATTAATAAATTTCTTGTAACTAAATGTTCTCTTAACTTTCAAGGAAGAAAATATCATACAATGTGATAGTCATTTGAAAAGACAATAATTATGTACCATTGAATTTGAGTTACTTTAACGAATGTTAAAAACGAGTTAAACTCTGTTTTCGAGGTTAATAAAACATTTACAAATCACATTCTCGAAACATTTTGCTCAACATATATGCACACTTGAATAAGGTAAGTTATGGTCAGATAATTTGGATAGTTCAGGCGAATCAAGCAGTTATTGTTAGAGTGTTACGTCAATAGTTTTCTGAAGTATGATGATCATCCTAAGACTTCCATCTGAATCGCTCATCAATGAACTGAACTCAATAACTGTGAGAAGAATAATGAATTAAACTAGGAAATGTTCTATTCGGGTGAAAATTATCGATGCTAGTTGAATGCTTGAACAGTATTAAGTAGTGAAATGTCTTCTGTGAGTACTTTCAAGTACTTGTGAGCAGTCTATGGTTATAATTGTAATGGGAGCAGTTTTTCAAAATATATACATTCTTTTATAAATTATGTGAAGTGTTAGAATCTTAGACCTCAGTAACAGAAGTCAAAGATTTCTGAAGAGTCAAATGTATACTTAGACTGAGTTGTTCAAGATCATTTTAAAACAACATTATTCAACATCATATCAAATGACTTTGGAATAACAATGCCAAATTGAGTAATATTCCACAAAGCTGAAGTGAACATTCTTTGTCTTAATGAAGGTTGTGTTTGAAAGTTGTCAAATATTCATTTAAGTCCAGTCAATTAATTTATGATTTTGACTAAAATAATTTAACATGACTATACTTTTCTTCCAATCTAAACTGGTAAAAATGGTTATCAATAGTCTATTCATAGAACAATCAAAGCATATCTATAGTATCATAGCAAGATTTGGTGAGACTATAATTTATGGACGAACCAATCACATATAAGATAACAGGTCTCGGATTCTGGCGCGAAATTCACTTATCCATTTGGCTAAACAGAGTTTTAGGATTATAGCTGATATCAGTTCATGATGAAAACTTCATGAAAACTTCCTAACATTGACCACCAACCGCAAATCATAATTCGAATTGCTGACACATGTCTATAACCGTTGCTTAGTTCTGATTATTAGGTGGACACTCTCAAGATCACTTTAACATGGCACAAACGTCGTCCATAAATTATAGTCTCACTCAAGATTCGATAAATTATTCTGACTGTTCATATTTTCTCTACACTAGAATTGCGACGGCTATTGGGTAAGTTAGTTGAACATCCTTATAATCATTGATTTGTTTTTCTATTTGATCTTAAATATCAAAATTTATTCCTCTTCACTATATGATTCACTTAAAATCTGTCCAAGACCTAACTTTTTATCGTGGACTTTCATAAAATATATCTGTAGTTCAGTAGTGAATGAGAATGCCAAGTGGGGACATCCAAATGTATTTTAACATAACATTACAGAATATTTTGGTGAAATCTGTGAACCATAAAGTAAGTAGCTCATTTAAGAAATATCCATCAATTGTCTCAGAGTTCATTGTTTCTTCGCTTCTATACCAATCAGTCATTGTTCTCATTTCCTTCTCTTCGATCTTCTTAACTTTTTACCACCTTGCATTCCACTTCCGACTGGGGATACATGCTATTTATATCTGTGGACATCAGTAGCACACATTAATGTTCCATATATACATACACACACTATAAATGCCATAATTAAATAACAGATTGTAGAACAAAGTAAATGAATTATATCTGTGTTTATGATGGAACTTCTATGGAAGTCGGATGTACCACTGACACATAGATATCGAGTTAAATTTCCGGGAAATAAAGTTTGGTTTTGATTAATTTGAGAAAAAACCGCCGATGATTTTTATCTTCTTGTACCTATTTTAGGTATAATTACTACAACAAAAAAATGAGATTTTATACCATAAATGATCTCCGAACTGACTTAGAATGGTTTATTTGATTCATTAAATTGTAGTGTATTTAATAATTCAGACGCATTTTGAAGTTTCTCACACAACTGTAAAACTTTAGACAAGGAGATATTAGATGCAAGGATGCATAGCGGCTAGCAGTGGAACCCAGGTTGCGCGTTTCGCCCTATTCGTGACTCATCAGATGGATGTACCCGTATCTCACAGTGGATGTTCAGTCTGGGAATCGAATTCAGTACCGTTCGCTTCAAATGCCTGATAGCCACTTGCTTGTGCAATGGGGTGGAGTTTAAATCCAATTGGTATTGTTTGTTTGAGTCTTCCCATTAATGTTTAGCACTGCAATTAATCAGTCTCTTATGGTATATTTGCATCGTGTGCAGACTGCCTCAACATTGCCTTAATTCACAAGCATTATATGCAAAGATGGATGAGTCCCAGAGTGAACATCAACTCTGAGATGTAGGTACATCCGGCTGACGAATCTCAAATAGGACGAAATGCGAGTCCTGGATTCCACAGCAAGTCACTATCAATCTTTGCACATAATGCTTGTGAATTAAGGCAATATCAAGGCATACGCACAGTATGCATATATGCCAATACGAGACTGTTCAATTGCAGTCCTAAACATCAATGGGAAGATTCAAAAAAACAATAATAAGTGAATTTATGAAGATATTAGGTTCCAACGTTGGAGTATAAGAGTAACCTTATTCAGTTTAAGTTATCTTAACCTTCTTCCAAAACCTCACCAACATCATTGATAATTTAAAGGAACGGTTTCGATGAAATGCATTACTAATAGAAACAGTATTAAACTATGATGGATATAGTGTAGAGTTATTTCCAAAAGTCAACTACTTAAGATATATTCGAAAAGTGGTTACATAGAATGAACGCATTCGAGTAAACTTAAGAGGTCAGGGGTTTTTTTTCAATAAATTTCTGAGTATTTCCAATTAAAATTCAACTTAAGCCAAATATTGGTTAGTACTCAGAGATTAATAGGTATGTAGTAAATGGAAAAGACCATAGTGACAAATTTGAACAAATATAACCACTGTTGATTTCACTGGTTGATTGATTGAAAGATAGATGAGACTTTCCCCAAATTTCATAAAATTAAGTAAATATATTTTCCAGTATAGGGGTTGTGGAGATTGTTAAGTTTCTGATTGAGATCATGAATCAATTGATGTTAGACCACCGTTGGAAACGTGGAAGCACTGGACGGCCGTTTCATCCTAGTATGGGACTCCTCACCAGTGTGCATCCACGATCCCGCTCCCTGCGAGATTCGAACCCAGGACCTATCGGTCTCGCGCCAGGCGCTTAACCAACTGGACCACTTAGCCGGCACCCAATGGTGTTAGTGTCCAACATCAACCAATCCACGAAATTGCGCGACCAACTTCCATTGTACTGAAGTAGATACCTGTCTCTACCCGACACGGACTAGCTTCACTGGTCACAGCTTCTCACTAGAACTCCTAGAATTCCCTCACAAAGCTAGTCACTACTGAGAACATGGCAATTATCAGTATGGTGTTTTAATATCAATCGATTCATGATCTCATTCAAAAACTTAATAATCTTCACAATCCCATACTATCAAATGAATATAATGTAAATTACAAATATTTCAAGTATATTATTATCATTTTCAGAACTCATTTGTTGACATTTTTAAATGGATGCTTCTTGGATATTGGGAATCTGAAGAAATTGATTTTCCCCGGATAAAAAACAGGAATATGTCGATACAAACAAAAGAAACTTCTGTTCAAGTCATTTTAAATTAAAGTGAAGCATCTCTTCTTATAAATAATAAATGTGTAAATTATACAAATCTCTTATTTATTGAATTGTATTTTGAAGGTAGTAAAATACAGTAAACATACTTGTAATTAAGATTAGGCGAGACTCTAATTTATGGACGAGCCAATCAGAAGCGTTTTAGGGACTTCAAGGTTACGGCGCCAACTTCAGTGCCTAATGCTAACGTACGATTGGTTCACAAGGAATTTTGTACAAAACGTGATAATTGATCGGCTATAACAAATAAAACAGCGAGACTATAATTTTTGAACGAATCAATCAGTATAAGATAATAGATCTCGGATTTTAACGTGAAAGCCTTTCATCCATTTGGCATTATAGCTGATGTCAGTTCGTGATGAAAACCCCATATATAATTCTTAACTAAGGCAAATTATGACAATTATCAAGAAATGGATAATAAAAGTACCAGTAACACTGGCTGCAGCCAGGTACTACAATATATACGGATGTTTGGAGAGCGTACAGACTCCTACAGAGGCTTGGTTATGTGCATCGTGTCGTTATCCATAAGTAGCATTTTGTGTACTCAACAACCGAAGTGCACATAAACAATAATGAAACTATATGGTCCAGGCTGAAAGAGTTTTTGAGACTTCATCATGGCTTCAGAGGCCGACTATTCTGTAGCCGTATGGATGATTTCCTCTACTGGATGCATTACGATTTTAGAACCTCTGAACCTCTTTCTAACCTTGAAAAGTTTTTGAACCACGTATAAGAAGTGTATCCACTTTATTTTTACTCTGCGCTGACTGTTTGCTGATTGGCTTATATTCCTCAAGGTCACTTAAGATTCATCCAAAGGTTGTCCATAAATTAGAATCTCGCCGAAATTCCAGAGAGGAAACTTTTGCTTGGACAATAATTAAGCTTTGAACAAACAGTTGTGGTTATTAAATACACAAACACATGTAAATATATAATTCAGTTAATGAATGTGTTGGAAAGTAAACGTAATAACAATACAAGAAATACGAAAATAGAAATTTAACCGTGGTAGAATGTGCATTACTTTAGAATATAATACACAATTACATAAGGGTTATTTGAATAAATAAATGTACACACTAGTAACTGGCTTCAAGATGATTTCTTGGAGTTCTAGTGAGAAGCCATGATCAGTGGAGTCCAATCTATGTCTCGTAGAGACAGTTATCTATTCAAAAACGAAGAATATTTGAGCGAACAATTGCGTTTCAATAACTTCATCATCAGGCTCTACAGTTATAAGTCCATAATTATAATATTTTACAAAGGCCAAAATAAGGCATGTATTAATGAATTTGACAATGTTATGTGTTAAAAATGGTGAGCGTTTGCATCTGTTACGATATTTAGATATATACTTAAAAAAAAATTGTAATATTTGCAAATTAGAAGACAGTGTAGAGGAAGAAATAATTATACTAAAGAACACATTACGTAATAATGGCTATCCTGATAATTTCGTCAAAAAATACCTCGTACAAAGTATTAAAAAGAGAAGATATTGCGACACAGTCAGCAAAAAGACCTTATATCTGAAACTTGACTTTAAAGGCGACATAGCGGGTGATATTCTAACACGTCGACTCAAAAGATCTGTCGAGAGGACTTTTCATGCCGCCAAGTTACACATAACTTTCTCGACTAAACCAGTACTTACACAACTAATCAAGGATAAGTTACCGAAGATGGGCTCCTCCATGTGTGTATACCAATTCAACTGCTCCTGTGGAGCTAGTTACATAGGCCGTACTCAGAGGGCTTTATCCTTGCGTGTTCGTGAACATGTACCAGCATGGTTGGGAAAAGGAGTCACCAAATCGATTAACAGCACCATTCTTTCTCACTGGGTAGATAGTGAACATCATATCGAAATAGATGAAGCTTTCTCTGTTTTATATCAAGTTCCAAAATATCCACCTCAAGGAGCTAGATTACGACTGCTTTACACAGCCGAAGCCATCTGGATCAACTCCAAAAGACCTAATTTATGCATCCAGAAGAAATATATCCAGCCTCTATGTTTACCCTGCCTTACGACTGGATGACCGAATACCTAGACTGAATATTATAAACCACTTACCCCTTCCTTCATTTTATTTATTTTCCTTATTATCATTATTTGTCATTATCTATATCTTAATCTTCATATCCATCATTCCCAATTTGTTGACCGTAATTACCTTGATAACACCCCCCTTATTACATATTCTATTCACACAACAATATTATTATTGTTATCTCAGTTGACAAAATTATTTTCAATTTTGCAATAGTACTATTATATTATCTTATTGTGAATGACCAATTTACTGACCTTTATTGAATGACCTTTCTAATTTGCAAATATTACAATTTTTTGAAGTATATATCTAAATATCGTAACAGATGCAAACGCTCACCATTTTTTAACACATAACATTGTCAAACTCATTAAAACATGCCTTATTTTTGGCCTTTGTAAAATATTATAATTATGGACTTATAACTGTAAAGCCTGATGATGAAGTTATTGAAACGCAATTGTTCGCTCAAATATTCTTCGTTTTTGAATATTCTATGGGGATTTTTAAACAGTTATCTATCTTAGACAACGGATGTATGGTTGTGCAAGATCATGGGTCGATTGAAGTTACACATTAACACCATTGAATACAGGCTTAGGAGTCTAGAGATTAAGCGTTCAAGCGCGAGACCGAATCCACATGCGGGATCGTGGATGTACACTGCTGAGGAGGAAGAAACGGCCGTTCAGTGCTTCCAGATTTTCAATAGTGGTCCAACATCAATCGATTCATGATCTCAATCAAAAATTTAACAATTTCCACAACCCCATACTGATAAAAACTATTAAGAATTCGTATAAAGTGTTTTTATGGTAATTTGTTATGAAACAATCTAGACCGCATTTGTATGTGAGTAAACAAACAGTTTATTGACATAAATAATTAGACTAATTCGCTATGACATAAATGCTAATATCATCATGAGATTTGACGATAAAAATAACACAATAATGTATGATGAATAGCTAAGACGTCTAAAGGATTGTTTGGTGTTCAAATTCAGAAATAATGATGACAATTTGTGCAGTATCTAAAGTGTACATCCATGTATGTATGTAAAATGTGTATGAGTATAATTGAATAATAAGTGAAATAGTGGCGTGTACTGCGGTGACAAGAAATAAACACACACACACACATGGTTAATGAAGGACTGAACTTGATTAAAGAGATATGACTAGCTGTAGATACTGTTTCAGTCAATGAAAAAATCTTCTCGATTTTGTTACTGTGTTGTGTGTTGTGGTAGATATTTTAGACAATACACGTTATGATATAAACTGTTCAATAAATCTTGAAGTGGGGAATCTGTTTTGTCTGTCAATGTCAACTGGCGTTCAGTTTGTCTACTCAGGAATTGTCTTTGTTGCCATCACTGGATAGTGTTTTTCTGACGAAAATGTTTGAGCAGTAATTTAGTTAGTGAGGAAAATGTATTGGTCGTTGTTATCATTTAAAATATGACATCTTAATTTTGCTCAAGTGTTGTTTGATAACTTGCACATGATCAATTAAATCATGCAGAGCACTGGAGACTGAAGTTAAAGACTCCTCAAGTAATCGTAAATAATTCTCTTTATTGTCCATCTAATTTGTAGCATGACCATATGAAGTTTTACAACCCAATGATTGTTAGTCATTAGATTAGCGAAAGGATCATTAATTTGTCGACCTAAGCATTACATCTTTCCAGTACAGGGGTTGTGGATATTACTACGTTTCTGATTGAGATCATGAATCGATTGATGTCAGACTACTATTAAAAACCTGGTAGCACTGAATGGCCGTTTCTTCCTCTTCAGCATTGTGCATCCATATAGTTGTAAGTGTTATTTATTGCCGTTTCGCCCTAGTCATAAACAGAGGTTTTGGTTTACAGTGTTAATTCATTTTGGTATTTCATTAGTGACCATGTGTATTGTTATATCTTGAGTAATCTGTCGTACTAGGATCCACCACAAATGAATTTGACTATTGTTAAGGTTGAAATACGCTCCTAGATTGACTGGATTGCCTTCCTTTCATGAAAAGTAATTAATTTAATTTCTAACTATTTAATTACTAAATGTATAATGGGCTTACTAGTACAAACTTTGTTAAGTAATCCCTTAAATTCGTAGCTCCAGAAATCTTTTAACGGCAGGTTATTACTGATAGTTTTTGAACAGTAGATCTGAAGGGTTCAAGATCCGGGCTTTGACCAAGGAAGATGATGGGGACGTTGACACTGTGGCGCGTTTTCTCGCATTTGAAGATACCACAAGTATTTGGAGTTTGACAACACTTTAACCAGTAACACCTTCGATGATGGAAACGTGCCCATTCAGTGAAATCAGAAGTTAGAAGCAAAGAGGTTCGAAAATATATTTGATAGACTAGCAGTATATCGAAAAGTGACTGACTTAAACTAGCTGGAGGTTGCAGGAGAAGTTGAGCACGGCGTTCCCACTCGTGACTTGGTGCAAGCGCATGACCGAGCGCCTTTAGCGAGGTGAGTCTATTAAAACTGATGTGGTCAACACCGAATATTGAAGACTTAGGGAGATAGTGATTTTTGGGATGTACGTACCGCTGCACACTCATCGGAAAAGAAGCCTGCAGCCTATTAAAATCTTTGGCATTTCCAAAAAGACATATTTCACTCCTTCATGCAACTGTCGAGGAACTACTACTAGACAATATAAAGTGTATAAATCTTGAGTGCTGTAAAGGAGGAAAATCCCATGAAATGATTCGTCAGGACAACAAGAATTCCACTACATTACCAAGTCATCTCACTCTATTGAGTACTCAAGGTTATACAAATGACGATTCATTGAGGATTTCCAAAGCAGTTCACGAAGATGAGCTCATGTTTTGTAAATGTTTGTCCTGTGGTCAATCTCGCTTATGTAATTCATGTGTCATCATGATTCTAAATGCTTTAAATGTGGTAAAGTCGGATACATATGGGCAGTTTGCAATACTAACGTTAATTTCGCCACAAGTAACGCTAAACTTTGTGATCCCAGTCCTATTAAGTTGAGTGTTTCAAACGAATCATACTCCGATCAGATTCATAATATTATTTTACCAGATGTACGTTTTTCTCACAATTCCTGTATTTTTAATGAAATTACTTATAAATATGCGGTAGATATGTCGAGTGCACCAAATCCTGATCAGAACTTTGACGTTATTTTATCAGATGTGGCTCTCCCTAATGATTTATTTACTTCCAGTGAAATCTATATAAATGTCACGAAGAAGTTCTGAACGAGTTAAAATCTGGTTAAAGTGATTATTATGACGCATCAAATGTTATTTGTCCTCACAATGGATTTATCTCTGTGATATCCCTGGTGGATGTGACAAATATGTTCCGAATGAATCGAGTTCTAGTCACATTTCTGATGTAATTGTACCAGATGTTAGTTATTCTCTCAACCGCCGAGGAGAATCGCTAGTCGGTGGTATGATGAATCAAAGGGAATAGCAAGTTTTCCCGAAGCAGTCAGAAGATCAGTTTTCTGAGATAAGAAGTTTGCACAAACACAAAATTCAAACCGAGTCCAAGATTATCCTAGTGAGCACGAGGCAGATGAATAATTTTCACTTGATCGTTTTGCAGGTGAGTCGAGCCTAGATGAATCATATGTGTAATTACACACATCAATGTATATTTGTTTGATAACTGGAACAATCGCCTTGTGTATTCTAACGTGAAAAGAGGAATATGTACCATACTTTTTATGCAAGTCAGTCACATGATGGAATGCCCCAAAGTATATGCCAGTGTGTATCCTCAAGTACTCGCAGTGTGAGATATGAGAAGAAAATGCAAATTAAGAACATCAAACTGGTCATGAAATTGCGACATTAGAATCCTACTTATTCGTGAGGGAGGATAGTGTTGGAAAATCTATGGTTGTAACTCCAGATATCAATGGTTTCAGTACACAAGCTGTGGCTGTGGTGTTCGTATTAACTAATGATTATTTTGTAATTGGGATCTGCCCGACTTCGAATTCCAAATACAATACGTTAAGTTTGAATTGCACTATTCTTAAAATTTCTAACCCCGCCTGGATTCCCTTCGGGGGCTACTGCCGGTCCCAAGCCCGGATAAAAGGGGAGGGTTGGGCATGGGGTTAGCGTCCCCATCCCGTAGAAAACTAACTCGCTAAAAAAACGCTAACCAGAAAAAATTATTCAAACCTTTTAAACTCTGCCCTGGGAGTCAGAAGGTCTTCATTTAGAAGAATTATGACGCCTCATGATGAAAGCCGAATTCCTTCGGAAGTTACGAGGCCGATGCCCCTTCTGACAACCAGAGCGACCATTTATTTAGGTACATGGAATGTTCGTACAATGTGGGACACCGGGAGAGCCTTCCAAATTGCTGCAGAAATGAGAAGATACAACCTAGAGGTACTTGGGATCAGTGAAACACATTGGACACAAGTTGGACAACAACGACTAACTACAGGAGAGCTCCTGTTATACTCCGGCCATGAAGAAGAAAATGCACCACATACACAAGGAGTTGCATTGATGCTGTCCAAACAAGCGCAAAATGCGCTTATAGGATGGGAATCTCATGGACCAAGGATCATCAAAGCCTCGTTCAAAACAAAGAAAGAGGGCATTTCAATGAACATCATCCAATGCTATGCGCCTACCAACGACTACAATGAAGACGCTAAAGATCAATTCTACAATAGGCTGCAGTCAATCGTCGAGAAGTGCCCAACAAAGGACCTGACCATTCTGATGGGAGATTTCAACGCCAAGGTTGGAACGGACAACACTGGATATGAAGACATCATGGGACGACACGGACTGGGAGAAAGAAACGAAAATGGTGAGAGATTTGCAAATCTATGTGCCTTCAATAAGCTGGTCATAGGCGGCACCATATTCCCACATAAACGCATACACAAAACCACATGGACTTCACCGGATCACTCTACACAAAACCAAATCGACCATATTTGCATCAACAAAACGTTCAGGAGGACTATAGAGGACGTGAGAACCAAGAGAGGAGCTGATATAGCATCAGATCATCACTTGCTGGTCGCCAAGATGAAATTGAAACTCAAGAAGCACTGGACAACGGGGCGGACAATATCACAAAAGTTCAATACGGCCTTTCTTCAGGATACTAACAAACTCAACAAATTCAAGATAGTCCTCAGCAACAAGTTCCAGGCCTTTCATGATCTACTCAATGGAGAAGGAACTACTGTGGAGAGCAACTGGAAGGGGATCAAAGAGGCAATCACTTCAACATGTCATGAGGTCCTGGGTCACAAGAAGCACCATCACAAGGAATGGATCACTGTTGATACACTGGATAAGATTCAAGAAAGAAGGAACAAGAAAGCAGCAATCAATACCAGTCGAACAAGAGCAGAAAAAGCCAAGGCACAAGCTGAATACACGAAATAAACAAACAAGTGAAGAGGAGCATCAGAACCGACAAACGTAAATATGTGGAAGATTTAGCAACGACGGCGGAAAAGGCTGCAAGAGAAGGAAACATGAGACAACTGTATGACACGACAAAGAAACTCTCTGGAAATCGCCGCAAACCAGAACGACCAGTGAAAAGCAAGGAAGGCGAGGTAATCACCAACATTGAAGAGCAACAAAACAGGTGGGTAGAACACTTCAAAGAACTCTTGAATCGACCAGCTCCACTGAACCCACCCAACATCGAAGCAGCACCCACGGACCTCCCAATCAATGTTGGCCCACCAACAATTGAAGAAATCAGCATGGCCATCAGACAAATCAAGAGTGGCAAAGCAGCAGGACCGGACAACATCCCAGCAGAGGCACTAAAAGCAGACGTAGCGGCAACTGCAAGGATACTCCACATTCTCTTCAATAAGATTTGGGATGAGGAACAAGTACCAAAAGACTGGAAAGAAGGACTTCTGATCAAAATACCGAAGAAAGGCGATCTCAGCAACTGTGATAACTACAGGGGCATCACTCTTCTCTCAATACCGGGAAAAGTCTTCAACAGGGTATTGTTAAACAGGATGAAGGACTGCGTAGACGCCCAACTTCGTGACCAACAGGCAGGATTCCGTAAGGATAGATCGTGTACAGACCAAATCGCAACTCTACGGATCATTGTGGAACAATCAATTGAATGGAATTCATCACTCTACATCAACTTCATTGACTACGAAAAGGCATTTGATAGCGTGGACAGAACAACACTATGGAAGCGTCTTCGATACTATGGCGTGCCTCAGACTTACTTACTTACGCCTATTACTCCTCGTGAAGGAGCATAGGCCGCTCACCACCATTCTCCATCCAACCCTGTCCTGAGCAATCCTTTCTAACTCCTTCCAGTTGTAATTCATCCTTTTCATATCTGTTTCTATTATCCGACGCAGTGTGTTCTTTGGCCTTAGGGCTTGCCTCGTGACGTGGCTCAGAAGATAGTCAATATCAAACAGAGTTCATATGATGGATGACACTGCAAAATCGTGCATGGAGGACATTTGACAAAGTCGTTCGAAGCGAAGACCGGTGTTAGGCAAGGTTGCTTACTCTCACACTTCCTCTCTCCTGGTGATCGACTGGATCATGTAGACGTCAAAATCTGAAGGGAAGCACGGGATACAATGGACATCTATGATGCAGTTGGACAATCTAGACTTTGCAGATGATCTGGCCCTTCTATCCCAAACGCAACAACAAATTCAAGAGAAGACGAACAGTGTAGCAGCAGCCTCAGCAGCAGTAGGTCTCAATATACACAAAACAAAAAGCAAGATTCTCCGATACAACACAGCATGCACCAATCCAATCACAATTGACGGAGATTTCGAAGATGCAAAAACCTTTACATATTTGGACAGCATCATTGATGAACAGGGTGGATCTGATGCAGATGTGAAGGCGCGGATCGGCAAAGCAAGAGCAGCATATTTACAACTGAGGAACATCTGGAACTCAAAACAACTGTCAACCAGCACCAAGGTCAGGATTTTCAATACAAATGTCAAGACAGTTCTACTGTATGGGGCAGAAACCTAGAGAACTACGAAAGTCATCATCCAGAAAATACCGGTGTTTATTAACAGTTGTTTACGCAAAATACTTCGGATCCGTTGGCCGGACACTATTAGCAACAACGTACTGTGGGAAAGAACAAACCAGATCCCAGCGGAGGAAGAAATCAGGAAGAAGTGCTGGAAGTGGATAGGACACACATTGAGGAAAGCACCCAACTGCGTCACAAGACAAGCCCTCACATGGAATCCTCAAGACCAAAGTAAAAGAGGAAGAAGAAAGAACACATTACGCCGGGAAATGGAGACAGGTATGAGAAGAATAAACAAGAATTGGATGGGACTAGAAATGAAGGCGCAGGACAGAGTTGGTTGGAGAATGTTGGTCTGTGGCCTATGCTCCATTGGGAGTAACAGGAGTAAGTATTTTTAAAATTTCTAGTTTTTATAATAATTCAAATAATTTTAATCTTTACACAAGGTTTAAAATATAAGTGGAAGCTTGACGCGATCCGTATATCTGGAAAACAGAATAGCTTATGTGGTCTTGGTACAGGACTAGAAACTTTTTATGTTTTAAGTGATTGCAATATCACCTAAAACTGGCAAACAGAAAGAAGACAGCAGCCTAACAACAGTAAAAACTTATTATTAAAACGCGTCTCAGCCCTGATAGCTAGAAAGAAAAGGCCAGATTTTAACCGAGAAAAATGTATATTCCGAAAGCATCCAGAAGCACAAAAATACAAGCACAAATACGTGCGTGTATATACAGTATAAAAATGTCCTTGTGAAGCGTCACAAAGCGGTGTATTAAAACAGGAAACGAATCAATCACAGTTAACGTCCTTTTACTGACAAATGCAACCTGAAAGTCCATACGGACGCTTTTAATGCTAAAATGAGAAATTCAAATTACATAAGTAATACGTTTGTCAAATGGTTGCAGGTGACCTGGCATCTCTAAAAACATTAAAGAAATAAACCCAACCCTTGTTCGGAACTCCGGCAGTTTAACTAACGACCAATCATAATGAAATGGAAATTGTCATTTATGTCGTCTTTGTGAGCAACAGTAACTGGGTTGATTCTTTCTTTACTTTTCTTCTGGACTTTTGGTGTCGCTGCATAATCCGACTCGTTAGTGTTCTCGAATGTTGCAATCCATTTAGTGATTTAAGTGTTGGAGCTAACGCCGTTGAGTCGGTTTCGTTTTCCGGGTTTTTGCCACTGCTACTCAAATCAATGTTGTTCTGAAGTGCTTTATATGATGAGCCGTCAATCCGTTTCGTTCTGAGATATCGGACAACAGTGTATGTGTTGTTCTTTCATAGCTAAAATCAATGTTGCTGCCCCCTGGGATATTTTAAATGTCCTCATGTTAGTAATGCATACACGGACACAGGTCTGTATATTCTTCATAAAAAGATTAAAAATGTGAACAGCATTACTCCCAAATGTCAGTTATTAATTTAGAGTTGCTGTAGGATAAAATAAGGTTGCCATTAGTTAAATAAAATGACGTACGACACTTCTCTTTTAAGGTTACAGAATCCCACGCTTATCGTAACTTGGCTTTGACGCTTTAATATATTAAAGGGAACGAGAAATTAGACGACTCTTGTTACCAAACCTATGTTTGACTTGGATGGCCAACCAGATGTAGCCTAATGAAGTCAATCCACGGTAACTAGATGTGAGCTAAAAGAACATTGCATGTGATTGGATGAGATATAGGTTAATTCCCGAAGGATAGAGTACCATATATGTTGGTGGGTATTTGTGCATTTCATGCGATACCCCAATACAATTTCTAACTCACTTTTATGTTCTCACTCAAGTAGTTAGTTAGAATGTTAGTGAGTAGCATACCGTATATCAGTATCAGATTTTGGATATCATCCATCGCTTCTTTCAAGTACTATTATTATGCTGACCCAGCCGATTTATACAACCAAGTTTGCTAAACTAAAGACTATTGTGATAATTGTTTCAATTGGACAGACAGGTTACTACGAGTAGGTAAATATAGATAACTAAGTCTTTAAACCCAAAAAGCGAACTATAGGTCGGTAAGACTTACCCAACAGAGGACAAACGATGTTGTTTCGAGGCTGAAAATCACAGTCATTCGGGCATCAGTACATGGTTTACAAATCAACGACCACAACTAAACTTAGCCCCGCACCTTTCCCCGTCATTCACTGACGGTCTACTTCAAAACAACCGCGGCTTTTATTAAGCTTTCTGTGACTTGGGATATCATTCTAGCACACAATGCATGCCTTCGGTGTAAAAATCGGTCACAGGAAAATTCACGGCGTAATTTGATTTATAATAAAAATGTCTTAATTTTGCATTTTTATTGGTTACATGAAGGCGAACCTGATCGTTATTCCGGGCCATAATATACTTAGTCGACTTTACAATGTTAATTATACTTTCACTCGATCGGCATTATAACTCATTTTTGAATCTTCATCTCATGCTAAAGTGCATCATCTTTAGAAAATGTTAAACTAAGTTAATGTGAGAACAGAATGCAAATTTAAAGCATAGTGTTGAAAAAGATGCACGAGAAAGGGTTATAAGACTTTGGTTTTGTCTTCACTTCTATCTTGTCTACCGCGCGTTGGCGGAATCGGCAATGTTGGCGCGTTTCCAAAACTACGTAGTGTTATGACTTCTGTAGAATTGAAGGCAAAAGCGAACAGCGAATCTATTGATAGTTGTCTTTCAAAAATTCCTAGTAAGTCGAAATCATTAGTTCTTCAGATTACACATATAATGGGTTGCTAATGTTCATTTTTTCTCTTTTATTACATGATTACTTAGGGATCCCATCCGTTGTTTCCCAGATGGAAAACAAGGTTAGTTTAAAACGTCGAATTATTTCGCAGTAGCCTTTCATTTATTTCTCCAAACTACAAGTCTATGACCTATTTTATGATTGGCAATATGACCAAAGGGCTGGTAATTTCATAATTACCGTACAAATGTTTAATAGCTTTATTCACTAGCAGTTCCTTAGTACATGTTCGTATCTTCGGGATACATTTAGACGGCAATCTTCCAACAATGTTCGATTTCCGGCTCGATTAAACCTCACAGTAGTATACATGACCGAGGGAAATTGATCACTCTTGGTTATATTAGTATATATTGACTCTATATCAGCACAAATTTCCCTCATTTTGTTTGCCAAGAGTTAGTATCCAGTGAAAGCTAACTCGACTAGTATTTGTCCTCAAGCTCTTGTCCCGTAAAAGTCAAGTCAACTAGAAGGGGTCCTTGAATCGTATACTTTCATTTGCGCTTGTTATCGACCGGGAGTACATCACCAAGCTCACATGATCTGTGATATCATTCCAAGGAGACTTTAATAAGAAATTATCGAAATTGGAACTATCAAGCTATGTAGTACATTCACTCAGTTTAACATATGGTTATATTTTGACAACCTCATTTATTATTTATCTGACTCCATATTGGAATAATTGGTAACCAAAATCACCAAAACAAAATTTTGATTCAAGAATCTGAAAACATATTGAGTAGTTGAACCATTTCATTAACCGCTAGCACACGTTAAATCCCGCGTAGCAAGCTGTGACAGTTTCTCATTAACATAGCTTTTGTGCTCATAATCGGTCACAAAGATGCAGATGCGTCCATTTTATTTTCTAAATCTTGTATTCTAGTATCTCCACACTTCTTGTAACTTCTCTCCTGATTACATTTCCCAATATCTAGTTTTTCTCACTAATATTCATATCAGTACTCCTGATTCTGGAATTAATAAGTCAAGTGTAAGTGAGATTATATCGGAAAAAGGCGATACTCTCATCTGCTCCCAGTCCAGACGTTTAGAACGATGGGCAGAACATTTCAAAGAACAGTTCAGCTGGCCTTCAGCTACTCTACAACTACCCTCCATTCCCAGACAGCGTGAATGGAACATTGAAGTAGGTCCCCCAACTCTCGCTGAAGTTCAAAAGGCTATAGTTAATCTGAAACGAGGAAGGGCAGCTGGTCCAGATGGACTGGCTCCAGAAGTCTTTAAGGATGGTTGTCCAATTTTAGCGATTAGGTTGACTAATATTTTAGCTAAGATCTGGGAGTTAGACGTTATCCCATCTAACTGGTCACAATCACTTATCGTCCCAATATATAAGAAAGGGTCAAAATCATCCTGTGACAACCACAGAGGGATTAGTTTAACTAATATAATATCTAAAATACTAGCCTCGATAATTATCAGACGCCTAACTAAGACTCGTGAACTGCAAACACGAGAGAACCAAGCTGGCTTTAGACCTGGTCGTGGCTGCATCGACCACATATTCACCATTCGTCAGATTCTAGAACACAGGCATACTTATCGGCGTCCGACAATGGTGGTCTTTCTTGACTTAAAAGCAGCATTTGACTCGGTAGACCGCGAGATTCTGTGGCAGTGTCTGTCATTGAAAGGCGTACCCCAGAAGTACATAAACCTTGTGAAGGCTCTTTACTCGAACACTACTAGTCGAGTCAGAGCTTATGGCGAACTGTCATCTACCTTTGCAACCTCAAGTGGTGTCCGTCAAGGATGTCCACTTTCTCCATTTTTGTTTAACTTCATCATAGATCTACTGATGGAAATAACTTTCTCGTCGACTGAGTTCTCGGGTATTGATCTCCATCCAGGAGGTCCACTTATCGACTTAGAATACGCAGATGACATAGTCCTGTTTGGTGAAGACGCTGACAAAATGCAGAGTCTTTTGGTAGCACTGAGCAACAATGCCAGAATGTTTGGAATGCGCTTCTCTCCCTCTAAATGCAAGTTGTTGCTTCAGGACTGGTCTGCGTTAACACCTGAACTAAGGATAGGGAGTGAAGTAGTGGAACGCGTTGACAACTTCACTTATCTTGGAAGTCTGATCAGCCCTAATGGGTTGGTATCGGACGAAATCTCAGCACGGATTCGAAAAGCTCGTTTGGCTTTTGCCAACTTACGTCACCTGTGGCGAAGGCGAGATATCCGTCTATCAATAAAAGGACGAGTATACTGCGCGGCAGTCCGTTCTGTTTTAATTTACGGCAGCGAAACATGGCCATTAAGAGTAGAAGACACTCGTAAGCTATTAGTATTTGACCACAGATGCCTTAGAAATATTGCTGGCGTCTGCTGGGATCACCGGGTAAGTAATAGTGAGGTTAGACGCAGGGTATTAGGGAATGATGGTAAATCAGTTGATGAGGTTATGAATCTTCATCGACTGAGATGGTTGGGCCACGTGTTACGTATGCCTGAACACCGATTACCACGACGTGCAATGCTATCCGGTATTGGAGATGGTTGGAAGAAAGTTAGGGGTGGCCAAACCAAAACTTTGCATCAGTGCTTGAAGTCACTAACTTCTGGTATGAGCCATGTTGGTAGATGCAGACTACTTGGTTGGGGTCCGCGTGACTATCGTAACCAATGGTTGGAGACTCTTGGTGACATGGCTCAGAATCGATCACAATGGCGTCGGTGTATACACTCCCTGTCTTCCCTTAAACTAAGAGATTAAAATCGCTTCATATATTTCTTTCTACGAACCAATTCTTTCTTCTTGTATTATATCTCTATATGCAATCTTTCTCTTATATATTACCACCTTTGACATAACCACTGCTATGAATCCGGTGTTCATCTTGTTGTGCTGATGCGGTATGGCAACCTGGACCGATGCACGTATGTGCCTGGTCCTACGTTGTAGCTGACTGACTGACTGGTATGGTATAGAAACTTTTTCTAGCCCATATTTGTAGCAGAGTCTGTTTTCATTAAGACTGGTTGGTTTGTGCATTAAAAGACATTGCCTGTGGATAAGGTTCATTCTTGGTTCTTGAACTCGTCTATCATGTCCTTAGAGTTGTGCTGGCCTGGTCGTCAAAAAAGAATATCATTTCGTATCATCGTATGCATAAATAAACCACCACATGTTTGTAGATCTAACTTTCGTCCATTGTATGATCGAGCATCGTCATAAGTGCAGAAGTACTAACCTTACGAATTCGTCTAATTGTTTTAATTATATTTTGGACTCTAGTGTTGAATCGTAACGTGCTTATCTAATACAAAATGACCTGCCAGTATGGATTATTTCAAACTAGACTAAATTAGCTTAACTCCACGCATATACTTGTTTGTATTCATCAATCTGTTGCTTTTATTGCTTAGAAATTAGATATATGCAAATTTACATTTAAGATTGTTGTAGTGGTTGTTAAAATCCATAGATGAACGCAATGATTTAATGTGACGTGATGGCTATACGCGACACCGTATATGAATTAGGCCCCCGAATAATTAGGAGTAAAAAAAAACCCACTAACCAGATGAGTAGTTTTTCCATATGATAAAATAACATGCTTACCCACAGAACAAATAGGGTAAAATCTTATAAGCGATTAAAGGAAACTAGCTGATGTATATATATATATATATATATATATATATATAGTGCTTGATGCGACTGTTATGATGCTAATATTTCCTAGTGATGACATACTTTACTTGATCGTTTTGCTTTATACGTAAAGATTGTGTACTTCTGATAAATATTTTGACTTTTACGTTTGATTGTCAGATGACAAACCCAAGTCTATATGGGTTGAAGCAGTTAACTGTGATACTTCTTGTCCCGTACAAATCACGTATACGGATGAAAAAGCTATTGGAAGCGGTTCTTTTGGTGTTGTTTACATTGCTACTTTGTCTGACGATCGCAAAGTTGCAATTAAAAAGGTACTGCAAGATAAGCGGTATAAAGTTGGTGATTTTCATTTCTTAACCAAAATTTGTGTTGTAGAACCGTGAATTACAGATACTTCGGAAACTTAAGCACTGCAATATTGTTTCTCTGTATTATTACTTTTATTCAACATCATCGTCAGTAAGTTTCAGTAGTTTATTGTTAATTGTCCCACAGAAACCAAATGAAACTTACCTAAATTTAATACAAGAATACATTCCTCAAACATTGAGTCGCCTTATCAAACACTACTGGCGTATTCGGCAGATAATTCCACTTGTATATGTTAAGGTAAGAGGGTATTAGTTGGTAAACATCGACTTCGTGAATTTTTATGCGGATTTTTTCTTTTGAGTTACTGAATTTCTGACCCCAAATCACTCAGTTATATAATTCAACGATTCACAGAGCACCAAGGTATGCTAATTGAACACAGCTGCCTTTCTCCTCGATCATGTCACATCTTTACTTATACATTTGCAGTGCAAAGCCACACGGAAACCATACTTGAGTCATGGTCAAACTACCAAGCTAATGTTTAGGCTGACCACTTAAATAGTGATCGTTATTGTTTTTAGATGGGTTGTTCTGTCTCAATACTGAAACTACTGGATACGACATAATTAATTCTTAAAGGTAGCAACATACGAAACAAAATAACCTTAATCACAAAGAGTCAGCAAACATCATTGACTCAGAAAGATCACATTTTACAGGTTAATAGTATAACCCTTTACGGCGACAATGTGTTCACTCACCCTATACTAGCAAACTTATCGCAACGGCACAAGAAATGTTTCGAATTAGTACAAGCAGTTATCTTTCAATAAACATAGGTTGGCCTCGTCGTCTACATCACCTCTAGCAGCACTCATAGCTACTCAGACACTAACTTCTCCATTACTTCTGGTGACTGTCCATAGAGTGTAGATATAAGTTCCTCCCAGCCCTCAAGGTGTACTTTGGATTTCGATGGTACAAAGTACATATCTTACTTACTCATGCCGACTACCAACTGAATAAGTGAGATCTAAGTATCATTTATTTCGCTGCATAGTAAGTTTTTGCCCAGTACTACAGATGTTCACCATCATCACGTACTTAAAAGCTATTTATAGTACGTCGTTGATAACAAGATCACCATCAAATAATCCTGTTTAGCCTCACTACTGGTTTGAATTGGTAAAAAAACTAAAAATGACTTAGTAGTTGGAGCACCTGACTTTCAACATGTTCAAATAATATATAATCCACTTTAGTTATGTGTAATATTATTAACCCTCGCACAAACAGTGTGGCTGAGATTTGACTTCATGTGCTGAGTAAATAAGTTACATAAGTTAAAGAAGTGTTTGCACTGTGTATAAAGTATTGTTGTTTATAACCAAGATGTTAACAAATTTCTCAAATAAATAGCTAGAGAACTTTTGTTGGATCAGTGGATTGCGGTTTTGTTTGTTAAACCTGGTGATTGTTGATTTATGATGTGATAGTTTTGAAGCCTTGAGAACAAGATAAAAACGTAGTAAAGGCATCCACTATTTGATACAAAACCAATCTGCTCCTTACAATCCATTCACGAATTTCTTCTAACTTATATGAAAAAAGTAAATAATTTAGATGTGATTAGTGGTTAACTAAAACTGTAGATTTATCATATGCGTTACGTATATCGTTCTTATAAGAGCTCACGATAATGACCTCACTCCCATATCTTTTCAAACAACTCGTTCGTTTGTTTAAGTAGGTATCCACCTTCATTTATGAAAGCATCAAAAGTAAATTTTCTGAGCTGGATATTGTTAGACACCTCAAAGTCTAAAACTATTCGAATATGTTCTGTTTCAAGTGAGTAGGTATTCACCCTCTGTGCAGCATAGTACAGTCTAGTTGAAGTAAACCAGTTTAACTGCTCTTGGGTTTGTTGTCAGCATTCAGGGCGTCTTTGAAAACTATCCTTGCAGTGTTTCACTCCCGTCATGCTTATGGCTGTAATTGGCTTGAATGGATTGAAGTAGAGTTCGGCAGTTACTAGATCCAGCAACTGCTTTAGTACTTTCTAGTCAAACACGAACAAACAAATCCCGTGGAACGCCTCATGACTTCACAAGCCGCTTCGATTTTCGTTTTTATAGCACCTTGTAAATTTCACAAATACTCATCTACATTTGCCATTGTTCGTCATTTTACTTTCAACTTATCTCGATAGTGGATGAAGCAGAAGATAAGTTTTATAGAAACTCCAGGAACTTGGATATAATCGTATCGGATGCTTTAGATATTTAGGTAGGTAGGGTAAACCACTCCACCGAAAAGTATAGATGAGCATTGGTTGCAATTGCATGACGCCATGAAAATGGCGGGAACAGTCAGTTGTGGGTTTGCGAAACGTCCCGCTTTAAGCACTGGGTTTCTTCTGGTTCCTTACAACTCATTGAAGCCCGTCGGTCTACTCCGGGTGACCGTGAGTTTGACCATAAACGAAGGATGTTACGTAAGGAAATTGGGCAAAGCTTGCGTAAGGACCGAGAAGCCTGGTGGTCGAGCGTGCTAATGAGCTGGAAGCAGCAGCTGCATCTGGTAACTACCGGAAGCTCTTCCAGCTCATCCGAGCCACTGGCAGCAAGAAGTCTGGTGTGAGTGAAACAATCTGCGAGGATGATGGGATGCCAATCACTAACATCCATCGACGTCTTGGACGATGGGCAGAATTTTTCGAAGGGCAGTTCAACTGGCCTGCTGCTCCGGCAACATCGGTCAGACTGTCCTGCCCTCCATGGCCGGTGACGACTGATCCACCAAACGAGGAGGAAGTCCGCAAGGAACTCCAACTCTTGAAGCGTTACAAATCACCTGGCCCAGATGACTTACCTCCGGCTCTTTTTAAAGATGGTGGTGACTTTTTGACTAAGGAATTGACGACGTTGTTTACAAAGGTTTGGGAACTAGAGAGTGTACCAACGTCATGGAATGAGTCGATAGTTGTCCCTATCTTTAAAAAGGGTTCACGTCGTTCCTGTAACAACTATCGGGGGATAAGTCTACTTCCGATTGCGTCCAAGCTATTGGCTTCCGTCATACTTCGTAGGTTGTTCAAAACCCGAGAAAGATTGACTCGCGAGGAGCAGGCTGGGTTTCGTTCTGGTCGAGGATGTATTGATCATATCTTCACCCTCCGCCAAATGTTAGAACACCGCCATACTTATCAAAGGCCAACAATCGTAGTGTTTCTTGACATCAGGGCTGCCTTCGATTCGTTGGACAGGACTGTTCTCTGGGATTGTCTATTGAAGAAGGGTGTGCCTGAGAAGTTTATTAACATCCTAAAAGCCCTATATAAAAACACCTCAGGCAGAGTGAGGGCATACAACCACCTCTCTCCATTGTTCCATTCGAGCAGTGGGGTTAGGCAGGGTTGCCCAATCTCACCATTCCTCTTCAACTTTGCCATCGATGACATTCTGGAAACAGCTCTGATGAATGTAAGTAATGGTGGTGTGGATCTGTTGCCTGGAGAAAGACTTCTCGACCTTGAGTATGCGGACGATATTGTCTTACTGTGCGATAATGCCCAAGGCATGCAATCCGCACTTAATCAGTTGGCAATCAGTGTCCGTAGGTATGGTATGTGCTTTGCACCTTCGAAGTGCAAAGTACTTCTACAAGACTGGCAGGATTCTAATCCTGTACTCACCCTGGATGGTGAGCAGATAGACGTAGTCGAGAAGTTCGTGTATCTGGGTAGCTGCATAAGTGCTGGTGGGGGTGTGAGTGATGAGATCAATGCACGTATAGTGAAAGCCAGAGCGGCTTATGCCAATCTGGGCCACCTTTGGCGCCTTCGTGATGTTAGTCTGGCTGTAAAAGGTCGGATCTACAACGCGTCGGTGAGAGCAGTTTTGCTCTATGCTTGTGAAACCTGGCCTCTCCGAGTTGAGGACGTTAGACGACTCTCTGTGTTCGATCATCGCTGTCTCCGAAGGATTGCTGACATTCAGTGGCAACACCATGTCAGTAATGCAGAGGTTCGGCATCGTGTGTTCGGGCACAGAGATGATAATTCAATTGGTGTCACCATCTTGAAACACCGACTTCGGTGGCTTGGACATGTTCTACGAATGTCGTCCCAGAGAATTCCACGTCGTGCATTATTTGCCGACTCTGGGACTGGTTGGAAGAAGCGGAGAGGTGGTCAGTGCATGACATGGTGTCGTGGCATGAAAGAAAGCTGCAAAGGACTGGCTTGTGTTGGTCCTTCACGACTCCCTGGTTGGGGTCTGAGAGATGGTGCTACACAGTGGCTAGAGACGTTATCAGATATGGCTCAGAATAGAAGCCAGTGGCGATCCTGCTGTAACCTTCTTTTACTTTCTTCATAAAAAGTGGTTGTGTCTCCTTACCTGAAAGATTTCTTCTGATTGTACCTTTCCGTTCCCTCATTACTACCACACTACCTTACACCAATCTCTTCGTTATTGTTCCCTTTAATAAATAATCTTGACAAACACCGCTTGAAGTAATCAGTTACGATGACGGCTCACCATAAGCTCTGTCTCGACCAGTAGTGTTTGAGTAGTGTCTGAACAAGGTTGACGTAGTTCTTTGGTACAGCCTTCAATGACAGGCACTGCCACAGAAGTGGTATGATAACTTGCGACAACTCTTATCTGTGCCAAGCTCTACGTTGATGATAACTGACTTTTCCAGATAGTTTGATTCTATATTCGATGAATTTTTAATAAAGACTGTATACTGTTATCACTGGTCTTATTGTTATCATCATTATTATTATGCAGTTGTACAGTTTCCAACTTCTACGTGGATTGGCCTACATTCACAATCAAGGTGTATGTCATCGAGATATAAAGCCTCAAAATCTATTAATTCATCCAGATCAAGGTTTATTGAAAATTTGCGATTTTGGGAGGTAAGTAGTACAAGCAAATTACAACTATCTTGTCTAATTGTTCTCAAAATTATCACTACTAACGTGTAGGAATTCTTGAGCCTTTGACAATAAGTTAGTTTAATATTTCATATCTAAAAATGGGCTTATTAAGTAACGATACCCTTAAACATCACTCATTTGTGTAGACCTTCGAACTAGCTAATGTTTATCGTGAACATTCTCCTGTGTTGGAATTAAAGCATCCAGTCAACCAGCTATTGTTTCAAAGATATTCTATCGGAAATTATTCAGACAATAATTAAAGCGTCCTTTTTCGTCCACCTGACGACTCGAGTGAGACGAAACTGCCTTTTCTAAAATCCTATTGCTAGCCACTTTCTCACCTCACTAACAAGTGTTATAGATTAGTCGGGTCATCATTATTTCCAGGGTCCATTACCGTGTCATAGTAAAAGCTACGGTCGTTATTTCCACTGAATGTTAACGATGCCATCGAATCATCAATGCAACAAAGGTATTTAACAATTTTGTATGTAACATCATTTACCAAGACTCACAATAGCATGCCAGAAAATATCTCACTAAAGTGCTGTTTAACAAGAAATCGAATGTGCTGTCTCCTCCACAAGCATGTAAGTTAAATACTAACCCCATATCTGTATTTCCACCATCTGTCATCACATCAAGCTTCATCGAAGCACCCAAAGTTTTAGGTTGATCAATTCATAGTAAATTCACTGAATTATTGACTATGGAACTTAAGCATAAATTTGTATCAAACAGATTTTATTCTATGTATTGGGCACCATACCATATCACTTACGCCTGTTGCCCCTCGTGGAGGAGCATAGGCTGTTCACCATCATTCTCCATCCAACTCTGTCCTCAACAATCCTTTCTAATTCTTTCCAGTTTCTATCCAACCTTTTGATGTCTGCTTCCAATTCCCGACACAATGTGTTCCTTGGTCTTCCTCTTTTTCTTTTTCCCTCCAGAATTCAAAGTTAGTGCTTGCCTCGTGATGCAGTTTGGTGATTTCCGTAATGTATGTCCTGTCCATTTCCATCATCTTTTCCTAATTTCCTCTTCAGCTGGAAGTTGGTTTGTTCTCTCCCGCAGTAGGCTGTTACTGATGGTATCCGGTCAATGGATATTGAGTATCTTACGTAGGCAATTGTTTATAAATGTCTGCACCTTTTTGATGGTGGTCGTAGTAGTTCCCCAAGTTTCAGCTCCGTACAGTATAACTGTCTTGACGATTCTTGAAGAGTCTGACTTTGATGTTGTCTGATGGTTGTTTTGAGTTCCATATGTTCTTCAACTGTAGGAATGCAGCCCTTGCTTTGCCAAATCTCGCCCTTACATCTGCATCAGATCCTCCTCGTTCATCGATGATGTTGTCAAGGTATATGGAAGTTTGCATCACTTCCAGAGCTTCTCCATCAAGTGTGATTGTGTTGGTGTTCTTCGTGTTATATTTTAGGATCTTGGTTTTTCTTATATGTGGGCTGAGGCACATTGATGTAGTCGAGGTTGCTGCAACACTGGCTGTCTTCAATTGAATTTGTAGGTGTGTATGGGATAGAAGGACCAGATCATCTACAAATTCTAAACCATCTAGTTGCATCTAAGCTGTCCGTTGTACTCTGTGCTTCCCGTCAGATGTGGAGGTCTTCATAATTCAGTCAATTAGAAGAAGAAAAGGAAGGGGAGAGTGTAAGCAACCTTATCTGACCCAGGTTCTTACTTGGAATGAATCTGTCAGCTGTCTTCAATACATGACTTTGCAGTGTAGTCCATCGTATGAATTCCGTATGATGTTGACGATCTTTTCAGTTACACCATAGTGTATAATAAGGATCAGCAAGGTTCTTCTATCCATGCTGTTAAACGCTTTCTCATATTCAAGGAAGTTGGTGTATAGTGACGAATTCCATATATCACATCAAATATTAATTTATTATGAAATATAAGCTTATTCCTAGTTGCATGAATTTAAATAAATTCTCTTCTCAGTATGAGGTTGTGGAGATTGTTGAGTTCTTATTGAAATCATACTAGGATGAAACATTCTTCCAGTCCTTCTAGGTTTTTAATCTTGGTCTAACGTTGATCGCTTCATGATCTCAATAAATTCCCTTCTGTTTAACGGATTGATGGGCAACTATGTCAGAGGTGATATTATCCTATCCAAAGTTTTTTCGTAATGATTAGATAAGCCGTTCTAGTTAATACTTTAAATAACCTGTATTAATATGGACTATATATCTTCCTATCAAACACGTCAGTGCTACATATTTAAAAACACTCTAGTTTATGTTATGTTTATCTATCCAGGTTTTAGGTTTGAAATTTTTAAAAAAATACAAGTTTTGGGTTCTCTTGAATGTTGATATGGTAATGACTCAATAATGAAAGGGTTGCATATAACGGGTCTAATTCAAAGCATGTATTCATTTGTTTGATTTTTGATTTGTTTATTTATGTTGTAGGATGAAAACAAGTGATTTTTTTAGAATAATTAATACACTTTTCTTGATCTCACATGTTCTATAATCAATTTTGTATTGTAGTGCTAAGATGTTAAATCCTGATGAACCAAATGTTTCGTATATCTGTTCAAGGTATTATCGTGCACCAGAGCTAATATTTGGCGCTACTCATTATACTGTACAAATAGGTAACCATATTTATTTGTTTCACTACAACATAAGATTTCTGTCAATAAATTTTAGTATCCTACTGTCCCTTATCTGGAGTATAAAAAAACCTATAAAAATTGTACTTCAGAGAGCTCTCTTGCTTCTTGCTAAATACAAATCTCGGTATAAATACTACAAACCACTCATGTGTACTAAGGTTTTCATCAGGGAAGGAATCAAGTGATTGATACTGGTTCACTTGATTTGTTTAACTTCAGAAGTTATTTCCTCAAAGTTACCAAACTATGATTTTTAAAAACTTCTGGTCGTCAGCTACTATGAGAATGTGTTTTGTCACACATAAAGCTGTTTCGTTTTGGCAGAGATTCTGCTCTACGCTTGTGAAACGTGTTCTTTCTGAGTTAAGGATGTTTGACTATTCTTCATGCTCGATCATCATTGTTTCTGGCGAATTTTTCACATCTAGTAGCAACACCATGTAAATAATGCTGAGTCCCGGTCTTATTCGGGCATAATAGTGATAATTCGGTTGGTTCCACAATCTCGGAATATCATTTTCAATGGGACGATCGTGAACATCGTCCTATATCGCATAGTACTTACTAAAGTCTAAACCAAAGGGTACAAAGTGGATTACTATGTTTTTACAACATATCGTCGTGGGATAAAATATAGCTGTGTTGGATTGACAACTGATAGTGTGTCACAAATCCCGTAGTTGTATCAACTATCGTGCCACTCAGTGTCTCGAGACTATCAAACATGTCTGCTGCTAGAGGTCGATGACAATCATTCTGCAGCTCTTACTGAATCTGTGAAACTTAAAATGTATCTTTTAACCAAACAAAGTCAATCTTTCACTGTTCCTATTTATTTATATATAGTTCTTTCTTTTATATCTTCACAAGTAATTAGTTTGTTGTTTGCTTGTAATCTTTTGATTCTTTATCACACCGATTTAAATGGCAAATTAAGTCATTTTACCATTATAATTTCAAGTAACAAATATCTTTCTTTGGAATAGATAGATTGTTGCTAATAGTAGAGTCCAGGGCGCACGTTTTGTTATATTTGGAATTCGTCAACTCGATGAGCGTAGTACATACATGATATGAATATCATACCCGTCAAACAAGTAAATCACTACCTGGACTTAGTAACTCAGTGGATAACGCGTCGAATATTTGAAACAAAGAGTATTGGATTTGAATCTCACTGTAGACATTAATATTGCGATGCAATCATATCTATCTGACAAGCCCTAAATAAAACAAAGAGTAAGTCCTGGATTCCACTGCTATCCAAAATCCGTCTGTTTTATAATAAATTGTGGCAGACTGGCTATATTAAAACAATCTTCACATAATCCACATGTGCTAACCACGAATATCAAGAACAGTATGATTAAAATCCTTTCTAATAATGATTTATGTCTTTTTGTTCTGTTTATTTAGATATGTGGTCAGCTGGTTGTGTTATTGGTGAGCTTTTACTAGGTCGACCACTTTTTCCAGGCGAATCAGGAGTTGATCAATTAGTTGAAATTATCAAAGTTCTTGGTACTCCAACGCGTGAACAAATCCATGAAATGAATCCTCATTATAGTGAATTCAAATTTCCAAATATTCAAGGATGTTCATGGGAAAAAGTGAGAGTCTTGTATAACCATTATTGTGGTTTATTATTCTGCATTCATAAAAGCCCGCGACAAACAATTTTAACTGTTTTGCACATTTTCATAAATGTTACATGGTTGGACGTTAGTTGACAGAATACTTTGGACCTACGTTCCATGCTATTTGGCACTCGTCAACTAGGTGTACCTGTAATATTGAGAGAACTGATGTCTCGAATTGGATCCCGTGTCGTCCAGCTTCACAATCAAAGACATCATCACTGGTCTGTTCGGGAAGCGACTGGCCTGTAGGACTGCGGTACTTACATTTGACCAATCTTCGAGTAATGACCAATGTCATTTTTCTCCTGTGCTGCCAGTCGAATTTTATCAATCAAGTTACAATACCGTCACTTCTCTGTATTACTCTGCATCGTTTACACTATATTGAGATGATAGGTGGTAGTTTTAGATACTCAGTATACGTTTAATATTTCATGGCTATAATTCGGCTGATCAATAGACAAAAGTTAAGGTGGTTGTAACTAAACTGAATTAAAGCCATAACAGGGTTTGATGGCTTGTTTCACTTAGTCTATAAATATGGCAATCTAGAATTATCAGTCAGACTAACTCATGTACTCGACTGGGTGCCGAAATGGAGTGTCACCGTAGTCTTAAGAGGACTAGCCCTCAAATGTCCTGATACGGCCGAGAGTCAGCTATCCCTCTCCAAATGCTCTCACATGGCCACGCGTATACAGCCACTGTCAGAAAAGTCCTACTCACTGCCTTCTCGCAACGGAGGTGTTTACGGAATTCAGAGAACGAAAAGCGAATGTCCAGGACTTGAACTAGGTTTGTGGATATACAGAATACTACCTAGGGGAGTAGGAAAACCCTGATTCCAAACCGATGGTGCACATGGGCTCGAGGATCCTGAGGGAATAAATGACACATGAACCTATTGTTGGTCAGAGACTATCATGGGACTGGATCTCCTAACGTTTCTCCACTGCCTTGTGGATCAGACCTTCAGGTCATAGACTCCGGGTGTGCATCCCTAAGAAAACCACCTACCTTGGTTTTGACACCCGGGATGTATACAGCCCTCAAACAAATCAATGATGACTGCTACTGGCCTGATTGTTTTTGTGTGGCGTATATATATTTGATGCCCCCTTGTACCAATGTTTGTGTTCAAATAAATAAATAAAATAAACTTAAGGGGACTGATCCAAGCCTACTTAACCCACTCAGGTCAGAATAGTTCGGTGCTATCCTTTAAGGGTGTTAGAGTGGGCGATGCGAGTTCACGCCGTTCAGAGAGCATCAGTCCTCCTCCCCCCACAGTTTTACGGACACTCCGTGTTGACAAGCGTCAAACTAGTACGTAACCTGCTTTCAGAAATATCTGTAGACCACCTCCAACTAAGTAGCATCATAATATAATGTAGGCGATGTCGAATCAGTTAGACTAGTGGCCATATTGCAACTAGGTCGATATAATTTGATTGGCAGCTCTAAAGGGACAGTCGCGATATTAGTCACCTCTCAGCGACCAATCAATTGTATTTCTTTTTCAGCCTCACTACTTCTATATTTTATGTTGTTTATTCCATCCTTTCTGTTCATTGGCCTATTTTCATTTTTCACAATTTAAATCGCTATTTAGCTACACTACCATTGAAAGCCAGTAAGCACTGTATGTAGCCGCTTATTTCACGTATGTAACCATTTGAAACGGGGGAGTTACAATCCTATCATAGATCGGGCCCTGAAACTCCGATCGTGTGCGCAAACGTTTATCCTCTAGGCCACCAAACCGAAATCCACTGATATATGGTGGCAAGCCCATAGGATTATCCAGTTATAATTTAGAATAATACGATGGGAACCTGTAATAGTTTTAAATTATTTGTTGAATTTCATTGAAATCATGAACCGATCGATGTTAATCCACCACTGAAATCCTGAAAGCACTGGATGGCCATCCTGAGTACACGTTCTATGTGTGGGATCGTAGGAATCCCGTACTAGTCCGAAACAACCGTCCAGTGCTTCCAGGTTTTCAATGGTGGTCTAACATTGATCGGTTCATGATCTTAATTACTTGTAATACGATTTGTAGCCCATATCAGACTGCCAATTCGAAAATTGTGTGTAATTATAGTGTTAATATTCTGGAGAGGATACCAACTATGCTCATGTATCTTGAAAAAATTCATTGTGTTGCATCAATCGGTTACTCTAGTGAAATACATGGAGTCTCACATTGTTAGAATGAATAACGTTATTTAACTTCATTAAAAATTCAAAATATAATAATAACAAAACTTTTAATTTCTGATTTGAAAACATCGCCATATGAAAGTTAACATAAAGGAAGTTCTAGACCAATAAAATGTTAATTATTTCCAGATATTGAAATAAGTTCATGATAATTTGGTTAATATCAGTTTTTGATTTAAACTATGATATATTGAACATTTAAGCCTTTGAATAAGAACTTTCGTCTAAGTTTGATCGAATAGTTTCATTGTATTGTGGGTTGCGAGTTGATGTGAGACATATTAAAGAGGAAAAGCTTTGATCAGATTGCCAATTGAAATGTTAGATTTTAATTTCATTCGCTTTTGTTTTGCAAGTTTTTATATTGATTAGCCTTTCTGTTTATAAGTATACTTACTAGAGGAAACTTAACTGATTGTAGGATGGTTAAATAAATACATTCGATCAAATTGTATCAACAAATTTCTTTTTGATTGAGATCATGAATCAATTGATGTTAGAACACCGTTGGAAACCTGGAAGCACTGGACGGCTTTGACCAGTGGAGCTAATCCGTGTCGGGTAGAGACAGGTATCTAACTCAGTACAATAGAAGTTGGTCGCGCAATTTCGTGGATTGGTTGATGTTAGACACTAACACCATTGGATGCCGGCTCAGTGGTCTAGTTGGTTAAGCGCCTGGCGCGAGACCGATAGGTCCTGGGTTCGAATCTCACGGGGAGCGGGATCGTGGATGCGCACTGGTGAGGAGTCCCATACTAGGATGAGACGGCCGTCCAGTGCTTCCAGGTTTCCAACGGTGGTCTAACATCAATTAATTCATTATCTCAATCAAAAACTTAACAATCCCCACAACCCCTATACTGAAAATTTCTTTTTGTATTCATGATAAAACTTTTTTCGGTAATAAATCATTTTATTGATCTTGGATAGTAAAGAGGACTATGTTTTTAGTTCAGTAATATTTAAGGTACGTAATGTGATAACTGTACATGTGTATAATTCATATCCTTCTTTATATTTCAGCTTATTCGTAATCGAAGTACCAATACAGCAGCATTCTATGTACTTGGAAAATTGTTAGTTTACAGTCCCAAAACTCGTATGACTGCTTGTAATATTTTGAGTTGCTGTTTTTTTAATGATCTCATCTTGCCACCTCCTGGTCATTCAATTGATGCAACAGGTTATTTACCTAGTGGTAAACCGGCGCCGAATTTTTTGAATCAATTTACTGAACAAGGTAAAGTTTTCCATGAAAATACTTATCACTGTTACTACCATATAGAGTTTGTGAAGGATGCTGATTTTCATGGTTCACACAACGAACTGATCTTAGATAGACAACCATTTAAAACAAGGAAGTATTTCACAGTTGTTTTGGTCTAGTATAAGCAATCCTCAGAAGTGGGCGTCTTCAACCCAATCAGACAGGTTTGAATCCAGGAATTTTGTATCCAACTGCAGTCATCTAGCATTTAGACCACTAGATACCCGCTCAGTTGTGTAAAGACTAAGCGTTCGCCGCAAGACCTGTAGGTTCTTTGCTCAACTTATAACGGGGTTTTAGATGTCCACTTCTAGAATCTTATACACTGGGATGAAACAGCTGTCAAACATATCTTTGTTTTCAATGGTTGTCTACCACCTACTACAATCATTTCGTAACGTAAAACATGACGTTCTCGTTATTGTTCAATCTACACATTGGTGTAATACATACGTTAAACCTTTTGATTTGTTCGTAAAGTCTCACAATTTTTGTTATAATATAAATATATTCTGAAAATAATTACAGAATCCACTACAATTTACTGACATAATCATATTGATAAGAAAGGAGAGGCAAAATTAAGAAGAAAGTTATGTTAATTAGAAAAGACATGATTCGTGATTTGTATTGACTTATGTTTGACAGGGTCATTATTAATGTACGATATCAGTTGCTTGTATTACGTGTAGTTAGTTTTGAAACTATTTCAGAGTTATAGCGTCATTATTGATGGAATACACATTTTTGTCATCAATGAAAGAACGTTCAATTTCTTCTGATTCACTAATAGAACTCTTGTATACTTAGAATGAACAATAGATGATTATACTGGATACACGACTAACCCTCTTTATACCAGTTATTCAGCCAGCAAATAATGTACTACTGTAGTGAACAGAACACGGGTGGGGACAATCGAATGTATTTAGCACAAAATTACGGAGTTACTTTGTAAAATAGAAAAACCAAATAGCAAATCGTTAATTTGCAAAATATCATTCCATCATATCAAACCGGACTGTTGCTCTTGCAATCATCCATCCATCCATTGTCTCACATTTCATTGTTCATGCGTTTTCTTACAAATTGCATTGTGTTTCCGCTCTTCCTTTCTTGATCATCCCCCATTAAGCTTTTAACTCGCGTCATATACTACTTATATCAATGTAAGTAGCACACACCACACATCACATTAGTCAAATCATGAACACCTGATTCACTTGACTAGCACATGTATGAATAAACAGTCAAGTAAGTACAAAAGCTAAGAATATACATATCTGAAACGTCAGATATCTGTTTGACCATCTATTGTCGGGAAATGTGTTACATATGTCGAACCACCGCCTACCTCGGCGGGCGATGTTTTATAGTGTATAGGGGTTTGACCTGAAAACCTCTCTCTGCGCTAATCGGCTATGGCAACTTGAACCGATGTACATACATACAGGTTCTACATTGTGACTGAGAATCTGTCAGTTTGTCTGGATACGACAACCAATCACTGTTTACTTTTATCCACGCAACAGCGAATAGATAATTCAATTTGGTATTTTACATCATTTTTATGTTCAGCATTAACTCGTGATAATCACTGTTAATATTTATAGCTGTAATACAATAACATTCTTTGTGGTGTTTAGGTTAGTAATAGTCTATCTATCCGATCCAAGTTATAGCAAAAGGATTTGTTATTAGATTTTTGAATTTTTGAATTTTCTATTCAAACAACAGAATTATCATATCTTCCAAAAGAGATGACTACTCGATTACGAGCATTAAGAGCTTCAAAAAGTCAATCTGTTGTAAATCTTTCAACATTGGAGAAATGTGAATCAAATATATGTAAGAAAAATAATTTATCTACACCAGCATCATCATCTATACCAAAGTCGGAACGAGTAAAACTTCGTAACTCTAAAACATCACATGAAAATTTAATAACTCCACGTTCATCTTTACAATTGCCTAAAGGAATTAGAAAAGATCAAAGATCATCTGTTAGTAGTATATTTACTTGTCGAACTGGAGTTATAAATCAAACAAATTCTGTTCATCATAATCTTTTCCCTAATATGATTTCATCAGTGAATGAAAGTCGATCTAATCAATATGCTAGACGTCCATCACAAGATTCTATGTTAGACAATTTAAAAACAAATTCTTCAAAGATATTTCAACAGTCACATTTATCTTTTTCAACAAATCAAGTTACAAGTATTGATCCTAAAATAAATGATGAAAAATGTTCAAGTAATAATACTAATACTATACATGAAATTCCTTTCAATCAAACTATACATCTTAGCAACAACAAAAAACCATTCAAACAAATGAACCATGTAAGTTATTGTAATGTAGGACATTTTCAACAAAGGGATTTATGAACATTTTTTTATGATTTTAAATTTTCTCTCAATCTATATTCAAGATCTGTAGGGTATATAATTCAAGTTAGATGGATTTTTATGTTTCTTGGTTGAATAGCGTATGCCAGTAAATGTTTGCACAGCAGTAGGTCTCAACATACACAAAGAGAAAAGCAAGATTCTCCGATACAACACAACATGTAACCGTCAAATCACACTTGACGAAGACTCTTTGGAGAATGTAAAAACATTTACATATCTGAGCACCATCATTGATGTGCATAGTGGATCTGATGCAGATGTGAAGGCGCGGATCGGAAAAGTAAGGGCAGCATATCTACAACTGAAGAACATCTGGAACTCAAAACAATTGTCAACCAACACCGAAATCAGAGTTTTCAACACAAATGTCAAGGCAGTTTTACTGTATGGGGCAGAAACCTGGAGAACTACGAAAGCCGTCATCCAGAAGATACAGGTGTTTATTAACAAAATACTTCAGATCCGTTGGCTGGACACTATTAGCAACAACGTACTGTGGGAGAGAACAAACCAGATCCCAGCGGAGGAAGAAATTAGGAAGAAGTGCTGGAAGTGGATAGGACACACATTGAGGAAAGCACCCAACTGCGTCACAAGGCAAGCCCTTACTTGAAATCCTCAAGACCAAAGGAAAAGAGGAAGACCAAATAACATATTACGTCGAGAAATGGAGACAGATATGAGAAGTATGAAGAACAATTGGATGGGACTAGAAAGAATGACAGAGGACAGATTAAGCTGGAGAATGCTGGTCTGTGGCTTATGCTCTATTAGGAGTAATAGGCATAAGTCAGTAAGTAAATGTTTACAAGCAAAAAGTTGTAGACAAAGGTGAAACTATATGCAAATAAGCTCTTGTCCTCAATACCTTCACTCCATGATGTAGATCCATTGTGAGATGTATTCTTGTGTTACTTTCTTGACTTTCCATTGAAATATTTAATTCCTCTAAGAAAATATTTCGTAATATATGCCACTAAATAACACAATTACTAGTCAAACACTATTTAACTGATCATTTAAATGTTAATATATATATTTGCTTGTTGTTATTGTAAAAGATTACAAGCGATCACTCTTTATCGACGATTACGGGTCCTGATCGAATTGCATTTTTTAGCCACTTAATCTGAGGTTGGAACCCCGCTTCACTTCGGTTTAAGCAACCGAATAATATCACTAATCTTTACACTTAGACTATGGCTCATTATACCCAAATACCTAGGGAAAGCGTACTGTTGCTCTACAAATCTTCTCATTTGGACATACGTATATAGTCACTGGCAGGGAAGTCCTGGTCACTCCCTTCTCTCAGCAAGGGTGTTTGCAAAATTGAGATGACGAAAAGCGAATATCCGGAGCTTTAACCGGGTTGGTGGATACAGAGGGTCCGCCGAGAGAAGAGTTAATAAACCTTAATTCCAAACCAATAGTTCACATAGGCTCGGAGAGCCCCACCCCTACAAAAACTGCTCTGGTGTGGGTACGTGGAGAGTATAACATCACACACATAAATTCAAATTTTTTAGTCTTTTTAGTATAATTACCATTGATTGTGCATATAACTACATCTACATTTGATGGTTTGTCCTGAAGCTTTTCGTTTTATTTCATTTTATGTAGGATACTACTGAATTACTATCATCTTATTTATACATTGTGTATGTATATGAATGAATGTTTATCTGGCAATGTTATATACTTTACTATGCTATCCATTTCAAACAACGGTCACATCATAGCGTACTTTTCTCAAATAGAATATCATTTACTAACATTTATTCTCTTATGTATATCCACCTCAGTTTTACATTTGTAATAAATAATTGATGTATTTTGTTACATAATCTTCCTACACTATTTCATCTTTTTTTCTCCCTTTCATCATTTCAACTGTATACAGCATATTGTTATTATCTATTCTGCATATTGTCTCTCTATCCAGTGAATTTTCTTCCTTGTCATTACATAATCACTTTTTTTGTTTTACCTTCTCAACAATTTGTTTGTCTGTTCTTTTTTCTTTCCTTGACTGATCTCGTTTCAATTTTTGTCATCACAAAAACAACGTTAAACTAGATCTGTTTAATTACAATATTGACAGTGATCATTCTTCTTTCTTTTTTTGGTTGTTGTCTATTTGTTCAACATGTAATAATTGGTCAACTAATGAGAAGTTGTCTATTTTCCTCTCTTCTGTTGTGTATGTATGTGTGTATTTTAATTCGTGTAGATGTGTATATTTCCATCAGACAACAATTTGTATTATTTTCAACATGACAACTTAACAATATACTACTATTTTCTTCATATTTAGTAATAACGCACAATTAGTTAGTTAGTTAGTTAGTAGTAGTACCTTGTGATGTTGAAACAATATTATCATCATTGAATTCATCATAAAATGAAACTTTTGATAATGTACAAAAATTCCATTGTAAAATTCATTTTGACTTTCATTATTGTTGTGTCTTATTCTCTCTTCAAATTGTCTATTCTATTTCTTTCTATGATTGTCATACATTATCTCATGGACAATGGGCTATTTCATCATTCTTTATCCTAATATCAATATTTCTTCACTCTATTATTTATTATTCTTATTCAATTTTTCATAGTGCAATTATCATTTTTCTTTCATTCATTATATATATATATGTGTGTGAGAGGGAGGGAGATAGATCATTTAATGATTAACTTAAGTCTTGACAACAAAAAAGGTAACAACCGTTTGTTTTTTTTTCCTTTTTTTCTATATTAATTTATTCTTATGCATTTAGATATTTCATTATTGTGAAATGCAAGAAACAAACAATAAAACAGAATAACAACAGTGTAAATAGTGATTCTCTTTCAATGAAACTTATTGGCAATAATAATAATAATTAGTCTATAGTATATAATAATACTAATGAAGAAGAAGAAGAATTCAGTGTTGAAACAGTTGACATTTCTGATTAATAATTGAAAACTGTTTAATTTGTCATGTTGTCCAGTTGTGAGTCAGAAACTGGTAAACACTATTCAATGTTAACATTATCTTTTCAATAATTGACATGTACAAACAATAGTTGAGACCATATTATGATTAAAGTATTATCTTAGTCGGGTTATTGTAAGCAATCGTAAAAGAATATTCATCATATTTTGATCTAGTCCATTTTGTACTTTCAATATTTACCTATCATTTGGTTGAACCTGATTAACGCTAACAAGAACCTTAGAGTGTTTATGCTTTAATGATCACACTGAGCGCTGAAATAATATGGAGAATGGGGTGTATATGTTGGCTCTGTGTAACCGATGAGTTTTGCTGGAGCTTCCAAACCAAAACATGATATCAGACTATGAAGTCATTGACTGTTGATCTTGGTCTTTTAGGTAGATACAGACTAAATAGTTGGGATTATTATGGCTTCTTCCTTGCTAATTACCACGTGACTAAATTGCTAATTAGAACATTGTGTCAAACCAATAGCGTTGATCTGCAGGAGCAGTGTAGAGTCCCTATTGGTTATTCTCGTCGAGCCCTACCCGTCAAGTCCACAAAGCAAATATTAGTTTCCACTGTATAGATCGTATACTTCAGACATACTTGGTTTGTATACAAGGAAACCAGACCACATACCATAAGATAAAATAATAACACTTATACATAATCAAACTCAAAGTGGCTGTGATTGTGAGAGATTGTAACTGATAATAAATCATATGACTAGTCGAAAGGTTAAATGTAAGCTTATAATAATTTGAATATACATTTAAATATAGTTACTTATTAATTATGCAATAGGAATATAGGTTATAATAGTTCATAAATAACTCTTAACAATTACTATTCATCTATTCTTCGTTAGGATATAACAGGGGTCCAAGCGATAACTCCAGTCAGTAGTTAGAAGCTTTAGGTGAAATGGCTCAGAATCATTCACAGTAGCGTGTATACATTTACCCTTTATCTTCTCAATCTTGAATCCACTTATTCCTTTATTCACTGTCACTTCGTTCGCTATTCCGAATACTCAGTCGTTGATATTGTCATTGATACTATATTATTTTGATGTCCATGCTTTATACACATTGCTAATTTCTTCTCGTCGTGTTAATTGTGGTTTGACAACATTGGTCAATGAACATCTGTGTCAGGTTCTTCGTTAATGATGATTGACTGACTGCGGATTTGTCTATAGTTTATAATCGGTTGAGATTTAAAGCAAACTATTTTCATTAAAAATGCATTGATGCTAATAACAATCAACATATGTTTGATCTCTTTTCTACTTTTAATTAGAGATTTTTTCATCTTTGTTCAAAGTAGTTGAAGGGTCCATATAATAAAACAATGATCTGGGAACTATATAAAAGAAATTCCGGAAAGATGTATAGAAAGGGAAGGTAATTGAGTTGAAGGATTACTCTAAACAATGTAATAACTTGTTACTTTTTGGATTTCGCTTGTTTGCCATGTCGATGTCACCATAAAATCTGATGTTCCACCGTAAAGTGTTACAGAACTTTCGAAAATCTCACATGTTCTTGCTAGAAATCTGTAGCGACTTCTAAAATGCATTGTTATATCCTAGTGAGAATAAGATTACGAGTAACTTTTGAGAACTATTGATGGACTAATATTATACATATATATATTCCTATTGTATATCTGTATTCTTATTATAAGCTTAATTTTCACGCATATACCATTATGATACAATTTACTATTTTGGTGGAGTTTTGTTCTCTGAGCTGGATGGTTTGGTCGTGGAGCTTTCATCGTTCTTCTGAACGACATCATCAACACAAACTTCAGATGGAAGTGAAGTGTCCGAATTTCTCCATGTGTTTCACAGCTTGTTCTGTGCACCTCGATTTGATTGGTTCTTATTGACCTTAAATTTGTCATTGTTTACTTCTTTGTTTTGGTTGTGTCTCCCATTGGTTTGGTTTTTGTTCCTATATTTATGCATGATTTTCCTGATTGGTTGATAAATTGGATTGATTTCAGTATGTTTGTTGATTGCTGATTGACCTGAGTGCCAGGCTTCTAAAAATTCTCTGGTGTTTTTGTAGTTTCCTCTGTCTAAGATTTCTACATTTTTCCAATCGAATGAGTGTCCGTAGTTATCCACATGTATTGATATAAGCGAAGAGATATCGTGGCGTTTGACTGCTAATTGATGTTCATGTAGGCGAAGGTGGAGGGGGCGTCCGCTTTGTCCGATGTAGTGTTTGTCGCAGTTGGTACAATTTATTTTGTAGATGATGTTTGATTTGTTTTCCTTTGTTATTTCATCCTTTGGTTTGCATAGGATTGATTGTAGTGATTTTGTCGGTTTGTGTGCCACACCTATCCCGAAGGTTTTCAGCAGTCTTGTTGCGGTTTCTGATATTCCTTGTATATATGGTAGGGTGATCCTTTTGTTGATTTTTGTGCTTGACTTGAGTTCTAATGCTGCGTGCGGTTGGTACTTTTTGATGAAGTTGATTGGGTAGCCGTTCTTCTGAAATACATCCTTCAGGTATTTCTCTTCACTTCTTCGTGCTGCCAGTGTGCTCCACCATCTCACAATTTACTGTTCCTAAGTTGTGCTCAATTTATTAATTACCGTCTCCCACGTTCACAGCGACTTTTGGGCTTGATCTTGTATAAATGTTACTTCCTATTTTATGGTATGATGCGGTCTGTTTAGCTACTATATAAAGCAAGTATGTTTGAAATATATGATTGATATGGCGGAGGTTGAGATTAGTGTCCTGGACTTAACAGGCAGGACCGATAAGGACTCTAGACTGTTCGTATTTGTCCCATGAGTCATTGGTCCGGTTGATAATTCATTGTCTGAAATAAATGATTCACACAGTGGAAGTTGTTATTGGCGTTCTGGACTCGACTGGACGGGCTAGGAACACAAAGGACAAATAGGGACGCTAAGCTGCTCATACCAGTCGAACGTCATTTGTTTGACACAGTACTAAGATTGAATAAGTCGTATTTCGATTGGCGAATAAATCACGTGGTAATAAGCCGAGCTTAATGATACAACACATTCAATAAATGTCTTGTGACACTTTTCGTTTCACATTTTATAATTCTGTCGATAGTACTTGCGTCCTAGAATTGAATATATGTGTCTCGTACATTGTGTACGATAAACTAAACTGATAAACAATGTATATCCTCTCCTGTCAAGCGATTTAACCGAGAGCTGGTTTAATAATAAGCAATAAATCATTCTAATGATCAACAAATTGCTGCTCAACTACGTGATCACAGATGGAAAATCGGCGATATGATAATTTATGGACGAACCAATCAGATTTCAGACAACCAGTCTCGGATTTTGGCGCGAAATTCACCCATTAATTTGCTAAATAGAGTTTTGGTATTATAGATGATATCAGTAATTCATGGTGAAAACCCTAAATCGAATTCATAACCTCAACCATCAACTGTAAATCGTAATTCTAAATCCTCGCATCGGTTTATAATCCTCATTTGATCATAGTTATTAGGTGAACATTCTCAATGTCACTTTAGCGTCGCTAAAAGGTCGTCCATAATTTATAGTCTCACCGAAAAATCTATCCCTAACCCATAAGTTGTTAACAGTGTTAAGTAAAACTGACCTTCATCATTTCGATTGTTGTGATATATATACTGACGTCGTCGTTCTATAAATAAAAATATTCTCTCATCAAGAACCATCATCAGTGAGAACTATAATTTATGTGCAACCTTTGAGTGACATTACATTGACCTTGCGAATGTTCACCTACTATCTAAGACTAAATAATACATTAGTATGTAACATTTTTCCCATGAAAATCGAACGTTAACAAAAATTCACAACTAAATACAATCTCAACAATAAATCACTATAGTTATATTGTAAGCATTTTGATTTCTTCTTCGTCAATACCTCAACAACAACAACAAAAACATCGATTCGAATTTGTATGTATATAGGGGAGTAAATAAAACATAAGATACACACTTTGTTTGTTTCTAAAACTAATTTCATAGACAAAATAATACTGAATGTTAATCATGCAAAATATTTTTTGTGTGTGGAACATTTCAAAGCAAAAAAAAAACAAAACAACAGAACATATTTATTAACTAGTAACAAGAGAATATACACTTAACGATATAAATGAAATCAATCATATAATACAATAACAAAACTGGAGAAAAGAAACATGTTGTATGTGTGTGTGTGTCTGTCTGTCTGTATGTATGTGCATGTATATTATGTATGTATCTATGTATAAAAGTAGAAAATCAGTAAAATATGAATGATTCAGGATAAACATGTAAACAAAAATACAGAAAAAGAAAAGAAGAAAAAAAACGACAACAACAATAGAAACTTTAAAAAATACATTGAGAAGAATTGTGTAGAATGATGAGAATAGAATTAAATGCAATTTCATATTTGGTTTGATCATAAGGTCTAATATAAAAACAAAGTTTAGAAATGTTTGAAATAAAAATAATGTGAGATTAAAGAGTATAATCGAAAAAAGGTTAAAACAATGAAATAACTATACCCATCAGCAGTAGTTGTTAATGAGAAAAATTAGGATTCTCAAAACATCAGGAAAATAAGTACAATAATGCAAATAAGTTAGGTTTCGAAGTTTTTTTTTTTCATTTATCGACATAAAAAGATGGAAGTTGAATATTATCTGTAGGAAATCAATCATCTGTTGAATAAAAGTGTAAATAATAAACTGGATTAATAATAATAATAATAACTAAAACAGTATCTGTTTATTGAAATCACAAATCGATTTAAGTTAGACAATCATTAAAAACATAAGAGCTCTCTTTCTCGAAATGCTCTCGCATGGACACGCGTATATAGCCTCTGCGAGGGAAGTCCTACTCATTGGCTTCTCGTGGCGAGGGTGTTATCTACGAAATTGAGAGGACGAAAAGCGGATGTCCGGCGCTTTAACCGGGTTGGTGGACATGGAGAATCCACCTAAGGGGATTGGAAAACCCTCATTCCAAACCAATGGTGCACACAGGCTCCAGTATCATGAAGGAACAAATGGCGTATGAACCAATCGTTGGTCACTGGCTACCATGGGACTGCATCTACATTACGTTGCTCCACTGTCTTGTGGATCAGACCATTATGTCGAAGGTTCCGGGTGTGGCCCCCCAAGAAAACCACCTGCTTTGGTTTGGGCACCCGGGCAGTATCCTAGCCCTTTCACAAATCGAGTGATTTATGTGGCGCATATCTATTTGGTGACTTCTTGTACCAATGTTTATTTGTTTAAACAAATAAATTCTCATTGAAAGTGTTCGTAACACTGTTAACAATTATTTTTTATAATCGATCAGTACATTTGTTGTATAGCTCGCCATAAGTCAGACAAACCGAACGTGGAACCTGAAATATGTGGAGATCAGTTCAAGTTGCCAAAGCATAGAGAGACGAAATAGTCAAAACCAATCACAGAGTAGCAGAGATAATAACAGTATTAATAGTGACAGGAAACACTAGTTATCAAAGACATTATTCGAGAAAATATAAATCAATGAAGTAAAACAAAAATATGAGGAATATTTAGAAATTTAGGATCTAAAGGAGGACAAATATTAAACACAAATGAGCCACTGTGAACGATTTTAAGTCATGTTATTCAAAGTCTCTAACCATTGCTTACGATAATCACATGAACTTCAACCACGTAATCTGCACTTACTTGCATGGCTAAGTCTAATGGTCAGTGTCCTTGTGGACTGATGCCGTGTCTTGTATTTGTCCACTCTCGGCTTTCTTCCAACCTGCTTTTACACTAGCTATCATCGCACACCGAAATAGTAGGTGGACAAGCATATGTAATAGTGTTCAAGCCATATCAGTCGATAGAGATTCATCCCTATCTCAGGTGTCTTCTATAAATCATAGATGTTTACCGGATTCCATTAAGATGGGTTTTTCATATAACACAAAAAAAGTTTAAACCCGTCCAACTGTGTCACATTGTTTATGCAAAAATTACAGTAGCATGACAAAAAGCACGTATATATTTACTGTGAATCTGTGTAACACAAGACCGAATCTACCAGAGAATATGAGTTCCTCCACGACTAATAGTACAACATGCTGACAAGTACCAAATAGCACGAAACTTCCAATGATTCAGAGTTTCTTATCGACTACTTTGAACCCACTAACATCTCAACTAGCAACCATAACTCAACTTAAACCATAGGATTTGATTATTAGCACTAAGAAAATAAGGCAAACATGACTTACTTACGCATTTTACTCCTCGTGGAGGAGCATAGGTCACCCACCAGCACTCTACTCCCAACCATGTCCTCAACAATCCTTTCCAGTTTTTATTCATCCTTTTCATATCTGTTTCTATTTCCCAACGTAATGTATTCTTTGGCCTTCCTCTTTTCAGCTTACCTTCAAGATTTCACGTTAGGGCTTTCGTCGTGATGCAGTTTGATGATTTCCGTAATGTATTTTTTATCTACTTCCAACGTCTTTTCCTAATTTCCTCTTCATCTGGAAGTAGGTTTATCCTCTCCCACAGTAGGCAGTTAACGATGGTATCCGGCCAATGGATGTTGTGTATCTTGCGTAGACAACTATTTATAAATACTTGCACCTTCTTGATGATGGTTGTAGTAGTTCTTCAGGCTTCAGCTCCGTACAGTAGAACTGTCTTGACGTTCGTACTGAAGATTATGACTTTGATATTGGTCGACAGTTGTTTTGAGTTCCATATGTTTTTAACTGTAGGAATGCGGTCCTTGCTTTGCCAATTCTAGTCTTTAAGCCTGCATCCGATCCTCCTTGTTCATCGATGATACATCCCAGATACATGAAAGATTCTACATCTTCCAGAGTTTCGCCATCAAGTGTGATTGGCTTGGTGTCCTCCGTGTTTTACTTGAGGACCTTTCTTTTTCCTTTGTGTATGTTGAGGTCTACTGATGCAGAGACCGCTATTACACTAGTTGTCTTCATCTGCATTTGTTCATGTGTGTAGGATAGAAGAACTAGGTCATCTGCAAAGTCCAAATCGTCTAATTGGTTTGAGCTGTCCATTATATTGTAGTGTTGGTTGACACGTTAAGCTCATATATATCTTATTCTGGCTTTCGAACAGGCCAATCTACTCAGTCATATTTTGACCTTGTTAATTATTCGCTTACCAATCTTGAGTGTTTTTATATGAGCGCATATATGTGTGAACATTTCTTATCCTATTCATCACATATCTGTAACCTATTTATGTGTGACTATAAATATTGATTAACGCTTGACTAAAGGGGAGTTGGCTTACCCACCATCTCCACTGCGCGTCATTTCACTTCTCTCTACTCCATTCGCTCCATATACAAAAAATATATGTATTCAAAAGTCCATTCTCGTTATTTGACTTATTTAATTCCGTTATTGACTAACACAATTTAAGTCGATGACTACATAAGAGGATAGGCGAGATATATATATTAGGTGGCGGCTGGAGGTAGTCGACAGGAAACCTTGGACCCGGGTTTCGTGCTACTTGGCACTCGTCAGCAAGGTGTACCTGTAATCTTGAGGGAACTGGTGCTCCCTGGCGGATTCGATCCTGTGTCACCTAGCTTCACAGTCAGAGACGTTACCACTAAGCTATCCGGGTCGCGACTAACAATCATCCATACCATCTACTTGGAGTCAGATCCCAAGCCACTAAAGTGGTGAGCTGATCAACAACATCATGCGATCTCAAATGACGACAAAATAAAGGGACCCCAACTAAAATATTCCATACTTTCTCTCAAAGTATTTTTTCTGGTAAGCGTTTTTTTAGCGAGTTAGTTTTCTACGGGATGGGGACGCTAACACCATGACCAACCCTCCCCCTTTACCCGGGCTTGGGACCGGCAGTAACTCTAGAAGAGCTACAGGCGGAATCTTCAATACGAATGTCAAGGCAGTTCTATTGTACGGAGCTGAAACTTGGAGACCTACCACAACAATCATCAAGAAAGTACAGGTATTTATAAATGGTTGTCTACTCAAGATACTCAACATCCATTGACCGTATACCATCAGTAACAGCCCACTGTGTGAGAGAATAAACCAGATTCCAACTAAAGAAATTAGGGAAAGACGATGGAAATGGATAGGACATACATTACTCAAGTCGTCAAACTCCATCACGAGGCAAGCCCTAACTTGTAATCCGGAAGGAAGGCGGAAAAGAGGAAGGCCAATGAGCACATTACGTCAAGAAATAGAAGCAAATATGAAAAGGATGAATATGAACTGAGAGGAGCTGGAAAGAATTGCCCAGGATAGGGTTGGATGGAGAATGCTGGTGGGCGGCTTATGTTCCTTCCACGAGGAGTAACAGGCGTAAGTAAGTATGTATGTAAGTTTCTCTCAAATCTTGAGTCATTAATTAATTTAATATATTATTTACAATATAATTTTAAATTATTCACTCACTTCTATTATGATATATATTATACTTCGATTCCATCATTAATAATTTTGTTTGACTATTATATACATGTTTATTTTTTAAATAATTACCAAGTGTAAATGAAGAATTCATGAATTGATGAATATGCTTTATACATTTTGTCAATGTTGAAAGTTTTCTTGGTATTTCATCGAATGTATTCAAAGATGAAGTATAATTCAATGGTAAATCATTGAATTTCTGTTGAGAATTACATGTTGTTGAATCAGATAATGAATGATTTCTTGATTGATATTGATTATAATAATCATATTCTATTACACCACCACAACTACCATCATCATCATCATCATGATCATGATATTGATTATTATATTGAGCGCTCATATTCAATTTGAAATTTGATAATGATTCATTATTAGAATATTGATTGGATATTATGATTGTTTTAGGAAATTTTTGTATGATGAATTGACTATTGTTGTCACTGGGGGAATCAGATAAAATCTTCTCATTAAAAAAGAAAATAGGATATAGAAAGAAAAAAATAATAATAATAATATTGTTCAACTAACCTAAATATATCCTATCAAGAAGATGAAAAGGTATTATTTATACTATCACTAATTTAGATTATTTATTTATTTATTTGAACACATAAACATTCGTACATGGGGGGAGCGACATCAAATACAATGAGGTTGCGAAGAGATAGTTAAAACAAAGGTGAATATATACAGAAGAAGAGTAATAACGAACAGAAATTAGTGTAAGAGAGTGAAATAAGACGGTGAATCTGATGCAGATATGAAGGCGCGGATCGGAAAAGCTAGAGCAGCATATCCACAACTGAAGAACATATAGAACTCAAAACAACTGTCTGTCAACCAACACCAAAATCAGAATTTTCAACACAAATGTAAAGATAGCTTTACTGTATGGGGCGAAAACTTGGAGAACTACGAAAGTCATCATCCAGAAGATACAGGTGTTTATTGACAGTTGTTTACGCAAAATACTTCGGATCCGTTGGCCAGACACTATCAGCAACAACCTACTGTGAGAAAGAACAAACCAGATCCCAGCAGAGGAAGAAATTAGGAAGAAGCGCTAGAAGTGGATAGGACACACATTGAGGAAAGCACCCAACTGCGTCACAAGGCCAAGCCCTCACATGGAATCCTCAGGACCAAAGGAAAAAAGGAAGACCAAATAACACATTACGTCGAGAAATGGAGACAGATATGAGAAGTATGAAGAACAATTGGATAGAACTAGAAAGGATGGCAGAGGACAGATTAAGCTGGAGAATGCTGGTCTGTGGCCTATGCTCCATTGGGAGTAACAGGTGTAAGTAAGTGAGATAATAATAATAATACAAACAGTTGAGTTAGGAAAATACAACCAGAAATTATTCTTTCTGTAAAAGAAGTTACTTTTACTTTGATGAAGAAAGTGACAGCAGGATCACCACTGACTTCTATTCCGAGTCATATTTGCAAACATCTCAAGAGGGCAAACAGAAACACGAAGGTAGTAATCGTCCTACAAGCACAAACTTCCTTCTCACACATGTGCACACACACAGACACACACGAGTAAGACATTAAATGTAGATCGCAGTAATAATTATTAACCGAATGAAGAATAGGGAAATGTAAATTTAACAAAGACCTAATACCAAAGTTACTCAATACTTATTTGATATATTGTGAGGACTAAACAGGCCAAATGATGAGCAAACAAACGCCATTATCGGTTAAAAATATAGCTCAAGATTTTAAGATAGATAGATGTCATCTGCTCACTAATGACTGACTTCAAGAGATACTCCTGTAGTTCCAGTGTGAAGCCGTTACCAGTGGAGTTCAACCAGGTCTGTTGTGAGATATTAACTCACTGAAGACAATGGTGTACGGTGGCGCAATTCTGTGGATTGGTTGAAGTTAGACATTAACACCGTTGGATGCCGAATCAGTGGTCTAGTTGGTTAAGCGCCTGGCGCGAGATTGATAGGTCCTGGGTTCGAATCTCACGGGGTGCGGTATCGTGGATGCGCACTGCCGAAGAGTCCCATACTAGGGCGAAACGGCCGTCCAGTGGTTGCAGGTTTTCCATGGTGGTCTAGCTTCAATTGACTCATGATTTTAATCAGTGAGATAGATGTATGCTTGATTTGATTTTAATTAATAAAACTTCTTGTTTTCTTACTGGAGTAGTTGATTTGAGTAGGTTTTGTATTCAGCATCAGAATCAGACGATCATGTGACACAATGATTATTCGAAAGTTTAAATTTTGGCTTCATGACATGTTAGGTAACTCTACGGTAATGAAAAGCTAAATGCTATTTTTTTATTACTAAGATCATTAACATCATGTTGAGAAGCTGTGACTAATAAATCCATACAGTGTTACTACATTTTGACTTAGTTCATCATTGTTGGAAGCTTAGATCAGAAGTAAATCGGTTAAATTTGTATAATCTTCTAGTTGTAAAAATGAATTATCATCTCTATGAACTTAAAGTAAGTTGGATCAAATACAAGATGCGTAATGAGATCAATGAATCATCGTATTTCTAAACATCACCTCTCATAGTTGACCGAAGGAGAAAAGAAATTAATGAGAAGCTCTATCATGACTTATCTAGTCGATATTGGTCATCACGAAGATAAAACTTCATATTTGAAGGTTATTTGTGAAATTCCATCAAATTTACCTTATGGTTCCTGAATCTGACTCTTACATATAGCAGAAGCCATAAGAATACACATCAAAAAGCTTAACCTCTATATACAGAAAAAGTATAAACAGCCTTTGAATCTACCCTGAACTTCAGCTTCGATATTATTACATGTTTCAGAACCTTTCAAGTCGTTTAATTTTTTTCAAATTCCGATTCTGTTGACATTTCGAATTCTAATCTTACGTAACCTGTTTGGTAATCTTAGTAACTAATTTTCAATGTACCTCTGTCCTACTAATTAGTTATCGTTGAAATCATGAATCCATCGCAATTAGGCCACCATTAAAAAGCTGAAAGCATCGGCCTGTTTAGTCCCCACAATATATCAAATAAGTATTGAGTAACTTTGGTATTAGGTCTTTGTTAAATTTACATTTCCCTATTCTTCATTCGGTTAATAATTATTACTGCGATCTACATTTAATGTCTTACTCGTGTGTGTCTGTGTGTGTGCACATGTGTGAGAAGGAAGTTTGTGCTTGTAGGACGATTACTACCTTCGTGTTTCTGTTTGCCCTCTTGAGATGTTTGCAAATATGACTCGGAATAGAAGTCAGTGGTGATCCTGCTGTCACTTTCTTCATCAAAGTAAAAGTAACTTCTTTTACAGAAAGAATAATTTCTGGTTGTATTTTCCTAACTCAACTGTTTGTATTATTATTATTACCATTATTATTATTATTTCACTCTAATACACTAATTTCTGTTCGTTGTTAATTTTCGTTTATTATACTCACTTTACACTCTCTATATCATCACAACCTCTTTGTCACTGTGTGGTGCATATATGTTTGGTGCAGCCTTGAACCAATGTTTATGTGGCGTAATTTCGTGGATCAGTTGAGGTTAGATATCGTTAGATGCCGGCTCAGTGGTCTAATGGTTAAGCGCTCGCGCGCGAGATTGATAGGTCCTGGGTTCGAATCTCGCGGGGGCGGGATCGTGGATGCGTATAGCTGAGTAGTCCTACACTAGGACGAAACGGCCGTCCAGTGCTCTCAGGTTTTCCATGGTGGTATAGCTTCAATAGACTCATGATTTCAAGTATTGAAATTACTAAAATCTCCACAAAACCCCTTCTGACAATGTTTGTGTTTAAACAAATAAATACTAGGTATCTAATTAATTCAGTATTAGTTAAATAAGATCAAAGGATAATAGCTGACATAGCAGAGAAATCTGAGCAATAATACAGAATCATCGTACCATATACTGTTTCTGTTGTAAAGAAAAAACGAATATGATATTTTCAGTGTAAAGGTACTGGGGATAACGGTACTTTCCTCTGATTAGTTTTAAATAGGATAAAACGTGTTTCCTAGATTTTACAGTTAGTCACCATTCACCTATTTTAAACCTTATCAGTATCGTTTCGGCATTAATTTTGTAAAACTCCCTTAAAACATAAAATACAATGAATAGAAAGTAAAAAGAAAACCTACTACATGATTCCTTTTATTCTCATCATTATGACGATCTATTGATGATGAAGTGGAAGAACAAGGAGAAATCGATAAATAATTCATTCTTTCATTTTGTGTACTTATTTCATGTAGACTATCACAACTTTTGCTTTTATTAAATGCTTCTATCGATTGATAATGTGTAATAAGATGTTGATTGATATTAATCCTGTCATCATTATCATCATCATCATCGAAACTTGCTTCACGACTTGAACAAGTACTGATTGCATGAAAATTTCGATTGGAAATAATCACATTGTTAACACTATAACACATCAAATCACTATTGAATTTATCATCATCATTATCATCATGTTTTATAGTAAATTCAGGTAAGGAATAACAATGTTGTAATGAATTATCACAATGATTTGGATTATTTGCCAATTTTGTTTTAACATTATTATTATTATTAGTAGTAGTAGTATTATTCAATGGTTTCATTTTCAATATATTCACTTGTTGATCTATATTGGGATCAATTTCATCATCAACTTCAATAACACTAGATAATTTATTTATTCGATTCAATAGTCCCGGTATACTTCCTCGATAATTGTGTAATTTACGTTTAATTATAAAATAATTACTAGGTAATTTTTTGTATTTTATATGTAAACATTTATCACAATGATTTGTAGTAGTTGTTGTTGCTGTTGTGGAACTGGATATTACTGTTGAACATTCATTAAGATTATTTATATTAAAATTATAATGATGATGATTATTATTATCTTCAATCATGTCTAATTGACGTTTCTGTGAACATATACGTATTAGAGCACAGATTAATATAGCAGGTACCGGTGCAAGAACTAGTTTGGTTAGAAGAGTAAAAAGAAAAACAGGTTCTTGAATGAAACAAAAGATAAAAAATAACCAGAAATAAATTCATTCGGTTAAAAAAAAGCAACGAAGAATTCCTATTTATAACTGTGATTCATACCAACGCACTAATCAGGTACATATTCAAGTACTTAATTTTTACATATACTCCATGTGTTTATTTTTATTTATTTATTTAAACACATAAACATCGGTACAAAGAGGCGCTGAGCAGATATGCTACACATAAATCATTCGACTTGTGTGGAGGCTGGGATACTGTTCAGGTGCCCAAACCGAAGCAGGTGGTTTTCTTAGCGGGCACACCCCGGAGCCTTCGACCTTAAGGTCTGATCCACAAGGCAGTGGAGCAACATCAGGAGATGCAGTCCCATGGTAGCCGGTGACCAACGATTGGTTCATACGCCATTTGTTTCCTTAGGATCCAGGAGCCCATATGCACCACTGGTTTAGAATCAGGGTTTCCCAAGTCCTTTAGGTGGACTCTTTATGTACAGTTCAAGTGTTAGACGTGATGATACCCCACTCAGTTATCAAAATAGATGAAGTTCAGATAAATGACTTAGTAGTTAAAAGTCGAACATATTTAATCAGTGATCCATAGCTTTATATTTCCAATTGTAACTATATATATTTTGATTTGTTAATTTCATATTAATTACGACAAAATCAGGCACTATCCATGTTATTTGCAACCTGAACATCCAAATTAATGCTGCAGTAGAACAACAAAGTTGCCACGATCCCTTGGTAGATCATCAGTGAATTATAATTGGACGTTAAATCTACTGCTCATCACGTAAACATTACTTGTATGTATGTGTGGTTAAAGTCAAACTGTGTCCATTGTTATATAGGATTTAGGTTTATTCTAATATGAGAAGAATAATACTCCTTATAAATAGCACTGAATATTCCAGTTGCCTTAATTTACAAGCATTATAAGCAAAGATGGATAGTGGCTAGCAAGTGGCTATCAGGAGTCAGTAGCTAAGTGGATAACGCGATGGCGTTTGAAGCGAACGGTACTGAGTTCGAGTCCCGGAGTGGACATCAATTCTGAGATGCAGGTATATCCAGCTGACGAGTCCCAAACAGGACGAAACGCGCGTCCTGGATTCCACTGCTAGCCACTATCCATCTTTGCTATTAATGATCCCACATTCTATTGTAATGTGGACTACTCGAGTTCCAACTTCGAGGCTCACTAAATCTTGTGGGTTGCCCGATGTGTATATGAATCCCACGAGTCGCAGTTTGTGTAGCTTTTTCTGCAAGTATATCCAATAGGGACGTAAGTTGAAATGTCTGCCCTATGTCTAATAACATAAGCGTGCAATGGTGTACAAGTCTAACCTCAATCAATTTACGAAGTTGCGCAACCTTCATCCACTGGCTGAGATGGATAACTGTCTCACACTCGACACTGATTGGACTGCACTTGAACTCCAGGAGTTCCATCATGAACCTAGTCACTAATCAGCACATAACTATTATTAGTATAATAAAGGGGTTGGTGGAGAAAGTAGGAATTTTGTAGTTTTAAATCATGAACTAAGGGGTCCCATGATATAACAAAACTGTGGTTCAGTGTTTACAGGTTCCCCATGGTGATCTAGCTAGGATCAGTTCTTGATTTAAACTACGAAAAATCTATAGTCTCCACAAATCCTCCTAGACTATTATTATTATCACTAATATTTCGGGGTTTTTTCTGTAATTTTCACCTACTTTTTTCATCTACTTTGTTACCGAATCCTAGATTACAGTCCCAATCAAATAAATAAACACCGAATTGCTGCCATTTGTTGATATATCCATCTAGCAAGTTTTACAAGCAGAACTATTGACACATTTCAACTAGATACGATTTTAGTCCATATTTATTATCATAGTAATACAACAAGCTATCATGATCGATTTGCAAAAGGATGTAACAATCAATAAGTTTTTTTCTACATGTGAAAATATTTAATTTCAACTTCCTAAACAAAAGGACTAATTTTGATGGAGTTTCGTTTCGCTTATCTGGATAGTTTAATAATGAAGCAGCTTACATTACTTTACTGAATTACAACATCATAGGCAAATAAACTTATGGTATAAGTGAGGTATTCGAGTTTCTTCACATGTGACTAACATTTTATCTTGTCGACCTCGAACTTGATTAGTTAGTGTTGACATTTAATCTGTTTGAATAATTTTTTTCTGGTTAGCGTTTTTTTAGCGAGATAGTTTTCTACGGGATGGAGTCGCTAACCCCATGCCCATCTCTTCACCTTTACCCGGGCTTGGGACCGGCAGTAGCCCTCGGAGGTGCTCCAGGCGAACCAAAGAACACATTACGCCGGGAAATGGAGATAAACATGAGAAAAATGAACAAGAATTGATGGAACTAGAAAAGAAGGCCCAGGACAGAGTGGGTTGGAGAATGCTGGTCGGCGGCCTATGCTCCATTAAGAGTAACAGGCGTAAGTAAGTAACATTTAATCTGTAACTGTTTGTATTTTTGTTTTTATTGAATCTCCTACTTGTCCTACATTTGTCCATGATTTTTCTCTGATTGGTTGATAGATTTTATCGACTTTGATGTGTTTATTGATTGTTGGTTGACTTGATTTCCAAGACTCTAAAAATTCTCAGATCTTAGTATTCTTCTATTCAAGATTTCGATAATTTTTTTAAATCGAATGTGTGTCCATAATTGTGCACATGTATTAATATAAGGAAAGATATGTCACGGCATTTGATCGCTAATTGATGTTCATGCAAGCGTAGATGAAAAGGAGTCTATTTTGTCCGATGTAGTGTTTCTCACAAATGGAACCGTTTATTTTGTTGATGATGTTTGTTTGTTTTCTTTTTTTCATTCCATCCTTATGATTTCATAATATTGATTGACGTGTTTCCCCCGGTTCATGTGTTACCCATGTGGTGTAACGCTACTTATATTGACAGATAAAAGTAGTATGTAACACAAATCTGGAGTAGAATGCCTGGTAGTAGAATATTGACAATATGGAATTGAGGAGAACAGGAATGTGAACAGAGTTTAATTGTAATAACAACATTAATGAAGGAACGATGAAGTTTGTAAGAGACAACTGATGAAAGATGTGCAAACGAAGTATGTACTATATGGTTTTCATATTTTACTAAGACACTAATTTAGCATTAAACAGTGAACTAGTCTTCCCCACCTTAGTGTACGTTCACTGCAAACCTATTCCAAACGGCTCCAACAATCTCGTTTTAATTTCTGATATGCTTTCAACATAAAATAGGATGATCCGTTTGTTGGTTTCTGTATTTCATTTCATTTCTGCTGATGAGTTGGATTGATATTTTCTGATGAAGACGAGTGAATATCCCTTATTTTAAAAGATAGTTATTAGATATTCTTCCTCATTATTCTGCACTGTAAATGTACTGTAATGTGTTCTCGTCCTTTTGCATAAAATTTGTATACAGTTGATTTTGTAAGTTCTTAGGGTTGTTGCTGGCGAAATAACTCAACTGATCTACAAATCATCTCCGCTATCTCAAGAAAAAACTGAATATAGATTAAATTGTTATCTAAAGTAAAAATTATGCGACCGAAGCTAGGCTTAATGAGGGAGTAGCCTAGTTTCAATATATCTAGAACAGAAACAAAGCCTAACGTAGTGATGAAACATCTTGAGAGGTTTATCTTTTTTCTAGGAAACATAAAGAAGGATTACAATAACAGAAGTTTCATGCTTACCTATCCATGGTAATTTAGATATCCAATGATCGTCTTTAGCTGACGGGTTCACAAACATGTGTGTAGAGCATGAAAAAGAAATACCAATTTATAAACATTCATTTCACAATAAATATTACAAATATTTAAAGTACCATTCATTTACACGCATAGAAATAATAATAATAATAATAGTGGTAGGAATAAAGTATATGGACGAACCAATCAGACTTAAGATGGCAGTCATCAAGAATTTAGCGCGAAATTCGCGACGCCATAACGGTTAGCTTTTAACTTGTTGAGAGTTATATAGAAACTGAGGAATGTTTATCAATATTTTGTTATTTAGAAGCTGGAATGATGATGGGAAATTTTAAGGGAAGAAACAGTTGAAACTAAATACACTTGAAACTTACAACGGATAAACAAAATTCTTGGTGCTATACTTTATGGACGTAAAAAAACAGAGGTAAAATAGTCCCCTGTGGATATGTGCACGGAATTCATTCATCCATGTACATAAAGCATCGTTACATTATAGCCGATGTCACATGGCAATGAAAATCTTACGACATGTCTTATATGGAATAGTAAGATGTGATTGGCTAGCGAAAGGCGACAGACTGACATTCGGCTTACTAAATAGTTAACATATGAATTCTCTTCTATCATCTTTTGCTACTCGGGATTCACTGTGCATGAAGCACTAGTGTTTGTGTCGAATAAATCTCTTGTTTGATCTATTACTCTAGTTCACTAGATTCAGTCGCAAATCAATTATCTGATATAACGTGATTCCAGTCTGTGTATAGCTTATCGACCGAGTATTCAGTATAGAGGTAGTATAATCTCGTATCAGGTTGTATTATTGTATAACAGTAGTATATTGTGGTAAATGGAAATATTTTTATTCGCCCGTAATTTCAACACATTTTCATTTACTATAAGTAATAATTCACACATAAGTGTTTATTAATGATGCCCAAGTTTTTAATCGTTTGTAATTTTATAACTATTTTAATAGGAATTACTTCGTAGCCCAACAATTTTCTGATTAGCTAAAATGTTTAAATTCGTCTATATACCTTCCCCTGTCAAAAAATGAATACTACACATGATCTTACCTCTTCTAGAGTTACTGCCGGTCCCAAGCCCGGGTAAAGGAGGAGAGTTGGGTATAGGGTTAGCGACCCCATCCTGTAGAAAACGAACTTGCTAAAAAGACGCTAACCAGAAAAAAATAATCCACAAAAAATGAGTACTAACATATGTTTCCCTGTGTGTAACCTGGTTTCATCACAATAAGAAGAATTATGAAGATATGTGACTTTTTCATTGTTACCGTAGTTGAAAAAGATGCCAAAGAACAGATATTAGGTGTGTCAGGTGAAAGCAAGCCGTGACTGGTCAACGGATGAATACAGATAACTCGTTATCCCTAGATTACTGCAATCACAATCCCAACTCATCATAACCAATCCTAATCCAGTCTCGTTTCAAGGTACCCATAGAAGTACTTTATCATGGTGTAGGGAAACGCCGGAATACTTGTGACATGACTCAAGACCACCTGCTTTCTTCACAAACAAACACCCTTTCATCACATGAAACAACTACAACGCTGATCAAACTATGAATTAACCAAATAACTGATGAGTATCAGATTATATGTTCGAACCTATTTAGCTGATTTAGCCAAGAGAATTATACTGTATCACTAGTTATCAAAATAAAACCAATGAATTCACTTATGAGGTGAACATGTATGCACGTAATGTTTCATTTATAACTCTACACTGGTAAAACAAAACAAAATAGTAACTTACATAATTTAGATGTTTTCAGGGAATAATTTAATGGGATCATATTACAGTTTGCTTCATCCTGTGATAAATTAACTTCATTCATAGGCACTCTCAAATCACAATCTGGAAGGTTATCACACAGCATTGTAGCTTGAACACAATAGGATGTTTACTTGACAAGATATTATATTGATTGGGTAATGGTGTTAGTGGTGATATAAGAGTACTTTGGTTGTCCTGGTGATAATGATTAGTTGACGCAGTATTAGAAGTAGAAAAAGATTGAAGACACCAAAATCCAGAGAAAAATTCACATAGTGCTTTCTCTAAAATTTACGATTGAAATACATGATTGTGAATGATTGTAACTGTTGTGATTTGGGATAGATAATCTAAAGTGTAGTTCCAAATTTAAAAAAACGTGAGGAAGATCCCCTAAATAAGAAATGGGATCTACAAGAACTAGAAAGATCAGATGGTTTATACATTATTACACTTCAGTCCACATAATTCGTACGTGAATCAAGGGGAGATTGGATTGTAGTTGTTAAACTATACTAGCGAATGACCTTGTGAAAATCACTCATCCTAGCCAATCAGAAACGAGCTACAATACCAAGTCAAAGAATTTACAGAAAGAATATTCTTTGAACATGACTGATTAACTTCGCTTGATATTGATTCTGAACTGCTAGAGTATACGATTAGAGTTACGATTAAAGATTAGGATCTAGACTTAATTTGATAAAACTAACCTCAGTCTTAACCCCTATTCCGAACTATTAACATAATTTTAACTATAGTCTTAATTCAATCATAATCCTGACCTTTGACACAAAGTTTTACTGTGATTCCAACACTAAGCAATAATTTTAACCTCAGCGAACATTGCAGTGAAAGATCACACCATTTTATGTTTTCTACATTCATGCACCGTCATTTCATTACCGCATTCATACTTAAGTGCTGGTGTTAGTAATCCATCTCGTTTTTTTGCCGAAATTCCCAGCTCATGGTCAATATCCTGAGTTTCATATAGTTAGATAAAGGTCCCTCTACACTAATAAATCTCCCATTTCCTTGAAGTCCCCTTCTTTATTCTACTTGGTTAGACGGTATGATTCTGCACTATTGTAAACGGAACTTTCATAAGTTTATTCAAAACTGTAGTAGGACAAATCTGTTTATATTATATTAGTCAAATTAACTTATTCTCCAGGTACTTGAATATGAGCCACATATCAAGTGGGATACTGCAACGCAGCTGTCCAAACCGAAGTAGATGGAATGATTTTCGAATCTATGACTTAGTGTTTGAAAGTCAAACGCCTTAACCAGTAAGCTACTGCTCCATTGTTTATATATTGTTGCAAGCATGACCTTAGAGCATGCAAAGAAAAATAACAAAATTCTAAGTCCCTACATTGTTCCTAGTTAGGACAAAGGATTTAAAGTAAGGATTAGGGGTTTAAGGTTAAAGTTTTCATCACAAATCAACATCACTTATAATGTAAAAATGCTTTGTAACCATATGGATGAACAAATTTCGCGCAAAAAATGTCAGAGATGCTAACTGATTAGTTCATCCATAAAATGTAGTGTATCACTAAGTGAAAATTAGTTTTAGGATTAGGAATTTATGAATGTAGTTAATAAATAGTATCGATTTGTCTGATATATACAACCTACTGAGAAAGAATTGAGTATTTAACACATTTAAGATAACATTTTTTAATGTATGATGACAAAAAATAATTTTTCGACATCATTTGAAACATTTCAGACAGTACAGAACAAGGTCTACACTTCATCGAACACCTAAGAGACATAAAAACGATCTCGTCACATCTCACTGTATTTAGGAATATAATTGTGTATGTGTGTGCGGCCACATATAAATAGAGAGGAGTAAATGCGATCACAAAATTAGGGTGTATGAACATGTACCTAAATGGTTGCACAGACAAATAGAATCAAATGACCCTATAAGAGTAGAGGATAAATATCCATCATCCTCTATTGCCAAATACATACTTGAAACAGGTCATAGGATGGATCTTAACTCGACTTTTATGGTGTTGTACAAAGGTGTAAAAGGGTGTATACTAGGAAATTCACTTGGTATTGTTTACTTGAATCTTTCCATTGACTTTTAGACTGCAGTTGATCAGTCTCTTATTGGTATATGTGAATACTATGCGTATTGCCTCGATATAGCCTTAATTCACAAGCATTATAAGTAAAGATAATAATAATAAACAATACCAAGTGAATGTAAACTTCACCCCATTGCACAAGCAAGTGGCTATCAGGAACCAGTAACGTTGAAGCGAGACCCAGAGTGAACATCAATTCTGAGATGTATGTACATCCAGCCGACGAGTCCCAAATAAGACAAAACGCGCATCCTGGATTCCACTGCTAGCTACTATCCATATTTGTTTATTTCAAACAGTATATAAAAAGGTATTTCTACTCCTTGCTATAAGTAATATTTGAATATTAAAGAAAAAATCAAATATTTCATTCTTAATGGTATATTGACTCGTCCATATACCATAACTTTTGTATTTATTTACATTACATAGAAAAAGAATCCTTTCTTTTCTACATAAAAAAATGAGAATGACAGTGTGTACATGTTATATGCCTATATCTTTCTATATAGACTGTATATAACATGTAAATCAATGGGTTTTTCTTTATTGTACTCTACTTTGTTTATTGTAAGTAAACTTAAACAAGTCACTTGATTAGTGATTCATTAACCGGGAAACAAATTGGTGGGAATGAATCTGTGTAAAATATGCATGACTTATACATATCACCTTTTTATAACTTCATCAGTAAATTTATTGAACGATGATAAAAATTCCTATAAAACTATTTATTAGTTGAAGTTAGACAATGATAATGTTGAATAACGGCTCAAGAGTCTAAAGGTTAAGCATTTGCGCGCGAGATCAAGGGTGTTGGGTTTGATTACCACAGTGGGTTAGTGGATGTGCACTGCTGAGGAGTTCAATACCACAAAGAAACGGCCGTTCAGTACTTCAAAGATTTTAATGGTGGTCTAACTTAGATCGGTTCGAGATTTCACTGAAATTCAACAATCTCCACAACCTTTTACTAAAAACCACTTATTGGTAGGATTTGGAAAAAAAACATTTAACATGGATATACTCGCATTCATACAAATGACGTTACTTAGCGATATTTTAATGAAAACTATTTTGAAATATTGATCTGACCGTTGGGGAATTAATATACTTTTCGAAACCACTAACATATTTCATAATTTCTGTAGCGAAATATGTTTTTTTACTAAATCGTAACTTTTTCTCATTCGATGAAAGAAAAGCGATTTCAGAATGGCAAGGTCATCACAGCTACCTTTGCAGACTTGTACCTATACCGTAGATACATCATGGGGAGAGAGAAAGAGAGGACTATGTCTAAGATTTTTATTTTGTCTACATTTTAATCCACCTTCTAAGAAATTTACAGTTCATTAATGGGGGATTTGGTATAAATCTAATAGTTAACAAGAAAATAACTGTATTAAAATTATATCAGATTGTATATATTCACTTATATGAATTATGCAGAAACAACATCAGTCTACCTGAGGGGTTTTGATGTGATGTCTACTAAATATAACTAAAAATGAAAAAAACAGTTGATTAAAACCGAAAAATATCAAGTAACATACGGCGTTCCATAGAGAAATTTCCTACAAATAGCATATGTGAAGAGATACGCACAAGGAATTTAATGCCTGATCTGGAAAGAAAATGTTGATCATTCAGATTGTTTAAGTGGGATTTTGATGAAAGTGAAGAGTCACTGAAACTTGTATTCAAAAAGATAACAGAAGAGGAAGAAGTACTCGACAGTGATGTATTTGTAATTGTCGTAAGATCTGTAACTTCTGTTTCATTTCTCAGCTTCCAAGTAATGCGAATTCTTCGTAAATATCCAGATAAACTCCAGTGGTTAGACTGACCAATGTAAGAACTCGAGCAGTTAATCAGTAAGATTTCATCAGGCTATTTTTAAGGGACAACAAATAAAAACAACACAAATAGTCTATAAATTAAAGAGGTTAAGTATTTTACTTGTTAATATTATTATACTGTAGTGTGACTTTTGGATAAACGACAGAAACTATAATATACGGCTGAAAACATTCGATAAGTAGGACATAAGTAGAAATATTTCTGACTGCTAAGCAGATCACTCTAACGAACATCAGCATAAGATGATCGTACCATCATTCTCATGCATTGAATATTCAAATACAACAGTATGTGGCAAGCATATTTGAATGGAAAGGTATTCTCGTTAAGTTCGCAAAATACTGAGATATATACAAAGGTGCTTACTGTGTACACTTAATAGTTCCATCCTGAACTAGCCCTTTTGTGAAGCGGTGGCCTAGCAGTTAAGCTGTCAGCTTTCAGCTTTCAAGGCACAGGTTCGAACAACACTCTACTAACTTCAATTTCGGCAACCCCGTAGTATTGTGATTCATGCCACTTATGCTGACAGATATAAGTAGTATGTAGCAGCAGTCTGAAGTGGAAAGCCTGTCAAAAGAAGGCTAGATTGAGAAGAACAAGAAGGGGAACAGATTGCAATTGGAGTAAAAACAGAATTGGAAGAATTATGAAGTATGTAAAAGACAACTGATGGACGATGTACAAATGATGTATTTAATGTATGGCTTTCATATTTTACGAAGACGTTCTGTGATATATATCCAACCAGGTTTATAAGTTTCTCACAAAATATTAATACAACGTAATAACCATATACTTATTTATTATTTTTATACAATAGAATAAATAGCATTATGTAGACATAATTTAAGGAGTGAAAATCAATTAAACTGGTATTATTAAGACATAATTTGGCTTTTTTGAAGTAAGAAACAGTTTAAGGGAAATCACCTAATTTTAGAGTGGTTTTTACATCTTGACCTTCATTGGCATGAGTAAATCTTTCACAGCGTTCTAAATTACCAATGATATATGATAATGTACCTTGATGGGACTTTACATCATTTGTATCAACTAAACAACTGCCGATTAGAAGAATTCACACATTAAAAACTGAAAAGATAAATGGTTATGTGATAACTTCACTGAAGGCTATTGAACATGTCTGTCTGTAAAACTTCAATAGATTCAAACAACCGAATAAGTAGTTTGTTTTAATTAAACTAATGGCAATAGACTATCGTTTTTAAAATATTATATAGATTTGTGAATGATATGTCTTCAAATTACATACCCTGGTTGTCACTAGTTGTGATAATCCAAACCACTAAAAATTACATGAAAATTCATGCTTATTACACAAGTGAGTGCCTAACTGAACTTAATAGCTAAGTGGATAACGTGTTGTCGTTTGAAGTGAAAGGTACTGGGTTCGAACCCCATAGTGAATATTAACTCTAGAAAGCGAGTAAACGCAGCTAACAAGTCACAAATAGGATGAAACGACCCGCATCGCAGATACCATAATCAGCTATATTTTATATACTCCACGATTATTGTTTAAAACACTTTCTGTATTCAAATGTAAACAACACTCCAATGGTAATCGACTACATAATAAGGAGATTAGCGTCTCAAAACTAAACTCACTGCTTCTCCGATACTAGTTGAATCTATATTATCACCATCTTGATTCTTTAAAGCATCTTGTCGCCCGTGTTTTGTGTTCCACTCCAACGATTCAATCCATTGTTCCAATTGAAGATAAAAGGATTCAGACAAATGGGCATTTTTAGGACAAGTAAAGTGGATATTAGCTCTTAATAACCAAAAGAGAGCCTATTTATTCACGAAAAAGAAATGTAAAATAAGCATACACACTACTTTGATTGATATTTATGTTACACATCGCGATAAGAATTTATTAATATAAAACAACTTAAACTTGGAAGAATTGGACAGAACAAAATCTATTTATTGCTTCCTAACATTTCTATCCTTATTGTAAACGTTCCTTCCCTGATCCCAACTTTCCGCTCTTGCAATCAATACTAATGATCCAATCATACAAAATTCTATCGACGGTCTCCTGAAACTACGTTCAAAACCACAACTCCGAGTATTTCTACATTTATGTGCTCTTATAGTACCAGTTATTTGGACAGCACAGACGACCGCCAACTGAAACGTCATCTACAAGACCTCGTTAAGCTTACAAATGCATCGCCATATTTACACCTGCAAGGGCATATGAAGATACTGCCAGGTCTTGAGAAAAACAAAGAATGAAATATGCCAGTTCACTCACTCGCTCAATGAAAGTTCATATCAAAGAACCTACTACTTTTTCTGAAATTATATAATGCTAGCATTAGGTCCTCAGTAGTCTTACCATACTTGACTACTACTTCGTAGATGCACAAGATTAAACACTTGAATTCTGTATCCCTTTAAGGCATGAATTTACATATCAAAAGTACACGACAGCAACAAGTTGCACACATACTTCTTGAATAAGCATTTTATAGGTATTATAAATAATACAAAATAGCTTAGAGTCAATGTTATTTGGACCAAGATTTTATCAGCGACCAGCCTTCAAGGGGCAATGGAAGAAAATACATTGGCTCATTTCAATCATCACATTCTAACTAAGCGAAGTGCAAATTGATTCTATAGCTTTAGCTTTTAATAACATAGCAAAGAAAAACCAGTCTGAAAAACTTTGGGTAGTTAGACAAGGTGCGAAAAAGATTCCTTTCTGCTCCAAAAAGAATATTTGTAGCATTGTAAGTGGATGACAGGACTATCAAGTGAGAGCTTTACTTGTTAAATTGAACTTTTCTAGCAAGTATTAATTTTGTTTCACAGAAAATATTATTGTAGTTTGATTACAAAGATCAGAACTTACTAGACCTTCTGGAAATGATCTTTTTACAAAACGACCGGAAGGATGAATGACTAATCCAGGACACAATACAAATTTCGGATTCCTTGGAGGATTATAAAACGAAGAGGTATTTAAATCCCAGGCCACGATAACACTAACTGTTCACGAATTGTAATATCATCCACTACATAATTAGCGACAAATCCTTTGTCATGCCTTTCTTTGCACAGCTTATCAAAACTAGAAAGCAGAACATCTACAACTGTCTTGATGTACTAAGTGTAGACTTACAATTATTCGCGAAAACAACACAAGTTATAGCATGATAAACTAAGATAATGCTGGTGAGTGCTACATTCTTCATGGACGTTACAGCATCAAAAACAAATCGGTCTGCTCAATCACCAATAAAACCAATGCTTTAAGACAAATAAACAAAAGATGTCCGAAATAATTATCGAGAAAAAAAAGAGGGGATCATAATTACAAATAAACAAGTAGACCCAGCAAAAAGAACAAGTTGGTTACAGCTACTACCAAACAACGTGAATCAGGTGGGCTGAATTGACAGACAACAACAATCCAGGGTGTTATATATCTTCATTTACTAATCCCGGTTCGTATTTATACAACTGTAAGCAATTAAGTTTGTGTTTAAGAGAAAATGGTTTTCCACATACATTGTTCGTTATCTGAGAGCTGAAAATAAAATGTTTCATCTACTTGGTAAGACAAGCCTTAAGTCACTTAATGGTGATAAACATGTGTTCATGAGAAGTACCGAGAAAAAGTATAAATATGATAAATGACCTGAGATAATTCCATTACTTGATAACTTTGATGTTATTACCATGTTATATCTGCTACTCTGAAGTGATCTGCTTCTCCTATTTTGATGACCCAATCAGGGCATACTGGATGGAACAAGTCGTGCTAAGTAGATGGACTGGTGACAAACAAAATATCGTCAAAAAATCAAGACGTTTGCTTAAGATTTATCAAAACATTCATGAGTGTAGCTCAATGACAATTTGGTGATTTGCACCTAATAAAAAACATATCACGAAAACTTGCATAAACTATCAATTAAAATAACAAAAGACCTGAGCCGGAGCCAGAAAGTAACTGACAATGACCTTGTCTATTAGATGGAGCGCCCCATCCGATTTCCAATCCAGTTTCTATTCGATAGAGTAAAGTAATTAATTTTTATTCACCGTTCCGTCTTGATGTTAGCCCGCAACTCCATGTTTTTGGTGGTGTCATTTAAGGATAACACACTTGCTATCCTAATCTTCAAATGGTTCAAATGGTTCAAATGGTTGTGGACGGAATAGAAGAAGCTTTCGCTTAACAGGCTTCCGTGTCTAGTAGCAGGGGATCACCAAATCCTCCAGGCAGGAACCTAGGTATGTTAACAATAAAAAGGAAAAGAAATTGGTAAATCATAGTGTGATGCTGTCCTTGGTCCTTAAGAATAGGTCAAGTTGCCTCTTGAAGGACTCCTGAGAAGTCGCTTGGACTAGCTCGGCCGGCAGCGAATTCCAGCTTTTGACAACTCTTAAGGAGTAGAAGTTGTGTCTACATTCCGTCTTGCTATGTTGTGTTTCCAGTTTCTGGGTGTTACCCCTTAGGTTATTATTCGAACTAAGCTTAAGTAGGTGTTTAAGAGGATGTCCAGAAGTGTTAAGAATACTATAAGCCATTAATAAATCACCTCTAAGACGCCTATATTCTAGTGGGTAAAGGTCTAGTGAACGGAGGCGTTCTTCGTAAGGCTTAGATTTGAGTCCTCGAACTGATTTCGTGGCTCGCCGTTGGATACGCTCCAAAGTGACCTTGTCCTTTTGGAGTGAGGGGGGAGTACTATGTTTCCGTACTCTAAATGGGGACGGATGAAACTATTGAAGATTGTGTGGAAAGTTCTTCCGTCAAACTGTCCAAAAATGCGCCTCAACGTTACCAGTGCAAGGTTTGCTCGGAAGGCATTTTTGTCACAGTTAGCGTAAGACTTTAAGTCATGGGGCACCAGGACTCCTAAATCTTTTTCGACTTGGGATACTACTAGAGAGGAGTTTCCTAAGTTGTAACTGTAGTTTGCTACATGTCGCAGATGGACTACTTTACACTTTGAAGTGTTAAAGGTAAGTCCGTTATCGTCTGCCCAACTTTGAAGTCGCGTCAGATCATCCTGAAGTGCCTGTGTATCGTCTTGGTTGCGTATCTCTCTCCAAAGTTTCACGTCGTCGGCAAAAAGTAATAAATCTGACGTTACCTGTTGAGGAAGATCATTTATGTAGATCAAGAAGAGAAGAGGCCCTAGTACTGAGCCCTGGGGGACCCCACTAGGACATTCCATAGCCTGAGATAAAGTGAAATTAACCCTAACCTTAAAGTGTCGATTTTTTAGGTATGAAGTAAGCCAATCGATTAGAGGTGGTTTGATACCTAGTCGTTTGAGCTTGTTGATAAGACATAAGTGGTTAACCTTATCAAAAGCTTTTGAGAAATCAAGGTAAATGACGTCAACCTTTCCCTTGCAATCGAGGATGCTTGTCCATTTGTCCACCGCAGTCAGCAGGTTGGTTATACAGGAGTAACCCTTCCTGAAACCATGCTGTTGGGGTGAGAAGAAATTTAAGGACAGTAGATAGTCATTTAAACCGTCGCATATCAGGGACTCCATGAGTTTTGAAGGTAATGACAGAAGAGCCACCGGCCGATAACTTGAAGGTTCATTGCGTCGACCACCTTTGAAAATTGGTGTGATGTGAGCCAACTTCCAGTTTTCCGGTAATTTGCCTCGGCTAAGCGAGTGTGAAAACATCACGCTAAGCGGCGTTGCCAGGATTGAGGCTGCCTCCCTCAGTATGGCAGGATGAACCATATCCGGGCCAGGAGAAGTGTCAAGTCTTAAGTGCTGCAATTTCCGGAACACCAAGTCAGCGCTTAGGTCCACTTCAGAAAGTCCTGTGGAGTTGGAGATGAAACTGTCGTCAATAAAGTTGATGTCAGCCGGTTGAAATGTTTGAGAGTAATGGGCCGCCAGAAGGTTAGCGGCGTCGCCATCGTTGTTGGTCGGGCCGTTAAGACCTAGCAGTTGAGAAACTCCTGTTTTGGCTTGACGAAGAGAGGCTGCATAACGGAATAGGCTTCTAGGGTTAGAGGCGAATTTGTCCATAAGCTTTGTTTGGTACTGAAGCCTGTCTTCTCTTATAGCCTTCGTGCATGTGTTCCTGATATGTTTGTATTGCCTATACGCTCCATCGTTATTAGTTCGTTTGTATTCCGCCCAACAGTGCCGTTTGCGGCTTAGGAGGCGAAGGGTACGGTTCTTGATTACTGTAGGTGGCTTGAAGCTCTTGGGAACCGTTTGAGGAACTGAATGGTCTGTAGCACATAAGAGCGTGTGCAGTAAAAAGTCCCAATGACCATCCACATCGATTTGAGGGTGAACATCCCAAACGACCTGTTGTAGATAGTCATGTAGAGCTGGCACGTTCAGCCGTTTAAAATTCCAACGCAGATTATTGTTGGGATACCTTAGCTTAGTTTTGATGACAAAACTGAAGGCTATGACGGCATGATCGCTTTTTCCCAGAGGAGCCAGGATTGAGAGGTTGTCGACTAGGAATTCTTCGTTAGTGAATACACAGTCTAAGCGCGATGGTGTCTGACTGTTTCTCCAACGAGTTGCCGACCTCACATTTTCATATAAGCCCAAGTTATCGATGAGGTTGTAGAACCGAGCTTCAATTGAGTTGTCGCCTCCAGTGTACGTGTGTTCCGCGAAGTTGACTCTAGGGAGATTAAAGTCCCCTAGAATCAGGATGTGTGTGAAACCGAGACGGATAGAGCGGGATAGTCCTTCCAGCATACGACTATCGTACTCGGTGTCGGCAGTTGGCTTCCTGTAAATGACTCCGACTAGACACCTGGAAGTACTAGACAGTCTTACAGAGCACCATATGGATTCCTCAAGATTGTTAAACTCGAGGTTGTGAACCTGGTGCACCTCCAAGCAAGAGCTTATGTATATGGCTACTCCGCCCCCAATTCCTGTTTTTCTGTCGTTGCGGAACAAAGTCATCCCAGTCAATGCTAACTCTTGGTCCGAGAACTGAGAAGATATCCAGGTTTCAGATATTCCTATCAGATGGGCCTTATTAGCGCTGCTAAGTTCACGTAGTTCATCCAGTTTGTTTGGTAGACTCGCGGCGTTCATATATAAGCAGTTTATGCTTTCAATTTGGAACGCGTGAGCTTCGTCCTGTTTTTCTGTATGAACCTTGTGTGAATGGACAGGTAGCCCACCTATGTGAGGTTTGCCGAGGTGGTAGGCCCTGTCCTTTACACGTTTTTTTTATCGTTTAGACAGTCCACAAGTGGAATGGTCAGCTCCAACTTGCCTTTGTTCTTGGTCCTAACTTCGTATGGCCTATCCGGGTGCATGTGGATTCCAGGTGGCAATCGACGTCTATTAGCACGAAATGCTTCCAGAACTGCAGCCGCCATGTGGGAAGATGGGAAGGTTATCTTCATTAGACGGGGTCTAAGATCACCGTCCTTCTTGGCTAGTCTCGTCACATGCTGAGTCAGTATGTGTTTGAGCCTCAAGGACTGTTTGATGAATTTCCATTCCCTGATGTCAGAATTTGGTTGGGTAGGGTCAGCATTTTCCGGTATACCTTGGACAATTATGTTTCTTCCGCGGAAAAACTTCTCGCGAGATTCTTTAGGGACGTTTCGTATGATACTGCGCTCAGAGTACGGTATGTCGGGCAGTATTCTTACGTTACCATCTGATTTCAGCAAGTGGCTTGCTAGCAAGACGTCCTCTACGTCGGTAGCATCCTTAAGTGTTACTCGGAGAAGCCTCGGGTGATTTAGATGCTTAGAATCCTTTCCTCGAGTGAGCCGGGTGACCGTCAAAGGCTCTATTCTAGGAAGTTCAAGCTTCTTGTTCAATTCACCCCAGAGCATCCTGTCGTTTTTGTCCTGCAGACTGAGAGGAAGATCAGGGTTGTCAACGAGGTTCATGATAATGAGAGAATCGTCACGAACTGTTGTTAATTTACCAGGTTTCACGATGGGTTCAGGTTTAGTAACTTGTTGTTTGGAGGTCAGTGTGCGTTTTGAATCATGGGCTCTTTATTGGCCGGACGAACAGTCTTGGGGGTAGACTGTGCGACTAAATCACCAGTTATTTTCCGTGCACCAACACTTGGGTTGCTCGGCTTAGGCAGTGATGCCTGGTTCTTTTGGGCTCTCTTAACGTGGGTCGAATCACCTGCAGGGTTTTTGGGAACCACTGTTGTGTTTGGGGACCCTGAGCTGGGAGACCCGAGTTTGCCTAGGGAGTTCAGTACCGTCGACGTAATGATGGTACTGAGCCTCGACACGTCGTCGTTAGTGTTGATGGATGCGCCGTCGATGGAATACCTATCGACATCCCTGTTTTTGAGTCCGTTGCACGCTCTTGTTTGTATATCAGTTTTTTTGCTATCGTTTTCCAAGTTAACTGACAACTTGTTCCGAAGACCTGTCAGTAGGACAATGATGTTACTCAGCAAGACTACGGAGTCTGTGTTGCACGTGACACACACCCACTTTTGCTCTGACTTGCTGAGTCTGTTGTAAGCAGTTGCTGTCAGATCTGTGCATGCTTCGTGGAACCAACCTTTGCAGTTGTCGCACTGCATGCCAGTTGTGACAGCAAAACGGCATCCCGGACGTTTGCATGAGTTTTTCATGACGGTGTTGAAGCAAATTATGTTATAGATGCTTGCAAGAGCCTAAGACCTTTAAAAAAACACTAAAAAGCACACTGAAAACGGACAAAAATGGACAAAACGAGTGATATAAACTGAAACTAGTCTATACGTGAAAAACAAAAAAAACCGAATAGTAAGCTGAGGCAAAACCACAGGTAACTATTAAATATAGTGAAACTCAAAAAAAAGTAATCTACCGAACGTATAGCTCAGGGTAGATTCTTTAGAACTGAAATGGTACTTTTGTTGCGTAAGAACACAGCAAAAGTTTGATAAATGCAAATCACGTTAGGACTAAACTTCCCGTTCGAAAAGCGCGCGAGAAAACGAAAACAATCTTGTAACCTACTTGTAGGATGGCTCATCTTTTCTTTCCGAAATATTCACATACTTTCTCAAGAAGACAGAGTGCGAACGAGGGTTTGATTATAATGTGTTTGTCCTGAAATTGTTGTGAGTACCTTGGGTCAGAAATGTCTCTTTATATTCGGAGAAAATGGAGCATATTGAAAGACATGTTTGAGTCTCTCTGATAGTGGCACTAGCAGTCCATGTTTTCAATGACAGTCGTATTAGTGGAATAAGCACTGACATCACTGAGGATAAGATAAAACCCAGCACCATCGTAACATCGGTAGTGTTAGGCCTTCTCTGCAAACTTGTGTGCCCTAGTACAGCCTCTCCTGTCGACACTGTGATACTCAAAAATTCTATTGTAGGAGATTGTACACCCATCAATATGAATATAAAGAATAGAAGTTCATTTTCAGAAATGCTCAGCCCCTCAGATCTCCGACCAGTCAACGAAAAACATGGGAATCTGAGCCGTAATCTGACTGTCAAATAAAATGGACCATATTTTTCCCCAGAATCTTGAAAACCAACCACGTTTTGCGACAATTTCTCAACAGCTGCGAGCCTTAAAGACAGCTATGATCCCTTCTCTCCAAACATCAGCTGCTACTCTTGAGGCTTATGTGCCAAGTGACCTAGGTTGCGAGTTGGAATCCACTTGCATTCAAAGACAAAGACCACCAACTTTGAAAGCCACACGTATGTAGGTTGCCTATTCATACACATAATCTTTATTCAATTGTACTGGACAAGAACATTCATACTTCTCAAATCAAAAGGATCATTGATTTATATTCAAACGCTGCGAGTTCAGTGAGCGAAATGGATGAGTTGTGTAAAGTTAGCAACGCTGATAATACTTATCTGATAGGAATATCGGAAACATAAGCATATCTGATCATAGTACAGAAGTTAGCCATAATCAACCTAGATTTCTTTTGCGACGACAGAAAAACAGGAATAGAGGGCGGAACAGCCGCGTACCTATGGTCCTGCTTGATGGCACACCAAGTGTATACTCAAGAGTTGAACAATTTCGATTACCTGTATTATGCTCAGTGAGACTTTCTAAAATCATTAGGTGTCTAGTTAGTGTCATCTACAGGAAGCTAACAGCTGACATCGGCTACGACGATAATAGGCTGGAGGAATTATCAAATTCTATTCGTCTCGGACACACACATACCTTATATTAGGTGGCATCTATCATTATAAGGTCAAGTTCTCTGGATTCACGTAAGATGTAGTTTACAGCTATATTGGGTCTTGTTTCTTCAACCTCAACTGTTTAAAGACATGAACTCAGAAACTCGATGTAAAAAAACACCGCAAGCCTAGATTGGTTCTCTAAACCAAAGGATTACTAGTTGATAACATCTAAACCCTAGCTCTACTGGGTACAAAGTTTTCGCGCCTTCAAAGCCTTCAGTTTTTCTTGATCAACTGTGCTAAGACTTCCAACTAATCGTGGGCGTTAGACTTGCACCTTGAAAAACAATTCACTGCAAGTGTAGTGATCGACGCTCATTAAGATCTCTTAATCCTCACTATCTTACAGGCTAAAAATTAGTCTGTTTTGCAAACGTCCCTCAAAAAGTATAAGCAACTTACAGTCGAAAGGAGTTGTACTATTTGAATACCATTAGGCGGAATACAAACGGACGATAAATTTGTCTCTCAATAGAAAAGCTTATTCTGTCATATACAGTCTCGCCAATGAACTAAATCCAGAGTTCCCCAGTTGTTAGATCTTAAAGCCGAGCCAGCAAGGACCATTATGCTTCAGAACTCCTGACAACACAGTGTTCCTGAAAATTTCAGTCGTTTCACACAAATTGCATTACCGAGAGCTTTACCTGTAACCCAAAAGTTGTCCCAGAGGTAAATCTAAGTTCCGGATTTAGGTATCAAAACTGTAGTTTCTAAACAAGGACATTTCTAGCCTGAAAATGGTTCATCATCTAATGCTAAGTGAAGCAGCTTCAGTCTTTGCAACACCGCTTGCTGTGATTCTATCGCATTTCCTAAGCCTGGGCACGGTCCCAGACAAATGTGAGCTGACGAATATCAAGCCACCTTTTAAAGGAAACCAATTCTGTGAACCTTCTTGTTCTAACCAAGCACAACCGAATGTGCAGTTTGGGATTGGTAATACACCCCCAGTCAAATACAAACGAATCATCATCAAGTACAAAAACCACACTTCTTCACCTAGTAGCAACTTATTTCAATACTCATTATTATCTAAGGTGCTATCAAATGGGTGGAAAGACCCATTCTCCTTCTGAGCGAGAAAACATGATCGGTTACTATGTTGCGAGATATATTCAAAGCTGTCCTTAAACCTTATGTGCCAATCAACCTGATGGATACTACTGCCATTCCCAACGGTCTATAATTTTCAGAAGGGAATACGAAGCCGCCTCATTAGTTTATTCATCAGAACACGCGCCAAATGACAGACTAGCATATGACACAAGGCATGTGTTGACCAGTGAGCTGATTGTTAAGAATGTAAGAACGAAGATAAAGTAATGTGATTTCACAAGCATATACACCAAAGCATAAGAACGAGTTATCGAGCGCTTTTAGTAACCTACGTTTGGTAGGTTAAGGAAAGTATTTACATGAGTCGTCACGTGATTGTAGCGGCAAATAAGTCCCCAAAGTAAATAGTTCTGTAAGTCCTCGACATTGATGCCGACCTCATTAGTTTTACCGGACGCATCCCAGGTTAAGGCTCCCGTTCACGCATCGGCACCAGATCACATGTGGGTACGCCGTGCTACATATCCTTTGTAATTACTAGCCAGCTATGACCAAACGCTTTTCGATCTTGTTGCTGGTTAAGGTGTTGTCAAACTCCGAATGCTTGTAGTATCGTTATTATTAATCAGACGTCCATATGAGCGCAGGAATAAATATATGAAAACATATAGATAAAATATTATTGATGAAAATAAAACTGCCTGATGGCCAGGTGATTAAAGAGCTTAATAAGTTCAAGCACATGCAAACTCAAGCTCAAATAATAAAAATGGTTGTGGATGGAATACAAGAAGAGCTCACTCGACAGGTCTCCGTATCTAGATGCGGTGGATCCTCATTCTATCTAGGTAGGAGCTTGAGCACACTTAACGGGAGAGCGAAAAGCATTGGTAAATTGTAGCGAAAAACGGTCCTGACTGCTTAAGAACATGTCAAATTTCTTCATGAGGTAATACTGACTACTCATAAAGAGAAGGTATGGCCACAACCCATTCTAATATTCTGTGTCCCAAATTTCTGAGTACTGTCCACAAGGTATGTGTTGCAGCCGAGCCCAAGCAAGTAGTTAAGGTGCTTGTGGGTGTTTACGATGCTATAAATTATTATTGCTTACAAGGTTTTTCAACTGACTATATACATATATTTTATTTTTGTGAAAACTTGTCGAGAAAAACAAAAATAATGAATTGTGATTCATGTTTTATGTGATACTCGCAAGTTTTCTTGTTAGTTTTTTGGTCCTTTAAGGCATTTTAATATTAGGAAAAAACTTGTATACACCTTAAGCTTTCTAGAATTATTGTCACAATACTAACACAATAACCTCACCTCGTATCACTTATATTGTGCCTTTTTTTAACTCAAGGGCTAGTCGAAGTAAACAGGTCTATAAATAAACGATATGAAGAAATCGGATATTCCTTTTAAATATGTTGAATTCTTTAACGTTTACAGGCGGGTCATTGAAGGTGATCGGTCTAGTTAGCTTGAACTATTAACTCATCCACACGATATGATGGGAATCCATGACTTGTGAAGTTCAATAATAAATTCTATTATCATGAAAACTCAGAGTCTTCCGGAACGTCTTGCGGAATATTTTGTGATTTGTGGCTTGCCTAAGAATCCAAGTACATATGACGTTTCCAAGGTTAGCATAATAAATTTTAGTTATTACTTGTTCAAGATCCTTACACATGCTGAGGAGATAATCGCTCCCAATACTTCGATTGACTTCACGCGATTCCCTGAACCTATTGTTGATATTAAGGTGGGGTATATTGTTTTGATTGTCCAACAAGTTCTTCTAGATTGTTAGTTTAAGAGAGAAAGAAGAAATACCGGAAGGGTATACATGTATTAAATACAGTGTCTCTGGAAAACACAAAGCCAACATCCTTTTGAATTTTGGAGAGGAGGCTTGTATATGTTACCGTAGAGGACGAGATCAACCATTTATAAAAGATATCGAGTACGTTTATTATCTATTATTTATACAACGTTTCACGTGCATGTTCTTTATCTCTCATATCTACCTCCGTTCAGTAAAATCCAACCCTTAACTTGTAGACTTAATGCGATTATGTCTACTTGGTGTTCCTTGTACACTGAATTTAGTTATGTCTGGTTAAAGAGTGGGCTATTTGCCTAGTTTTGCATTAATATTCGCTAGTCGATCTTGATTTTGTGCAACAAGCCGACTAAATTAACTCACTTCTGGTCGCTTTGCAAAACGAGGTCTTATCACGACCAGGAATTTGGTTACCTTTAGAATTTTCGGAAAATTCAACCAGTTCCTGAAAATGATTGTTGAAAGCCTTACTACTCGGGAACTAGATCATAAATATTGTGATTCCATATCTAAAAGTTGATTATTATCATCATTATCTTAAATAATTTTTTTCAGACAGTCAAGTTTTTCGAAAGGTTTATTATATCACTAAGTTTTATACACATCATTCGTTACCATAATGTTCGTGTTTAGGTCGGCAAAATTCTATTATGATTCAGCTATCTATTATTATTATCATTTCAACACATAAATATCGGTACAAGAGGGCACCAAAATATATGCGCCACACCATACTTGTGTGTGTGGGCTGTGATACTGCCCGGGTGTCTAGACCGAAGCAGGTGGTTTTCTTAGGGGGCCACACCCCGAGCCTTTGACCTAAAGGTCTGATCCACAAAGCAGTGGAGCATCGTAAGGAGATGCAGTCCCATGGTAGCCGGTGACCAGCGATTGGTTCATACACCATTTGTTCCCTCAGGATACTGGAGCACTGAAATGGCTATCTAGGACCAGTGTAAATATATCGCTGAAGTTTCCTGACATATACACTATAAAAATGCTTACAATTAACAATAATACGATTTGTTTAGTAGTGTACTTTAAATAAACAACGAATTCTTATGGGGTTATGCTTCGGATAAAATCTGCATCAGAAGCGATCGTTTCATTTCATTTTGCTTTCACGCCACCTTGCCACATAGGGCTTTTTATCTTCAGCTGTAAGAGACTTAAACCTTAAAGGAATCCTCTAGAGTTTGGATATTTTCCTGTTTTGTCTATGGGATTTCACACAGACACAAAATCTATCTTGTTTGTTTGGTTTGGGATTAGAACACAGTCTAACTACAAATTTAGCTCATGAAGTTTTTGGATTTACTGATGTTCTGGCACTCTAAGGTTTCCGCCAGATCCTTGACTAAAAATGGTATTGAGCTGCAAATTCGTTGCGACACGCTTTGTCCTTAAGCCAGTTAAAATCTGCGAAGTTATTCCCATCATCGATTGATAATATCTGCCCGACTAAATATCTTCTAAGTAAACGTTCCACCTAAACTACTCGTAGGTATTACTTCTGGATATTAGAAATAATAATTGACATAGCAAAGCCGTATCACGAGTTGGAAAATTAATCTGATTAGTCAGCATAAATACTCTGCGAAGATTCAGATGGTGATAGCTACGCATTGAACGCGCGTTTTGTTCAAATAAGTAAAACCAGTTTCTTGGCTTTGTTTATGTCTACACCAATCCCGGCCCACCGATATATCTGGTGCAAGTGAATCCATTTTGCTCTGCTCCAATATGCGAAGACTGGTCGTCTGGTACTATAGGTTTAAGCACTACACCATTTAGGCAACTATTTTTCTTTCATAAATTGCATCCGAATTCGCAGGATGTTATAATATATTATAGGGCTGTGCCTTCTTGTGCCTATGTATCGCATGTTCGAGGAAGACCCACGTTATGGCAAAAAACTTGTATTCTAGTGTATTTTGAGGACAGTGGTCCCTGGCAAATTTATGTGCCTTAGACGAAAAAATATCTGGCTGTATTTATGAAGTATAGAAAAGATTATTGTCAGTATCTCCATACTTCAGCAATAAATGTATTTTTGTGATGTCGTAATGGACAGAAAGTTATATCTTTGACGTTTCGCAGCTTAATGTGATATGATTTTCATAAAACGTTTTGACAGTTTGAAGAGTACAGAAAGGTATCTGAGGAAACTGCTCATGTTTCTTGATAATTATACTGGAAGTTAGATGACCATTAAGTTGGATATACAACTGACGATGAAAATTTATTTGGAAGCTTAAATCTAAGTTGCTGAATGATATCTTTGAGCTCCTTATTTTCGCGAACTTAAGTTTTGTATTGTTGTCTTAAGGCAAATTACTTTCAAATAATTCGCATTAGGATCATTTGTGATTTAAGTCCGGTAATTTCCTGTTTTATCTCGTCATTTTTTCCAATTATCGTGATTTCATTGTCTCTTGAAAAATCTCAGTGATTTTTATTTCCGAAATCAATAGCACTTTGGGAGAGAAACAATGCCCTAAAACTAACGCGGTGGTTTTGTCAAGAACTATTGGAGGTCGTGCTGCGGACTTACCCAGTTCTTTAACGAACCGTTTGTTTTTATCATATCTACGAGGTACTGCCGAGAACAGCATTGACTGCCTAGCAGTAACTGATCTATGTATTATCATTCCGGAAAAACAAGAGACTTGTCCTCCAGCTTACCGACAAGTCACGGAACCTATATGTATAAGTTCAGTGAGTTCTAGTTTTGCATAATTTAGTTGTAATATTTCTAGGGGTTCATAGATGGGATACCTTGAAGTCCAGTCCAAAGTTGACTTCATACTGAGTATCTCCGTAACCAAAATTCGAAGACTTTTCGGTAGGAAACTTCTTCAAAAATAGCCTTTTCAAAGACGTTTATCTCATATTCCAGAAAATCTTACTACGGTCAAACGAATGAATTATTCACGCAATTCTCAATCATATTCAACAATCTCCACAACCCCTTACTGGCAGTTATCATATGCTCACTAATGAGTACCTTCAAAAGGCGATTCCTGGAATTCTAGTGATAAGCCGTGACCAGTGGAGCTAATCTGTGTTGGGTATGAAGTAGTTACCCACTGAAGACAATGGAAGATGGTCGCAGAATGTTGTGAATTGATTGGAATTAGAGATTAACACTGTTGGATATCGACTCGGTGGTCCAGAGCCTAAGTGTTCGTGCATGGAACCTTAAGTCTGGGTTCGATTCCCGCGTACAGGTTCGTGGATGCGCACGGCTGAGATTCCCATACTAGAGCAGAACGACGGTCCAGTGCTTCCAGGTTTTCAATGGTGGCCGGACTTCGATCAGTTTATGATTGCAGCGAGATTCTTAAGTAATCTTATTCGTTTACCGTGTGACTAATGGTTGGAGACTCTGGGTGACATGGCTCAGAATCGATCACAATGGAGTAGGTGTATGCACTCTGTCTTCCCTCGAACTATGAGATTAAAATCACTTCATATCTTTCTTTCTACCGACTAATTCTTCCTTCCTGTACTATATCCTTATATGCAATTTTTTATATTTTACCACCATTGAATTAACTACTTCTATGAATTTGGCGTTCATTTTCTGCTAATGGGGTATGGCAACTTGGACCGATGCATATATGTGCCTGGTTCTACGTTGTAGCTGACTGACTTTTTTCAGATTACTGATCTATTTTAACGATCCTCCCTGCGCTACTCACATATAATGACGAAGATCATAACATAATTTCAAATTTTTTTTATCTACAGTACTGGGATCACAACACATACTATTTTTTCACCATTTATGTCAATCAATTCTTCGTCACTAGTCACACAGGATACCTATAATTCAGTTTATTGATTTACATTATCCATATGGCCGCTAATAGTTGGCATTTCCTGGGTTCTGTATTATGTTCTTGAAATTGCTATGTTGAGTGCGATTTATTCGCCACTGTACTACAAGTGTACCCAGATATTCGATGTAAATACCACGCGAATTACAGGATTTCTTGGTTGAGTTCGAGTTTGATGTATGTGTAGTGGGTTTAGAACTGTAGCCTAATATTGTTTAGATTTATAATTGTTGAATTATAAATTACTCAACGTAAATTTCGTTAAACTGATACTTCTATATGTATTTCAGTACGAAATCTATGCATTTCTTTTTATTACAATTTTCGTTCATATGATTAATTCCCTTTTATCTGTTTTATTACTATCTCTAGTTCAGATTAAAAGCCTATATTTGTTATCGCAAGTCACTTGTAAAACAATGTATAATTTCCTACAAACCTGAGGTATTATATTGGTATAGAGTTCCAAGCGTTGATTACAATTTTTCAAATCCCAGTATACATAATGAAAATTCGCAGTATCCCTTGGTTGTTCCTAACAAACCATCTAGTGACCCTCCTGAAATGTGTGACCAACTCAACAATGGGATGGATGATAAAACCTGTTCAGATTTTACACCAGGTATGTTAATTTAATCAAAAAAAGTTTTCTCAGATCGTAAGTAAAACCGTAATTTGTTGATTTCAGTGGTAACCCATCGCTTTGTTATTTGATTATAAAAATTTAATATCTAATCTCGTAGTTGATAATGCAATAAATTACATAGAGTGTTATTAAACATCGAAAATAATTCATCAAGATGTCAAGTCCCTTACTCCGATAATCGCTTCATGATGTGATAGACAAAGCCTTTATTAACACTGATGATTAAATAACATGATATTTTTTTCTAGTTAATCGTTTATTATAAACGGATGGTTGCAGTTTTTGTCCTTTTTGAAATAAAAAATGTACAAACTATTGAAGTATAAATTGTTTATCATTAGCACTGTTCATTGGGAACTGTGATACTAATAAAATAATGTATTTTCAAACTTCGAATGCATCTCCTCTAATAATAACTGTTAGTCTACTTAGCAGATTATTATAGTTTTAACGTACTCATTTGAAGACTCTTGTATTTTTTTTATTATCCTGTCTGTAGTTTTCTGTGTGGAAGATTTTCTCTGATCGTCTAGTCCCAGGTAAGAAAAGTTAAGTCAGAGTCCTACTACCAACTAGTTAAAATGGAAGTTTCTAAATCAATGAATCACAGCTTCCTTTCTCGACTGAGGCAACAAATATTAAGAAGTTAAACTACGCATAACTATTTGTGAGGAGAGACGTCCGTTAATCTACCTTTCAAGTTTGATGATTTACATGTTCTTGAAAATATTAATCTTCTGGTTACACTACATCCTAATTTCACACTGATAAAAATTATCTGACTGTACAGTGAGAGTTTCCTGGTTAATTCATCCGAAAATTACACAAGGAGTGGTTTTAAATAAGAAACAAAATACCTATGAATTTTCATCGTTTTTATCACGTTAAAAATGCTTGATACTATAAATCGATTTCATTCAGTGAATCACCATAAAATAGACACTATATTAAGCAATTGTTTTTTCTGTTCCCCTAACATTCTACATCGTTAATTATATTTGGTTATCGGAGGTCATCTTGACTTATTTTTTGTTAAAAACGGCCATCAGAGGCGTAAATTGTTTGTTACTTTCTACTCTAGAATTTAAACTGAACTTTTTCTTTAAAACTTTTATTTATTTAATGAAAATAAAGAATCTCAAGTTGCTCCATTAGATCCGGATATATTTCAAGTAGCCAATTTCTGTCTTCCATGGGGTGCATCAATTGAATCATGGTCTGTGAATCAAGATCCACCTGAAGTTAATTCTTTCACATTTATGCTTACAAATGAAGCTTACCAAAAGGTTGGTATGATTTTTTTCCGCAATATATATAGCATTCTAACATACAACTCAAAACTCATATTTTTGATGAGTAGAGCGAATACGCACTTGATTGATAACTAACTTGTTTAAGCGTTTTAAACTTATTGTACTACAAATTAAATTGCTTTCCCTGTTATGACATCTGTCCTTATTGTTAGTAAATCCTATAACTCTGTTCTTATTGTTTCATTTTTCACTCGATCGATATGTATCAGTAATTTCTACTTTTCAAAACCTCTAATTAGAATAACAGAACTTGGAGTGTGTAGTCACAAGAGGTTTTAATTTATCTAATTTGTAAATAAGAAATAACTTGAGTAAATTACTTGACCATAGTGCATGAAAACCTCAGGAAGTAAGTGAATGATTTAGTTTGGATGCAAAACTGAGTTACCTATTTTTAGCTAACTGATCGTTACTTTTTCATCGGTAAAAATATAGCATTCTATTGCATAGTTGAACTGTTTACTAGATACTCCTTTGAAATGTGCAGAATAATTCTCTGAAGAATAGTTATATCGGTTTTGTGTTTTCATTATCCTGATCCCAACCGAAGCTTCTACCTTGACGCGGTGGTCGAGCTTGCCTATCGTGATGACCCAACCGAGCTATATTGGCTGGAACATATGTTCCTGTAGGTTCTACCATGCCAGGCAGGTCGATTGGTGAACAGTAAGACTAAAAGCAGCAACTCAAGGTCTGAGGGCGAAGTCGTACTGCTGACTGTAGAGGGGTGTGGCAGCAGTAAGGTGTTTCTCTCAGACAACCAGCATCTGCAGCGATACTGCCTTCCCACAAGGAGGGGTGGGGTCAGAAAAGGTCGACCCTAAAAATGTCACACCTCACCTTACCTCACGGATTTCCGTCTCAAGCGGTAAGGCCCTTTGAAGAACGGAGCTAACACGTCAAAAACCTTCCACAAAAAGGCCGTGCGCGACCGGCCTCAAGCAGTTGTCTCTTGGGCTCTGCGGTCATGCTCCCAGGTCGTCAAGACCAACACTAATCCAATTTCCTTTTCAGGTTCCTCAAGAAATACCCTTCCACGGTGTGGGCAGCCGGGAAGTGACATCAGCCCTCATACCCGTAACAGCACACGAGATCATGTTGGTCACATTCAAATCCTTCCTACACCTCCTAATAAGTCTCTTATCTCCATGACTAACCCTCCTCATGTCTCTTTATCACTCCGCACCGCTAGGGCAAACGATCCCAGTACGCTTTACGTTATTCCTGGTCTCCTGAAACCACGCTCTAAACTACACGTAGGAGCTTTTAACGTCCGAACACTTTGCCAAACAGGACAACAGGCTTCCTTAGCTAGGACTTTAGAAACTCGCGCCATCGATGTGTGCTGCGTCTCCGAAACGCGCATACAGGATCCGAGTAGCGTCATTCATTTGACATCACCATGTAAAGATAAACATCCAACTCGATTCACACTTTGTGTATCTGGAAGCCCAGATTCTGCTTCCCGTGGCCTCGCCGGCGTAGGTATAGCATTGAGTCCTAGGGCAGAACTAGCTCTCTTAGAGTGGATCCAAGTAGACTGTCGTTTGTGCGTTGTCCGACTAAATGGAACAGTGTGATGAAATCTCAGCACGGATACAGAAGGCTCGACTACCTTACTTTCGCCAACTTGCGTCATTTATGCCGTAGGCGAGATATCCGTCTATCAACCAAAGGACGTGTTTACTGCGCAGCAGTTCGCTCCATCCTACTTTATGGCAGTGAAACATGGCCAGTAAGAGTAGAGGATATCCGTAGGCTACTAGTATTTGATCATAGGTGTCTTCGAAACATTGCTCGTATATCATGGGACCATCAAGTAAGTAATGCAGTTGTTAGGAAATGGGTAATAAGTAAGGATGGCAAATCAATTGATGATAGTTGAAACTTCATCAGTTGAGATGGCTGAGACACGTGTTACGTATGCCCAACCGACCGACTGTATCGACGTGCGATGTTCTTTAGTATCGGAGTAGGTTGGAAGAAAGCTAGAGGCGGCCAGACCAAAACATAGCACAAGTGCATGAAGTCACTGACAAGTAGACTGAGTCATATTGGTAGGTGTAGACTACCTGGTTGGGGACCGCGCGATGACAGCAACCGATGGTTAGAAACTCTGAATGACATGGCTCAAAATCGTTTGCAATGGCGCAGGTGCATCCACTCTCTGTGTTCTCCCAAATTCTAATCTTCTGAATCCTTCATGTCCCTGTTTTCCTCTTTCCAAATTTATTTCACTGGATTATACTCTTTGGATAACATCTCCAAACCCTAATCTTCCCGATTACTGCTTATACTCTTATTACCTCTACCACTACGGGATTTGAATCGACAACTGCATCTCTGTGCTAATGTGGTGTGGCAACTCGAACTGATGTACGTACGTACGAAGTTCTACGCTGTTACTGACTGACTGACTGACATTATCCTGATTATTGTGACGTACGGTGTCCGCGGGTTGATACTGATGCACATTCTTCTTATGTACAAGCCCAGCTACTCGAGAGAATAGACGAGCGAGATTATTAATTAAACTAAATTATATATATATATATCCAATGGTGTTAATGTCTAACTTCAACCAACCCACGAATTTGCGCCACCGTACAAATATGATATTGGTTACTACTCAGTGACTAATTAATTGCGGTGCATCAGTCTCAAAATAATGATTATGATTGATTAATTCTGATGTTAAATTCATCACTGTGTTTGATTGGTTTACGTTAATAAAACATCATAGATTCGATATCATGATATAAATCTGATAATAACATTTCTTTGTTTACTTTTTTTTCTGTGTGTATCGCCTAGCTTTATGGTGTTGCACTTACTTTCTATGAACCTTATATTGAAGAATTAGATCTACATAAATGCTACTGTTTAGGAGTTGATCCAGAGTTAATTAATTCCAGATCTAGTACAGATTCAGTAAATCATGAATATGATCCTAATGAAGAGGCAATAGCTAAACGACAACGTCATTTTTTAGCATCACGTGTTGGTGATCGTGTTATTGGTGTGACGAAAACTCTTTGTATACTTTCTCGTTGGTCATTCACTTTACCATTTTCTAATTTTTTGGGATTTCTATACAGTCGATGTTTGTTATCAAGTAGTTTGGATAATATTCCATTTGAACGGTAAGAATTACTTTCCTATATTTTTGTCAAAATCTAATATTTATCATACATATCATCAACATATAATGCTGATGAACGGCCTATGCTCCTGCACGAGGAGTAACAGGCGTAAGTAAGTAAGTAATCGATATACACTTGTATATCAAAGTGTATTCATACATTTAATTTATTTCGATAAGTTTAAACAAAACATGAATAACAAGCTTTGTAGTATTCAGAAAAAAAGGAATTCATTCTATTTAACCAATTGCGAAGAGACTAAGACAACAAAAAGTATCGTTTTTTTTATAAACAAAAGTTTGATATCCGTTAGTTAATGAAGTTAATGAAATAGGGTGTTAGAAATATCACAAAATGTCCATAATAAGAGGAGGAAAACTCTGATTATAGTGGTTCAGATTGACGCGTATTTATACGTTACTTGAAAAAAAAAAACACAACAATAATTGGACTAAACCTTACTACTACCTAATTATAACAATTCAATATTTATGCCAGTTAAATTTAAAAGGAGACAAGAAGAACTGCTACTGTGATGGATGCTACTCACATGATTGTGTGTAGATGTGTAGCGGAACACAACTTCGAGGCTGTCAGTCGTCAGATGGAGAGTAGAGGAGTATAGAGGAGTACACGAAAAACACGTCGTAGACGGAACACTAGAAGGCCAGACGAGAAGATAGTTCAGACTTCAGAACACACCACAAGATGCTAATGGATAATCGAAAGCTTTGTATACGTATTGTACAAATACTCTGTAATCTTTCACAATAAATATTCATTCCTTCTGTCTATTGTCTGGTTTTTTATAAATGCCGACAATATTTTTTTCATATTTTAAATCCCGAACTGATCTTAGTTGGTACTGCCACTGCGAACCCTTAACCAATGTAGTTCAACAATGTCGAGTGTGGGATAGCTGTTCACCGCGAGCAATGAAAGATATTCGTGCAATATTGTAAATTGACTTACTTTAGACATTTACTCCACTGAATGCCGGCTTTCAGTGGTCTAGAGTTGTCAGATGTTCGTGTGCGAAACTGAAGGCATTGGGGTCAACTTTTTATAGTGGGTCTATGAAAATTCACTGTTGACGATTCCCTACTAAGATGAAGTAGCTGCCAAGTACTTCCTGGTTTTCAGTAGATATCCACCCTAAGTCGGTTTGTGATATCAATAAAATTAAATTTTTATTTCTTAATTGATCAGCTCGCTTGTTTGTAATTTTGATTAAGAATGGTATTTTTTTAGTAGTTATCTATATTTGTTTTCATTTGAATTTTGTATGAAACATTTTTCATATCTAGGTATTTAGGTTATTTCTTATTTGAAATTCCTTTTCCTGATCGAGCAATACCAAGTATATCTGTTGATGTAAGTCTTTTTTCCTTAGCTAGGTTATGTTGTCTTTCTAATTGTATTAAATATTTAGACAATGTGAAACGGTAGACAGCATACTATAAAACCTGTGGGTTTTTATTCGATACGGTTTGTGTTATTTTCTTCACTGAACGATAGATTCTTTAGTCAGGATTTTGCTTTAAGATTATCGATTAAAGAAAATTGTGTATAAGTTTTTTATCAACATCTTGAGCTATCCATACATAAACACCTCTTTTAATGAGGGTATACAATAATCTTTCTCTGCTATTCCAATCCAGCAATGGGATTACGCTCGTATACTCAATCTCTTGAATTTAACCGCGGATGACATTCTGGGAACAGCCTTGAGGGAAGGTATGTGGTAGTGTGGATCCATCGCCCTTCAGTATGTGGGTAATATTGCTTTACTGTGTGATGACACCGAAGGCTACTCAAATTACTGTTATAATTTGTGGCGAACTGTTGAGAATATTCAAGGAGTTCAGCTATGACTGATTGTGTTTGTTCTGTTTGTGAGGTAGCAGTCCAGATTAGTCGATGTATGATGAAGGCCAGAGCGAATTACGCCAATGTAGGTCTTCTTTGATATCCTCGCATCGTTAGTCTGTCTATCAAAGATCAAATATTTAAAACCTGGCATCCTGAAGATTAGGATGCTCGGAGACTGTTCAATCACCATTTTTTCAGAAGAATTGTCCATGTTCAGTAGCAACATTCTGCGGCTAGTCTTGAGCTCTCTCAGTGTTCGTTCGGACATAGTAATGATAACTCAATTGGGATCACCATCTTGGGGCATTAGTCTTTGTGACTTCAATTATTTTGAGACTGTAGAACTGAATAAAATTAGAAGCAGTTAGTTGATGGCGTTGAGCCGTAGAAGTTAGTTGTATATTACTGGCATTCGTCGACCCATTTCGTCTCTTTGGTTAGCGTTTCAGAGGTGGTACATCTGATATGATTGACAGGTTATCAGACCATGGCTCCTGTTGTTATTTTCTACCATATTCTTCCTCTGTGCGACATAAACCTCATCTAAAAGAAATATTTTTGACTGTATTTTCTACTAAATAATAGTTTTGTTCAATTATTAACATACTGTACAACTTTTACCTTTCTTAACAACTTCTAGCTATGTGCTGCTCCTATTCTAATTCAACGTCCAGATGACACCAATGCATCTTCTTCAAGGTAGGTATACTCTTCATACTTTTGTCTTAGTGAAGTTTCTTAAGAAAATATGTTCGCTAATTTGAACAAATATTTAGTGTATTTACTGTAGTTTTTAACATTTATTCTTTTCAATCCACTCGGTATTATTTGACTTGTTTCTCCCCATTGAGGTTTAAGACTGCAATTGATCAGTCTGGATTCGAGTCGCAGAGTGAACATTAACTCCGAGATGCAGGTAAATCCGGCTGACGAACCCCAAATAGGACGAAACGCGCATCCTTGATTCCACTGCTAGCCATTATCCATCATTGCTAACAAAAAGCTTGTGAATTAAGGCAATATCGAGGCATACGCACAGTATACACATATGCCGATAACAGACTGATCAATTGCAGTCTTAAACCTCAATGGGAAGATACAAGCCAAATAATACCAAGTGAATTGAAATTCACCCGATTGCACAAGCAAGTGGCTATGAGGACTCAGTAGCTAAGCGGATAATGCGATGACGTTTGAAGCAAATGGTACTGGGTTCGAGTTCCAGAGTGGACACCAACTCTGAGATGCAGGTACATCCAGCTAACGAGTTCTGAGTAGGACGAAACGTGCATCCTGGATTCCACTGCTAGCCACTATCGACTATTGTTTATTCTTTTCAGTTTAATGCTCCATTAAATCAATTTGATAAATGCATACTGAATAGAGATAGATGAGGAATCAATGAATATGTAGTAGAACTGTTAAACCTTTTAACTTCTACATAACTTGATTTGAATTAGTATCATCTAAATACTGTTTGTTAACAACACAAATCAATTACTTGAACATTGAAATTAAAATTCCTTTTCACTTTAGTAAGGCGTGATAATATATCTGTTATCTACAATTTTGACACTTTGAACTGAAAGACAAAAATATGTATCAAACAGACTTATGTCAGTCGTTGTAGCTGACTGACTGACTGATATGTTATGTTTTGTGTTATGCAATTGTATGGTGATTATTTTTAGTTATTCACTTAATCAAGGTCCACGCCTACATATTCTTTTCTGAATCAGTCTAATTATATACGTAATATTGTGTACATTATTATTCAATATGTTGAGAGGTACTCTTATTAACTCTTCATCGTCTTACTTTGTGTAGCTAGTTGACAAAGCATTGATTAGCGTACACTTGACTAAATTCAATCCGAAGACCATAGTTGACATACATAAACTTTGGATTACTTAATTTAATTCATGTTTAAATAAGTCTACTTTTTAAGTAGTTAATTCTGTCCTTAGTTTTGAATGAAGTAGAGAATGAGAAACATTTATTACTCAGCATTATACAACACTAAAAAAGAAACATTACTACTAATTGATTTAGAAGTAGACTGAAAGAAAGCTAGGGATGGCCAAACATAGACGTGTGATAACAGTTCATGAAGTTATTGACTGTTAGATCGTTCTGTGTTGATATGTTTAAATTACATGATCGAGATCCATGCTATTATCATTACCCAGTGGTTAGATGATATGACTCAGAATCGGTTGAAATGGTACATTTCCATTTCACATTATATTTTATTCCATGAATCTATCTCGAACCATATCGTCTGAACCTAAACTGTTCTACTACCATTAATACTGTTACTACTCTGAGATTCACCCTGACAATTTCATCTCACTACATTGATGTGGAATGTGCCAACTTGAATCAATAAACATAATATTCAAAGTTCTACGTTCCTTATAAATTGATTGACTAACAAAAGACATTCATGCACTTACCATGTAAAATTTACCTTTAATAATCGTACATATATTTACATGAGTATATTTATGTATTGTTGAATTTGTCATATTTTTTTACTATCCCATGATCCATTGTCTTTTTATGAAATATGCACCATAAACATTAAATAAATAAACCAAATTTGACTCAAAGCAATACATATTCGTCTTATATTCTTATGCTCATTAATACACAATGATTAATATTAAATACAAATGGAACTTTATTCTATACTACTTGTTTTGTGTATATGTGTGCATCTTCTAGCAACTAATATATATTTCTTTGGCATTATCTTTATTGTAATTTCAATATCATTATAATTTTTTTTGTAATTAATTATCTACATAATTACACACACACACACACATAATCTGTGCTCATGTGTGTGTACTCACTAAATTGCACTTTTATTATTGACAAAAGGACTAATATGCAATTGTCTTGATGATCGGTAGGAAATACTGACATGTTTTCCTGATTTCTGTATCGATTACAGTTATGATTGATGATTAGTAGTGATGATGTGCGTTGTTCTCCTCTCTAATACTTGGTGTAAATTTGAACAATATTAAACTTGTAATTTTTTTTGCCGTATATTAAGTTTTCTTCTTATCGGACCAAGTTATATGTATGATTTAGTATTCTTCGGAAACCTTACCTCACTAGATTGGTCCCCAAATCACCATTTAAGCAGTAAAGTATTATATACCCAAATAAAAAGCGAGTTAACTAAATTTGAATTGAAGTTAAGGTAATGTATATATTTACATACTAGAAGGTTCTGGGCTCATCTTCGCCTATCCTTTGGTGCTGTTTGATTAATAATAAACCAATCAGTGTGCTGCAGCATGCCTTAATTCAATCTGTGACCTGCCAACATCATAAGTTGTTCCTTTTGCATAGATGTAAAACAGTACTTCTTAGCTGTAAATCATGATTGCAAAAATTTGTGTTTCCAATAGTTCCATGGCCCTAGTCATCAGTTTTATTTGCTTTACAGTTATGATAATCATAGTGTAAACGAAGTAGATTACTCATAGTTCGGTTGATAAAATATCTAAATATTGACTAGTATAGTCTTGTGCGTAAATGTCTAACTAATATCTGTTCCAGGTACAATTGGGACACTCATTTGGAGATTGTCCAACGTCAGGTAAATCTGGTGTTCAACAATATATTGTGGCGGTTATACTGTTGAATTGATTAACAGACCAGTTACTTTAGTCTATCCCTTAGTTCGAAGTTCAATTCGTAATGACTGCAGATCATTCATTGTCTTATCAAATGCTTTTAACTACAAAGATAGGATTGATTTGAATATTTATGTAATTAGATATTTACCCGATACGTAACCGATTAGGTTCTTCTCAGTTGGATAATGTTTATGAATAGTTGGTGGATTATATATCTGACGTATCGTGGATTACTTACCGTCTACACTTTTTCTCAGAAAACAGTAATATTTGGGGTCACTATCATCGTCTTAGCATTTCTTTGTTGCCCTCGTCATTTACATGTTAACTGAGGAGTACTGACTCCTTATACTTTCCCTATATATATATATATTAATAATTTAAACAATAAAGTGATCTTAGCCAGACCACCATTGAGAATCAGCAAGTACTATATAGTCGATTCATCTTAATATGAGACTCCTCAATGAGAATGTGCTTCTGCGACCCCACTACAGCGTTTTGAATCCAGGACCTTCGATATCACATGTGATTGCCAGTGAGACGTTTCATACTAAGATGAAACAGCTCTGCAGTGCTTCATGGTTTTCAATGATTGTCTAGCCACGATCAGTTCATTATTTAAATAATGAAAAGCGTACAAACTCTACAACCACACCATGCTTATATATATACTGTACTGAGGTTTCCTACTTAATGATAATATCAAGTTCGCAATTAAAACTAATACATGATTTGGATAACATAGCATAACTGGTGCTTTAAACCTTGTTAATTATGAATTTTTTAGAAAAGACCCTATGTATTCATTTTCTTTTTCCATTATTTTTTTCTTTCAATAAAGATGCATACATTCACTGGTACTAGATTAGATTTTATGTATTTTAATCCCTTGGTAAATTTAAATACAGCGAGAAGTACACGTTCTGCAGAATAGTATAAATTCAACTTATTTTCAAGCATCTTATCAACTGCAAATTTTCTTTTTATAAAGAATAATTTTCATATCTCAATCAATGGTGGTTATTTCTAAATGATCGAGAAAAGATAGGGAACATGAAGAGAAAATAGTATATTTTTTAATACAATGGTTAAGATTGATGAATGTACCCTAATCCTACAGCTGAACCCAAAAATTTATATTTATTTTTTTCTCAAGGGAAAGATGATTCAGTGGACATCGTCAAAATGATAAGTGCACGCGACTGACCAATATATGGCTTTCTTTTCTAATTAGTATGACACAACTCATTTGTTGGAAGTAGCTAGTTTGGATCTCTATGGGACACGTATATATATATATATATATATATATATATATATATATATATATATATATATATATATATATATATATATATATATACGAGTGAGTGTACAGTTAATTCTGGAATCAGTTGCTCAGCAAAAAAGCTTCATTTTCACTGAAATAGCCGATTGAGCTTACATATGGTAAAGTTTGTGTATCATTGATAAGATCGGGCACTGTACAATATAACATGTATTGTAATCTTACAAATGAATTCATATAAAAAACAGATTAATTGTAACTTTAAGCTGATTAAGAAACCTTGTAATATACACATACTACATCTATGTTACTTTGCAAATCCTATTTGTTTTGTATAGTTCAATGAAGAATTGTTTTAATGTTATTCATATATCATATTTTAACTATCCATTCTACTATAGCTAATCATTATGTCAGTCAATATTTATTAATAACCGGTTAAGGTTTTATTATTATTATTATTATTATTATTATTATTATTATTATTATTATTATTATTACTTTCACAGATACACTTTGTTCACCTATTTTTATTCTCCTTCAATAGTTGTGAATCATTCTTTCGTCTTTTGGATAATTTAAGTGTGGATTTAATTATTCAGTTATTGGTTCAACTACTTACTGAACAAAAAATTCTTATGTCATCTGTACGACATTCAGTATTGAGCGATATTGGTGAAGCTCTAATATACGTAAGTTTATTATTACTACTATTATTATTATTGGTATTAATATTACTAGACTGTTTTCAATATCAATATATGTATAATTTTACTTGAATGTGTATCAGTAAATACCGAGGGAGGGGAATGCAGACTATCTGGCTAACGTTTGCAGAATCTCTTCAATAAATGATTGGAGACTTTGAATGAAATAGGTCAGAAATTGGTAACGATAAAGCCTAAGCATTTACCTACTCTAAATCTTCAATCCCAATGTTCCTTGGAACAAATTTGTTTTTTTTTTATTATTTTGTCTTTTCAAGATATATTCTCAGTCGTCAGTTATTCTTACTATTATTGCTACGATATTATTTCAGTTACTTTACTATTTATTTTGTCGTACCAACATGATATCTCATTTGTCTCTGAGGCAAATTTGTGTAACGAATGACTGAAATAATTAATGATAAATTAATTGATTCACTTATAGCATCTACTCATTTTAACATTGTCATTAGATTTACAGTTTAATATCGTGAATGACTGAAGTTATTATGTTCATTGTAGAAAATTTACAATTTAATATTTTTATTTCAATCAGTAATTCATCTGATGTGAGAAGCTGTACTCAAAAATGTTAGTTGAATTTATATATTAGGAATTCTAAAAAGCTATTGACAGATTGATCACTTTTGTTATATGTGGAGGAATTGGATCAAACGTTAAGGTATTCGAATTTAAGTCAATAAGTCACAGGTTCGAGTCCCACCTCACTTTCTTTGTTTTGGACAAGTGAGTACTATAATTATGATAGGAAACCAAGTACACGTATCTTACTTATTTATTTGAACACAAATATTGGTACAAAAGGGCACTGAATACATATGCGCCACACAAGTCACTTAATTTGTATGTGGACTGTGATACTACCCGGGTGCCCAAACCGACGAAGCAGGTCGTTTTCTTGGGGGCCACACCTGGAGCCTTCGACCTAAAGGTCTAATCCACAAGACAGTGGAGCGACGTCAGGAGATGTAGTCCCATGGTATTCGCTGACCAACGATTAGTTCATACGCTCTTTGTTCCCTCAGGATCCTGGAGCCCATATGCACCATTGGTTTGGAATCAGGGTTTTCCAACTCCTCTAGAGGGATCCACCGTGTTCATCAACTCGGTTAAAGCCTCCATCGGACATTCGCTTCTCGTCCTCTCAATTTCTTAAACAACACCCTCATTGAGAGAAATCAGTGAGTAGGACTTCCCTGACAGTGGTTGTATATGCGTGGCCATATGAGAGCATTTCGAGAGGGCGAGTGGACTCTCCTCACTTTCAACCGTACCAGGGCATTTGGGAGCTGACACATATCTTGACCATTTGATATATAAGTTAATGATTCAGATTTCATTTTCGCTAGAAATACATTTATTCTTATCTGTGTATTATTATGAGTTATTATTACAAAGCTAAACATATTCACTCTCAATAATAATCTACTCTTAATCTATCAATCTTGTTTTAAAACAACTAGGATAAAGATTAGACAGTTGTATTCATTATGAACTAAGTATTTCAGGATGTCATTATTAAGAACTAGAAAACTGTAGATTTACTAGTACATAATTAGTTCAATGAAATATGTAAATAAATGTCACTTTTTTTTAAATATTATACTCTGACCATTTGAAACTTTTAATGTTTTACAATAGTACAGATTATTTAAGTTTATTCTATCCACCATAGTAGATAACATTTTTACAAGTTCATTGATAAAATAGAATTTGTAGATGGGTAAATGATATCACCCAAAATAATTAGGTCTAACAATCAAGTTTTAATTGATTAGAGAGAGTATATATATATGTGTGTGACCTGTAAACTGATTTCCTAAAACTATCCGTGACATTGTCGTGTTAATATTTTATAATATAAGAATATCATTTTATTAAATGAAAAGACATCTGTTCTTCTTGTTAATAATCTTGTCTTTGATTTCAATTCATTCAATCTCGTGAGTAACCAATTCTCAGATGATCTCAGTTACTATTAGATAGGTATGGCGAGAAATAGTCACTTTCCAGTTGATCATATCGTGAAAGAACACTTCTTTCTTAGAGATCTGAAAATAAAAGTGGATTAATAGGGATTTTGAGAATCTAGAAATTTAACCTCAGATTCAAAACAGACAACTCCTTGGGGTCCACACGATCTTTCTGTAAAAAGATTGTAATGTGTTAGCTTCATAATCTAAAATGTTTTATCATGAAAAGTAAAGTAAGGTGTACTTTTTCTATGACTAACATTTCTTAGTCCTATCATTTCATTGTAAAAATGCTAACGTCTCTAATGGTTCTTATTATCTGAGGGAAACCTTACTGCCATCATATCCCTGTAAAGTCAGCCATACGACTTTGTCCAACGAATCAATCAACCCTACTTCATAGAAGTACTCATATTCTGTTTTGTAGAGATTGTCCATCTGAATAACCATATATATTTGATGAATTGTCTATATGTTTAAAAGTAATTTTAGTAAAGTATACATGGATACAAATTAATCTGTATCATATAGTTTGTCCTTCAAAAGACCAACTAACAACGATCTATTATTCACAATACCAAAATATCTCGAATTTTACATAATTGTGTAATATCTTTAACCACTTGATGTTATAAATATTGCGTTACATATGCCCGTTGTACTCCATTTATCGATTATATGAAATAATGGTTCATTACATTGTACATGGTTTGTTTATGATGGCGGAGGTGGTAGAATCAATACATCTAATCACACGACCAATCATTCAATCAAATATGATTGGATTATAATAATATTAATAGCATAGATAAAGATCACGGTTATTTATGGTATGTATTTTAACGAGTGGTCTAGTTTTAACAAAGGATGCTATAAGGTTATAAATTCCTTGGTTCATGTATATATGTATAATAACACAATGAATATTGTAAAAGTTGGAATTGGTTTCTTCGAATGATTATTCATTATATTTTTCTTCAATGGTTACAGAATAACTGAATTACTATTTCTTTATATTCCATTTATGATAAGCTTTCGTTGAACACATTAACTACTGTTACACGACTCACTTTTCCTAATTTGTTGTCAGTCAGTAATAGATCTTCTCCACCATCTCAATAGTAGACGTAAAATAATATTATAGTTGGAATTTTGATCGATGACTTAAGCGCGTGTTATCGATCAACTTGGGCTGAGATGCACAAATCTCAACTGGAAAATTTTTAAAGTACATTAACATCGCGAAAAATGCCAAATTAAATAATCTATTGTCCAACTTCACTTTTCATCAATTTACATTATTTTCAATTTGAGTTCGAATTCATCCACACTTTAACTAGCCAACTCTCGTTTATGTCTAATTTATTCATTAATAATAATAATTATAATGCAGTCTGTAACTTATATCATAACCACTAATTGTGACCCCATTGATTGATAATGAATGATGGTAGTGAAATGTATAAAAACCTTAATAACCTCATGTATATATTATACTTCAATTTGATTATGTTAATGACAATGAAATAAAATAAGTAAAGTAAAAAAGTAGTTTTTAATATGTATATTGCCCTTGCCAATTATCCCATGACAAAATCGCCAATCAGAACACCGACTTATGTGATCTTGTTCCTGTGCTAAGCCTATGACACTTCAACCGACACTAGAAGCCTTGCGTCAACTCTGAATCTTTAGTGATCCTTCTCTCCTAGTCCTGCCGGTTCATTCCAGAACACAGTCTCAGCCTCCATTGTATGAATCGTATATGTCAGACATACTTGATTTATATACAAACAGACCAGACTGCATCATACCATCAAGTGAAAAAAATAACAGTTATATAAGATCAACAAGCTAAAAGTGGACGTTAGTGTCAGAGCCTGTAACTAATAAACAAAATAAATTAAGAATAGTAAGTTGTATAATAATAGTTAATGGGTCAAATTAAAGCTTATGATAGGAGAAATATAGATTTATATGATCTAGTTACTTAATAGTTACACAACAAAAATATATGTATAACAACAGTCCATAAATAAATCCTAGCAGTTATCCATAACATAATCTCTTTCGGATACTACATATGTTTCATTGATACTCAGATAGAAGAATATAAGTGATTATATCATTACTATTTACGTGAAATATTTAAGTATCAATAATTTTTTATGTATATAAATGAAAGTGAACCACGTGTAAAATATACATAAGTAGATAGTCATGTACTATCGTACACGAATGAATGGAAAATGTTTAAAATGAATAATTAACAAGGTTAAATATCTAGTGTATAGAGTACCTAATTGTCCTGAAGCTAGAATAATTCGTATAAAATAATGTATTAAGAATTGCTACAATGTCTCTATAGTGAGACCCTATTAGTAAAACTTATAATATCGAAAAAACCTTAGAAAATAACTTCAATGAATTCCCAGCTAGTGTCTAACCGGTCATAAAGTAGCTTCTATAAATAGATAGTTTATAGAAGTGAAATATTACGAATTGATTAAAGTTGTACATGTTGACGATTCTATGCCTTGTCTTAAAGTTAGGCACTCCCTTTAAAATCGAATTTCCTTTGTTCAATAATTCCCTTTCTCTGCCACTCAGGAGTTTCATACTGGGATGAAACAGTGCTTGAAGTCACTAACTTCTATCCTGAGCCATGTTGGTAGATGCAGACTACTCGGTTGGGGTCCGCGCGACTTTCGTAAACAATGGTCGGAGACTCTGAGTGACATCGCGCAGAATCGGTCACAGTGGCGTAGGTGTACACACTCGTTATCTTCCCTGAGATTAAAATTATTTCATATCTTTTGTTTTACGAACGAATTCTTTCTTTCTGTACTATATTCTTACATAAAATCTTTCCTTTATATACTACCATCATTGAATTAACTACTTCTATGAATCCCGTGTTCGTCTTGCTGTGCTAATTAGGCGTGGCAACTTGGACCGATGCATATATGTGCTTGGTCCTACATTGTAACTGACTGACTGAAACACTTGCTTAGTGTTTCCTGGTTCTTAATGGTTGCTGTAACTTAGATCAGCAGTCCATCATGTAGATCATTAAAAAACAATTGATAGCTGTTTTTAATCGTCATAATTTTTCTCGTTTCTTCAATTGTTAATTTTTTCCAGATGATATTCCCATTGAAATGGACAGTTGTATATATTCCATACATATATATGGGCTGCATTCATGTGATTCAATCACCTTCACCATACTTAATTGGAATGGACTCAAGATTTTTTGACTTTTTCCGTTTACCACCTAATGGTGGCATTGCCTATCTTGACTTGGATACAAATAATTTCAAGCCACCATTAGCACCGGGTCAACCAATATTTGATTCAAAAGTTCTCCCCAAAGTAAGAGATTATTATTATTGTTAATATTGAAGCGTAAAATTTGTTTTTCTTGTGTTTATCTTGGATAGATGTATGTGTCTGCTTTGAAGATATGTGATACATTCCCATCTAAACACCATGTTTTCGAATTTAATCAGTATCGTATACCAATTCTTAATGTTTAATCGATGGAGTGGTACTGTTAAATGATTGTTAGATGTCCCAGATCTAAATTTTACACATGGATTTTGACAGCATTAAACCGTTTGCTGTCTCACAGCATGACTGTTGTTAATTCATTACACAATATTACGGTTATCTGAGCACTGTTTTTTCAAGATAATAATCGAATTATTGGAACCATAAAGTGAGTAGTCATTAAGCAACATAGGGGTGGGAGGGGGGGGTGCAAACCAATATGTGACATCAGTCGATGAAGACACTGACTATTGAACTGAGCCATGAAGGTATGTGCAAACTACATGGCTGAGGTTTTCACGATTACCGTGGCCATCGGTTAGAGACGATGGGTGACGCGACTTGGGGTCGTTCTCAATCGCGTTGGTGCATCAATTATATCTTCCTTTAGATCCCGAGTTTCATGTTTGGCTATAATTACTTTTTTATTTCACAAACCTGTATTTTCTTCAGCTGTATCTTGGATGCCTAATCTTTTCTGTTACCACTAATAATGTGACTATATTCACTAAACTGCAGTTCGCTGCGAAAATTTATCTCAGTTTGTTGATCGGGCTTGACAACTGAAACGATGTATACATGTCCCATGTTCCATATTGCATATAACTGATTGAGAACTTTGGTAAATTAATTGCAAACTGATCTATGAAATTCCACCAGGACCAAAAAACCAAATAGATATGACATTTGTCAATCAGTCAACCAAACTCAACATAGAACTTGGTTCATGTGTACATCGGTCCAAGTTGCCCTGACCCATTAGCAAAGCGAGATGAAATCACCAGACCGATACCAGAGTGGTAGAGATACTTATAGTGTTAGTGGTGATAGAAAAGATCAGGCGTCGAATTTACGATTCTGGAAAATATTAAGCCTTGTAATAAAAGAATTATGAGTAGTTTAGAGACTTAGGATCTTGGGGAAGAAATAGACTGGATTCACCTGCAGCGTCCCAATATGATTTTGAGCTATGTCATTCAAATTCTCTAGCCACTGGTTACTATCATGGCACGAACCCCAACCAGATATCATATATATCCACTAATACGGTTCATTTTAATTGTAAATGACTTCTTAGTCTCATTTCACTTCTTGGTTTGGACGGCTCTAGCTTTATTTCAACCCACTCTTACACTAGACAACATTGCCTATTGGGTTAGGTGGTTGGTTGTGTATATACATAACAACACATATCCTAACTGCCTTATTAATCAATCAACCTTTTTGTTTTTATATTTTAGAAACCATTGAAACAGTTAAAAACAAGATTATTAGAATTAAAAGAGAAAATATTTCAAATGAAAAATACTCGTAAAACATCATCTAAAATGATACCTAGAAATATGATGTTAGATTGTATGTTTTCAACATCGAATTCAGATTTAGCTCAAGATGAATTAATTAAAGTTCGTAAACGTGTAAGTTGATGAAAAAAAAACGTTTATTTCTTCTTCTTCTTCCCGTTTATCAATTACTAACTTGTACTACTTTCGTTAATGATGTTCATTGTCTAACTTTAATGTATTCGAATCTTTAATAATGTTGGTGAATGACATATTCCACTTAACTTGTATATATATATATATATATATATATATATATATATATATATATATATATATCTTCCATCGATTTCACACGTTTAGAACAAAATAGATATCCAAAAAGTCGATTCCAAATTATATTCAGTATGCCTATGTCAATATTGAACAGTAGATCCAGAGGATAGTATCAAGAATTAGAGTCCGGTTATACAAATTGATTCAAGAAATTATAATATGACTAAGTTTCTATGAGCATGAAAACGCATACGAGCAAGTATATTAATACATATATACTGTTATATGCTCATACTGAACATCACAACATAATATAAATGACAGAACAACTGCGAAGATTAGAATAATTCATCTGTTCAATGGTTAGGATAAACTACGTAAACATGTAACAATATCAATTATTACTCTGTCACTACTGTTCCGATCTGTTGTTACGTGTTATATTTTTGCTGTATAGAAATGTAATTGTAGAGAAAATTGCCAGCTAAACTGATGACAACATCAGGAAAAATGTAACTAAAATTGTTAGTTTGGTTAACTTATTGAATATTCCTCAATTTCAGCTGTTTTGTTTTGTGGAATAGAGTTCGTGGTAAACACACACCTTGCTATTACATGGATTTCGTGAACTGATCAATGTTAGATCACTATTACAAACCTGAAAGCATTGTAGGACTGCCGTTTTCTCCTAATACGGGCTTCTCAGTAGTGCGCACCAACGATCCCGCACGCGCGATTCAAACCGAGACCTTCAGTTTCGCGCTCGAACTCCTAACTTCCAGACCACTAAGCCGGAATCCGACAGGTCCTAATGTTTGACTACAACCAATCCATGATATTGTGCGACCATCATCCATTGTTTTTGGTAGGTAACTTCCTCACAATCGACACGGATTAGTTGTACTGGTCACGGCTTCTCACTAGAACTCTGAGAATTGCATCGCTAAGTTAGACTTTAGTGAGCATATAATCATTATCATTACAAGGTTGTGGACGAAACGGCCGTCTAATGCTTTCAGATCTTCGGGGTATTCGAATATTGATCAGTTCATGATTTCAGTCAAACCCAACGATCTTCACTACCCTATTGTTTATTGTTTTAAAAACAAACATGCAATTGAGAAGAAGTGTATCTCTGCATAGTATCAATCTCTTGTAATCTCCAGCACAACAGTATAATCACTGGTTGTTTTACTATTTAGTCACATGTTTATTCTATTTCACTCATATGTAAAGTGTTCAGTGTTGAACCTATGGACTCTATTTAATGACTAAATTACATTAATTTCTATTGATATAAGTTTTGACGATTCAAATCTTTCAGTAAACACTATTGACTAACACTTCTCCGAATGGTTGATGAAACCATGAAAAATGATAAATTATAAATATTTGTACCAAATTGATTCGCATTTTTTTTGCTGAGTTGTGTACATCAGACATTGATGTCTGACGCCCGATTCGAATTTCATAGTTTCCATCATCTATAATTAAAAATAAACAATCACTGAACATCTATTTCATCCTAATAATATAATCTTTCAGTAGCAGTGTAAATCCATAACCTCACTATCACAGGAGAGATCGAATTATTGGTGTTTATATTTCATGGTAATGATTTAACTTGTAGATCACTTTACCTAAATCAATCATTCGATTATACACTAATTATCATCAATCTAATTGAATAATCTCATATTTTCAGTTCTTAATTATCATTATCCTTTGACTTATTTGATTGTCGTCGTATTCTATCTGATTGGTTATTCCATGATTCTCAATAATCTTTGTGCATTTTTATTGATCAGTTACTAATGTTGAAAAATTAATCCATATTTATATTGATTTCTTGACTATCCCTTCCTTTCCTCTTTTATATTATTGGGCGTCAGTGGTTACAAGAACTCAATGAAATGGTTTGTTCTCCACACTAAATATTATTGATTATTTTATTTGATCTGTGTTTTTTAATGTTGTTTCTTTTTTATTGATGCAAGCATGCGCTGCAGTGTTTGTTTCATTTTTCTTTTTACTGTTGTCAACGTTGTTATATTCATTATCAGTGTAATTTTTCTTCTTATGAAAAACATAAATTTGTTTGTTTCGAAGTATATTTATATCAGTAAAATTATACTATACTATGACGACCTTGGGCAAATTATCATTGTCCAATCAGAAAATTACTAAAATAATAACATTGTCTGATTGAATTAACGGTGAGACTATAATTTATGGACGACCTCTGAGCGACACTGAAGTGACTTTGAGTGGACACATACTGATTAGGACCAAATGAAGGTTATAAAGCAATTCGATTTCAGGTTTTCATCACGAACTGATATCAGCTATAATGCCGAAACTCTATTTAGCCAAATGTATAGATGGATTTGGCGCCAAAAATCGTGACTCGTTAGCTGATTGGTTCGTCCATAGATTATAGTATCGCTGAATTAACATTTATCAATCAGTGTAGAATTAAGAGTTGAGGTCAATATATCAGAATACTTTTTATCTATACTTGTGAAAGGAGATTTATGTAAAATAAATTTTTGGATTTAAATCTGCAAAACTTTGAAGATACTTTGAACAGGTCATAGATTATGCTAAAATTTTATGTACATAGGGTTCTTGAAAGACTACACAACCATTCTTTACTATGCCTTGAATCTCGGCAAGTATGCTCAATCTGTTATAATTACCCTTTCTATATATAGTGTGCATTAGCAGTTAGCCTTTCGCTGTTATTCAAAACTTCACACCCTACCATTATTCTCTCTGTAAGTTGCACAACAGATGAGTTTTTCGATTTCAAGCATTTAAAAAAATAGATATAGGTAAACTGTACTGCGCTCTGAATAAGTCACTAACTATTCGTTATGCTGTTTTAAGTTATACACACAGGATATCCAGAAGTTACCAACTTAAATCTGATTGAGTCGTCGGTACAGTATAGTTTTACTCGTACAACAAGAGTTGTTTAATGATAATAGTAGCATGTATAAATGTGCATGTATGTGTTCGTTCATCTGTGTCTTTCTTTTTTATTATTTTATGATACCCTGTTGTTGTCAAATGATTGTATTCACTTCTGGTGTGTTATGTACGTACTGTGTTGCACTTATGAATAGGCTGTGTGCCTTTTTGTAGTACAATTTATATATATACAATCGAAATGTATGTCATAGTGAAATGTTTTTATCCTTAAATATTTTTTTTTCGTTTTGCAAGATGTACTCAGTACTATTTTTTGTTACATTTTATCTGAGAAATCACTTTTCATGTGGTTTCCATTCATGTACATGTGCATGTCCAGTAGTAGTAGTAGTAGTAGTCGTCATCGTAGTAGTAGTAGTAGTAGTACTACTACTACTACTATGACACAAAAGGTTCCCCTCTATTGGATCACTCAACTAAAAAGCTTTCGATTTTTCGTAGTATATGCATTTTCATAACTGTTTATGATGAGAAAAATGTTCTATTGTTTCAACTACTGATATAATGTTTGACATAGAACATTATTTTAAAACAATCAAATTAACTATATTTATTTATCTGATCATCATTTTACACATGAAGAATTATATGGCAATACCATTCAGCTTACATAAGTGTTATCTTATAGATAATGTCAATTTAATAGCTAACTATCAGCCGTGTTGTACTCAAAACTTTCAATTGTTCTAGAATGAACTAATAATCCTCATCCAGTTCGCGTACAGCAAGTTTCCAACCAGTGTGCTCTCATGTTTGAATTTTGATTGTTTAGACTATTCACATGTGACTATCGTTCCTATCTGATAATAAATAGTATATATTTAATGGTAAGATGTTGATACTTTTAAATTACATAATATGTAGTTATGAAAAATAAACCCACAAATAAACACATGTCCACATACCAGATTAAATTTCTTTTCATTCTCTCACAAATTTATTCTGATAATAAGCTTTAAATGAAAATAAATCTATGGGTAGAGTATAGTATAGGAATAGGCTTAGAAAATAACTGAAATGAATTATCATCTAGTGTTTAATCAGTCATAAAATAGCTTTTATATAAATAGATAGTTTATAGAAAAGAAATTGAATGATATTGGTAAGTGTAAATAGATATTACACAATTAATGTATTTATTGATATCTTATACAGGTAACACATCATGTAAATGGGAAAAAACAACTTATCAACTGTTCCTAATGGTTGTTCATAATTAATCTTTTCAAATCCTTCAAAGAATTCATACATAGTTTATAGAGTTTTCATATTGGTCCTAGTTACTGTTTGGATTAGAAGTTAATAGTTTTGATCACGAATTAACATCAGTGTTACTCTGGTTTTTTGTTATTGGTTGTTAATCGTTTATCTGATATATCATGAACTAGTCTTTGTATAGTGTACCCTTTGAGTATCCAATCTAGCGGTATTATAAACTCGGTTACTCAAATCAGAATTATTATCCCATTATTATTATTATTATTATTGTATTAATGTAGTTGTACCGTAGAAAGAGGACAATATTTTAAATCATCAGTTATACAATATATATCCTTTAAGTATGCTTTTACCTAAATTCCCAACTTTTAGATTCATGATGATGTGATAATGAAAAACGTTTATAGTGATGTAAACCGTTATATCTTGTGTCCACTTTGTTCAATAACTAGTCATACACAATTTTTGTTGTTGTTTAGACTATTTATTCTCCATCAGACTAGAATTACTTAATGATAACATTAGGAGAGGTAACGTTATAACTCCATCAAGATGGGAAAGGGATTATTGTTAGGAGAAGTGTGGTATTTTATGGTAGATCATGTTCACGTTACAATATAACAAAGGAATACTTATCTTTCAGTTAAGAAAGTTCATCACATTTTTATGAAGAATGTACAACTTTATCGTTAATCACTTGTATTCTGAATCATATCGAATAACATCTCAAGCCACTGTTTTACACCATTTCTGGGATCTTAACAAAGAAGTCTTAATAGACGGACAGCTTCATTTCATACGGCAACAACACGAAATGTTAACTTATTCTAAATTTATTGTTAATTTGTTTGATACCGATAGTAATAGGACGATATCACGAAATGCATGTCTTTTTTGCCTATCTGTAATACACTTTATAACTGTAGTGTTTTATTTAGTATCAGATGGGTTTTGTGGATATTATAGTAATTTCAATGGTTAAGGTCATGAGTCATTTGAAGCTAGACCACCATGGAAAACCTGGAAGCACTGGACGGCCGTTTCGTCCTATTGTGGGACTCCTCAGCAGTGCGCTTAAATATTCTTTGGTTTTGAACAACATACATAATCATTATCATGTTTACTTCTGAACTCAACCATTTTGATTTCTTTGAATCAGAGAAATCAGGTTGTAAAATATAATCTCTTATATAACAATATTAAGTTTGTTCTCGCCTCCTGTGCCAACCCCAGTTTCTTCATCGGCTCAATTCTAATTAGTTGAATATCAATCGCTTACAGACATAATGTTTTATTCATTTCCTACTATATCTTACTTAATACGTTAGTTACATTTTTAAAATATGTTTACTCCTTCGTCTTTGTGGAATGTAGGATCCTCATGTGTATTTGTACACTACGAATTATTTTTGGTGTTATGTAAACATCCAATACATACTATACATGAAATGTGAATGGTCAAGGTTGAATGTATCGACATTCATTTTCTAGCGTATTATTATTTACTCGTTACTATGGTGACCTCTGTTTTAAATATTACTATTAATGTTCTATATGATCTGTTTTTATCGTATAAATAGATTAGAAATAAATTTCTCTATTTCATTTGATTTTGAACCAATTATTAATATTATTCATTAGATTTCATAAACTTATTGTGTTTATTACAGACTTTAAAATATATCTGTTAATAATTGTAGTTAGTAGTTTACGAATATTATTATAAAAGATTGTTTAGTAATGTTAATTACTTAGATGGATTATTGAAACTAGAATAATTAAAGCTTCCTAGTAATGTGTAATCTATTAATGCATTATTTATTTATTTATTTTAACACATAGATATTGGTACAAGGAGGCACCAAATACATATGCGCCGCACAGATCTCATTTGATATGTATGAGGGCTGTGATACTGTCCAGGTGCCCAAACCTAAGAAGGTGGTTATCTTAGGGGGCCACACCCCGAGCCTTCGACTTACGGGTCTGATCCACAAGGCAGTGGAGCAACGTCAGCAGATGTAGTTCCATGGTAGTCGGTGACCAATAAATGGTTCATATCCCACTTGTTTCGTTAGGATCCGGGAGCCCATGTGCACCATTGGTTTGGAATCAGGGTTTTCCAACTCCTTTAGATTGATCCACCGTGTCCACCAACTCGGTTAAAGCCTCCACCGGACATTCACTTTTCATCCTCTCAATCTCGTAAGCAACACCCTCATTGAGAGAAATCAGTGAGTAGGACTTCCCTGACAATGGTTGTATATGCGTGGCCATATGAGAGCATTTCGAGAGGGAGAGCTGACTCTTTCCACTCTTGGTCGTACTAGGGCATTTGGAGGCAATCTATTATTGATGTGAATGTACACATATAACCTAGTTTAATAACTGTACTTCCTACTGTACAATCATTCATTGGATAGAGAATGATATCTCCAACCTAAAAAGTGTTAAAACTTTAATAAATAATATGGTTCATTACTATATCTTGAATTAATTATCATAAGGTCTTCCTATTCGATCTATTTTGTGCTTGTTTAGAAACTTCAAGAAAAATATTCTTAATTATTTGAATATATAAACCGGCTTTACTGTGCTCATTTAGATCCAAGATCTATATCCAATATTTAACTTTGTTACTTTACTTAACAATGAATTAGTGCTAGTATTAATGATCTAATGTGAACGTTTTATATGACAGAATTATTGATTGAACTTCAAGAATTTCAGGTCGGTTTGTGGTAGTTTTTTTTTACACAAAGCAGCCATTCAACATCGTTTTTGTGTGTAAAACTCGTCACTTTCACACTGTTTGATTGAATCTAAGACTAATATAAACTATTATACTTCATCGAGCGAGGAACTATTTTTTAGAGAAATATATAATTAATCTATACGCTTTGGTATATGTCAGATATTTTATTTGATCCGACAAGATCTTATGATATCTGATCAGATCTTTATCACTGTACTGCATATGACCAGTATATAATATTAATCCCCTATACTGTAAAATACCATGTGCTTGCTAGTGACTAGCTTCGTGAGGGAATTCTCGGAGTTCTAGTGAGAAGCCGTGACCGGTGGAGCTAATCAGTGTCGGGTAGAAATAGGTGTCTACCTCAGTACAATGGAAGATGGTCGCGTATCTTGGTGGATTGGATTGATTGATGTTAGACATTAACACCATTAGATGCCGGCTCAGTGGTCCAGTATGTTAAGCGTTCGCGCGCAAGACTGAAGGCCCTGTGTTGGAATCCCGTGAGCGGGATCGTGGATGCGCACTGCTGAGGAGTCCCACAATAGGACGAAACGGGCGTCCAGTGATTCCAGGTTTCCAAAGGTGGTCTAACATCAATCGGTTCATGATCTCAATCAAAAACATTTATTATTATTATTATTATTATTATTATTATTATTATTATTATTATTATTATTATTATTATTATTATTATTATTATTATTATTATTAGCTACTCAGTACTGGTGCGCAACGTTTTTACTGTTAATGTTGTCACACAAATATGCATGCATTTTTAAGAATGTGTTTTCAAGATCACCCAGAGTTTTTAAGAGGATTATTTTCGTTAAACGAATGATAATACATGAAACTATTGATAACTGAATACTTCGATTAATTTCACACATTTCAGTTTTAAGTTCTTATTGTAGAGAACGTCAATCATTATGATGCATTGTAATTTATCAGATTACTTTTACGATCAATGTCATGTACTCTTCTGTCTCGTTTTAGTGTGGGACTCATCAGCAGTGACAGATAATTCCTAGGTTTCTAGTAAGAAGCCGTGACAAACGGAGTATAATTATGTCAAATCGGAGGCAGTCATTTACTAATGATACTAGACGATGGCTTCTCGATTTTACAAATTGATGGACTTTAGAATTATAAACCTATGTATTCTGACCCGTAGTTTTAAAGGTTCGAGGCCTAATACGAAAACATAATAATCAAGTCGTGAGTACCCACTGTTATAAAGTGCCATACTTTTCAGAAATCTCTGTTCAATCCTTTCTGGCTTCTTAATGGTTATTTAACTAGGGTCAGTAGTTCTTATTGTTTCCATCTGTGAAATTCAGCAGGTTTTCACAGATCTTTTGTAGTAATACGAATGAATTTTTTTATCTGTTCGGATTTTAAATAGTGACAAGTTGTTTATCAGAGTATTTAGTTTAGTAAATTACATATTTCTTTGATAATCGTCATCAGGAATAACCTATTCAAATATTATGTGAGTTGCATTTTATCGCTTGTGACCGCTGGCCAATATCATGTACCAAGTCACCAACCAAAAGCCTAATTGTAATTTGGTCCATTTCATATCTACTGTTTCCTCGATAGTCTAGTGTCCCCAATTCGATCAATTGCACCGCACTACTGACCTTGAGTCGTTGTAGCTAATTTCGTATTGATCTGTTATACGCAAGTTACTCTCTACCTCGAGTCTAGGAGTAGCAACCAGCCTCCAATTCCTGTTTTCAACGGACTTTTCAACAGATATACCGGACCACAACGCATCATAAAATGAAAAATTACAATTATTCACGAACAAGCCATAACTTACTGTTAAAGTGTTAAACTGTAAGAAATCGACTGATAACAAAGCAGGAATGGTGAATTGTGTAACAGTAGTTAATGGGTTAAACGAAAGATTACGATAAATAGATAGTATAGACATATTAGTCCAGTTAATCATTACTAATAGAATAAATTAATAATAGTAACTTTGGTAAACTTAGTCTCAACTGTCACAGTATTGTTCCTTTATAAAATTACTTTACTAATAATAGTAACAATTCACTTAATCAAAGAAAAAAATATAACTAGTACATAAATGTGGTACAACTCAATTATTGAATTGGGTTGAATGAACTACGTCAAGAAAAAAAGTGTGATTTTCACTCATTGATTAGGTCAATACTTTTAATTAGCACTATAGATAAATCAGGTGATCATTATCTTTATACTTCCTTCTCAAACCTTGATATATTATGTCTTTATCCAAACTAGATTATTTAATTATAAGATTCATCCTTCATTTTCTTCAACAAAATTTGCGGGTTCGCTAGATTTCTTGGAACAATGTATTTTCTACATATAATCATTCTGAGTGTCGTCTATTTCTGTGTTTATGTCAACATTCACTGTAATTATTATTTTCATATTTGTAAGATTATTATGAAAGTTGTCTGTATGATCATTCCTTCCTTGGTAGCCAATTAGTTAGTTGGAAAGTTGTTACACTCTATTCATCATTAAAACAATCTTTTTGTCTATGTATAATAATTTCATTTCTAAATTTTTTTCTGGTTTCTTACGGATATTCTTCATAAACTGTCTATTTCTTGGTGATTACGATTTCTTACTACTTATATAATAGATAAGTAGTTCATTATCATCTCACTTATTTCGTTGTGTATTGTCATTTTCAAAATTTAAAATCTTTTTATTTTCTTTGCTTCATTTAATCTAGACACAAATTGGTTCATGTATTAAAGAGGCATTTCTGCAATTTATGGTACATTTATTGAAAGACTATCGTTTATGTCTTGAACCTGTTCGTAATTCTCAAACGGATGTTATGTTTAATATTGAACGTAAGTAAAATTTCACAGTTGTAACATGTAATAAACATGAATTTATACTTGCAGTATTTTCCATCTGCTGAGGTATTGATGTCTAGCTTTTCGATGTCACCATAATAGGTGGTTGATAGTTATTAATCTTAAAAAATTTGATTGTAGTTATTATAATCTCTTTCTTACGGTTATGACCCAGCTATTCCTATTGCTTAGTATTCTCGGACACCGATTCACTCGACAAGTCCCCAAATCAGAACACGGTTGAACAGGAAGAGATTATATTCCAAATAACAAGGTTAGATGGAAGTAAGAAGCACAATAGCGGAAACGTTAGTATATTTATAGTTTTTACATGAGAAGATTCCCGAGTATTCTCCAACTATCGACTAGTGCTGATTGCATAAGAATTAGCCAATCAGCGTGCACCAAAGCAATCGTGCATTGAACTTGCTTTAATCCAGTCTATGTCCCTCTAACAGTAATCTTTGGGATATTGAGATGTAGATATCAGTGTTTAACACTCAATACCCGAAGGCTTTCTATATATTGTCAGTCAGTCAGTAACAACGTAGAACTTCGTACGTACGTACATCAGTTCGAGTTGCCACACCACATTAGCACAGAGATGCAGTTGTCGATTCAAATCCCGTAGTGGTAGAGGTAATAAGAGTATAAGCAGTAATCGGGAAGATTAGGGTTTGGAGATGTTATTTAAAGAGTATAATCCAGTGAAATAAATTTGGAAAGAGGAAAAAAGGGACATGAAGGATTCAGAAGATTAGAATTTGGGAGAACACAGAGAGTGGATGCACCTGCGCCATTGCAAACGATTTTGAGCCATGTCATTCAGGGTCTCTAACCATCGGTTGCTGTCATCTCGCGGTCCCCAACCAGGTAGTCTACACCTACCAACATGACTCAGTCCACTTGTCAGTGACTTCATGGACTTGTGCCATGTTTTGGTTTGGCCGCCCCTAGCTTTCTTCCAACCTACTCCTATACCACTGAACATAGCACGTCGAGGCAGTCGGTCGTTGGGCATACGTAACACGTGTCCCAGCCATCTCAACTGATGAAGTTTCACTACTTCATCAATTGATTTGCCATCCTTACCTAGTACCCGTTTCCTAACAACTGTTACTTACTCGATGGTCCCATGATATACGAGCAATGTTTCGAAGACACCTATGATCAAATACTAGTAACCTACGGATATCCTCTACTCTTACCGGCCATGTTTCACTGCCATAAAGTAGGACGGAACGAACTGCTGCGCAGTAAACACGTCCTTTGGTTGATAGACGGATATCTCGCCTACGCCATAAATGACGCAAGTTGGCAAAAGCTAGTCGAGCCTTCTGTATCCGTGCTGAGATTTCGTCACACACCAAACCACAAGGGCTGATGAGACTTCCAAGATAAGTGAAGCGGTCGACACACTCAACTACTTCACTCCCTATCACTAGTTCGGGTGTCGATGTAACCCAATCCTGAAGCAACATTTTGCATTTCGAGGGAGAGAATCGCATCCCGAACATGCTTGCATTGTTGCTTAGAGTGGTCAGAAGACTCTGCATTTTGTCAGCGTCTTCACCAAATAAAACTATGTCATCAGCATATTCTAAGTCAACAAGTGAACCTCCCGGTAGAAGTTCAACCCCTGTAAATTTAGATGAGGAGAGTGTTATCTCTAAAAGTACGTCGACCACAAAGTTGAACAAGAATGGGGAGAGTGGACAGCCCTGACGAACACCACTTGAGGTAATCAATTCTGATGACAGTTCGCCATAAGCTCTCACTCTACCAGTTGTGTTCGAGTAGAGAGCCTTTATAAGGTTAATGTACTTCTTTGGTACTCCTTTCAGTGACAAACACTGCCATAGAACCTCACGATCAACAGAGTCGAATGCCGCCTTAAGGTCGAGAAATACTACCATTGTGGGGCGTCTGAATGTGTGTCTGTGTTCTAGAACCTGACGTAGTGTGAATATCTGATCTATACAACCACGTCCAGGTCGAAAACCAGCCTGGTTTTCTCTAGTCTGCTCTTCACGAGCTTTGTTAGGCGTCGAAGTATTATTGAAGCTAATATTTTAGACACTATATTAGTCAAACTGATTCCTCTGTGATTGTCACAAGAGGACTTTTGTCCTTTCTTATAGACTGGCACAATCAGTGATTGAGACCAGTCAGATGGGATTACGTCCAGTTCCCAAATTCTTCCTTTACCTAGGACCACCATCCTTAAAAATCTCAGGAGTAAACCTGTCAGGGCCTGCTGCTCTCCCTCGCTTCAGATTTCCTATGGCTTTTTCAACTTCGTAAAGAGACGGAGGACCTACATTAACTTGCCATTCAGGTTGACTAGAGATCGTGGGAAACCGAAGTGTGGCTGAAGGCCAGTTGAACTGATCCCTAAAGTGTTCTGCCCATCGATCCAATCTCCTGGATTGAGAATGAATAATATGTCCATCTTTCTCTGAGATTGTTTCGCTAACGGTCGGGTTCCTAATTCCGGTTTCCTTAACGAGTCTGAACAATTGTCTGCTATTACCTATTGCCGCTGCCTTTTCCATCTCTCTTGCTTTCGCTACCCACCACTGTTCGCGATCATTGCGTAGACTTCTTGTCAGCTTGCGCTTAAGCTGACTCCGCTCTTCATTATGTTCAGAGCCAGGTGGAATGAGTTTCCGAGCATCTATCAGTGCGATAGATGCTGCTGAGATCCAGTGTTGCTCCCTAACCTTCTGGTTTACCTTACTAGCAGATATCACTGCTGTTTCCACAGCTTTTCGGATATCATTCCATGCTGCATCGGGGTGGGCATCACATACATGGCTGCCTAACTGTTTTCCTAGTTGTTCCTGAAATATACTCTTAGCTTGACTATCATTAAGTAGGCCCTAAGAGGTTTCCTTGCAGCGTCTTTCCTACGTCCAGTAAGACGCAAGCAAATACGCGCTCGCACTAGAGCATGATCTGAATCTAGGCATGTGCTCCAGAATGAGCGACAGTCTTCTATCGAGCCCCTCCATCGGTGGCTGATAGCGATGTGATCTATTTGGGTCCAACGTTGGGACGAATTCGGGGGTCGCCATGTTAAAAGATGTTTTTCCTTATGCTTAAAGTTAGTATTTGCAAGGAACAGGCGGTTATCTGAGCATAGCTGCAACAGACGGTCGCCATTATCTGTTCTTTGAGCCACGACACCATAAGATCCACCTAGGTGTCTTTCCTTATCGCTTAGTTTACCTACTTGAGCATTAAAGTCACCGGCCACTATTACTACATCCGAGCGCTAGCTTTTCGGAGAAGGTCCGAAAGCTTTCTGTAAAACTCATCTTTTACATCATCTGAGCTGCAGTCAGTGGGAGAATAGGCAGAGACGACGAAGAGGCAACGACGAGTGTCCCTATCTTTCCGGATTCTTACTGTTCCGTTCAGTCGGACAGCGCACAAACGACTGTCTACTGGGATCCACTCTAAGAGAGCTAGTTCTGCCCTAGGACTCAATGCTATACCTACGCCGGCGAGGCCACGGGAAGCAGAATCAGGGCTTCCAGATACACGAAGCGTAAATCGAGTCGGTTCTTTATTTTGGCATGGTGAGGTCAAATGAATGACGCTATTCGGATCCTGTATGCGCGTTTCGGAGACGCAGCACACATCGATGGCGCGAGATTCTAAAGTTTTAGCTAAGGAAGCCTGCTGTCCTATTTGGCAAAGTGTTCGTACGTTAAAAGCTCCTACGTGTAGTTTAGAGCGTGGTTTCAGGAGACCAGGAATGGCGTTACACGTACTCGAATCGTTTGCCCTAGCGGTGCGAGGTGATAAAGAGACGTGAGGAGGGTTAGTCATGGAGATAAGAGACGTATTAGGAGGTGTAGGAAGGATTTGAATGTGACCAACTTGGTCTCGTGTGCTGTTACGGGTATGAGGGCTGATGTCACTTCCCGGCTGCCCACACCGTTGAAGCTATATGTATTCAATCACTGCTAGGAAAGTTCTACTCACTGCCTTCGCACACCACGGGTGTTGTTTACGAAATTGAGGGAACGAAAAGAGAATGTCCGGTGCTTTAGCCGGGTTATTAGATATGGAGGATCCACCTAGACGAGTTGGGGAACCCTGATTCTAAACCAAAGGTGCACATAAGCTCCAGGATCCTACCGAAACAAGTGGCATATGAACCACTTATTGGTCACCGACTATCATGGGACTGCATCTGTTTACGTTGCTTCATTGCCTTGCGGATCAAACCTTAGGGTCTAAGGCTCCGGGTGTAGTCCCTTAAGAAGACCACCTACTTCGTCCTGAGCACCTGGACAGTATCCCTGCCCTCACAGAAATGAAGTGACTTGTGTGGCGCATATGTATTCGGTGCCCCTGTGTATCAATATTTATATGTTCAAATAAGCAAATAAAACTTCTCGTTATAACATTTGTCAGTTATCAGATGAACTCAGTGCTATATATATCATCTGAATTGTTTTTCATACTTATTACACTTTAATCCTATCTCTTTCCATTTATTTTTCAATCAGATTTCTTACGAGAATGCGCTGATAAGCATACAATACCATTTTATCGTGCTTTATTTGAAACACAACAATGGAATAATTTTGTTCGTGATCGAATTTACGCTTCATCACGTGATGAAGAATTAGATTATTTCGATAATCGTATTGAATTATTGCTGGAAAGTGAATCGAAATCTCGACTACATCCCCATCAACATCTTCATCGTTCTCGTAATAATATTAGTTTAACAACTATGAGTAATATATTCACAATTAAACGATCGGCATCATCGTCTCATGAACAACTGAGCATTACAAATAATCATAATAGTAGTAGTAATAATCATTTAAGCTATGCGGATCATAATAATCATTCAGAAGATCGATCAGTGTCAAGTAACACATCGATCAAAGATAGATCGGATGAATCGACGGATTCACAGCTTTCAAGTGATTTAGGGCTTTTACCTAATAATAAGAAGTGAGTGTTTTTCTCATCCTTGATTTCTTTTTTGTTTAATCAGTTATTTTATTTGCATAAAATCTAATACGATCGGGTAGTTGTATATGTCGCACAAAAAGAGATAACGTTATGAAGAAATGAAGGAAGGAAATACAGTGCATGTTACAAGAAAAACGATATCAGTGTAAATAAATAAAGATATTACCACGAGAGAAGATACAGTTTAGTTTTGAAATACAAACAGAATGGATCCCTTCAGTCGAAGAAATTTCTTGTCAGTTTTGTCAAGAATATAAGAAAAATTGAATAACTAATAGTTTCCATACTGAGTCGTGTTTGGTGGTATGTCAATCCTCGAAGGCACGTCCTCTATAGGATTTTAACTACAAGGTACTGATGGACTGATAGATACTGGTCTTATACAGCTTCATTTCATACCACGACATTATATCACAAATTGATCACTCTCCACCTTCCCTCCTAATCACAGTCTCGGTAATTAATCCACGAAATGAAAGCGCCTGCGTTGAATTTTCTAAAATATATCTAAACGATTAAAGCTAGAGCTCAAAGATGATGGTAATAAATAAACTATCATTACAGGGGCCGAACATACATTGCCAAAGATCAGCATTACTAATATGGTTTTGTTATTGAATGTTAGCAACTTTTTAGAAACAATAAAAAGATTTTCTTCGCTGACTTCATTGATATATATATGCATCATGTAGACAGGAACGTACAACATTCACTCTGTTATCAGTATATCGCAAGTAGTTTTCTTATCAGCTAGTCTCTAAAACTATTTTAGGCACGACATTTTTCTTTCTAACTTGAAAAATATGTTAACCTTAAAATTCACTCCAAATAATGGCCCTCTTCTATAGCATATGTTGCATATAGTATGTGATTATATTAATAATTCAATTAGATTACACATTTTGTTCAGATGTACAGATAATAACTATACGATAACTAAACTGTCGAGTTAATGAGTTGTAGCCAACCCCACCTTATCTACTTGCCTGGTTCATACAATCTGGTGATTATTATTAGCTCTCACACTTTGAGTGTGGTTCATACACAGGTACCTGGTGAATGAGTTGATTGTATTTTAATTTCAATCCAATAAAAGTTAGGTTCTATGGTTATTTAAATAATATCTTCAATAAATTGTGTTTCACGTATATTAAAGTATTAGCTAATGGCTGAAATATACAAGTTTAAGGTCTAGAAATAATAGAGTATTGTTTAGATGGACAATAGACACTTAGTGGTTGAAGGTTAAATGAAACATGCTGCATTGTCTAATTTTGCGCATGTCACAAACTGTTTCTCATCATCAACTTCCACGACATCTAACCTCGATATGCGTTACCTGTCATTCTCCTTCTACAACTGAAGTCGCGAATCAAATTGATCACATTTCTATATGCATTTGATTGCTTAGTTGCTCTTATACATTTCTGGAATACAACCAATTGTTATCTTAAGCGAATCGGTACTAGAAAATTGTCACTACTTGTTTATTTATTTAAACACATAAACATTGGTACAAGGAGGCACCAAATAGATATGCGCCACATAAATCATTCGATTTATGTGAGGGCTGTGATACTGCCCGTGTGCCCAGACCGAAGCAGTTACATACGAATAACAAACGAAGTCAAATAATCATGAGGTTTGTATAATTGGGCTAGGATTTTAGTACAGAAATATCATTAAATGCTTTAGTTCAATTCATAATTATATTTATCGGTTCATTAGTCCGACAAAATGACAATGAGCTAATGATATGAATTGACCTCTCACCAACGAATCACAATCTAGTCGATCTAGCTTTAGTCAAATGCAATTTTTTTTTAACTGGTTGTTTTCCTTGTTTCAATTAGTTTATTTTTATTCTTTTCCTATCCATTTTTTAGTCTGTGTATAACAGTTATTAGTCCTCCATGTTGGCCAGTTCCTGAATTCGTCGACACACCTCAACTGCAACACTTATTATGGACAAAAGAACATTCACTCGGTTTTTTTCCAACTAATATTAATTCTGCATTATTAGACTTATTAGCTTCAAGAGCATTTCTTTTAAAAGCTACTTTGTCAAATAATTCTATAATCACACCAATGTTTAATGTTAATGATAACCCTGATAATTCCAATCTAATTACTACATTGATAACATCAGTACCAGAAGAGGTTAAAAATAAAGAGAATTGCATTTCTTTTAATTCTATCACCTGTAGTGATATGCTTTTATCACCAACTCCTGTCCACTGTTGGTCAAAATCCCCAGTAAATACCAATATATTAGACCATAATCCAGATTCTCGAACACCGACTGGAATGTCAATATTGATGATGACAAAACTACAACTTAACACTACTCAAAGATTTGGTTCATTAATGTTAGTAAACAGTCCATCTCCACTAATTATTCGTTCAAATCGTCCAGAGAATACGAGTTTAATTGGTTTGAGTACAAAATATTGTTTACCAGTGAATAATGCAACTATTTTAAAGCGTACATCGCAAGAATTACGATATACGCTAAATTATTGTGAGTTGAATGGAAAATAGTTTTTTTCCATGTAATAAGTTCTAATAATTATTTTTTCACATCTTTTCTAGAGGAGACAGATAGGTTAAAAAAACCCACTGGGTTTACACTGATTTTCTATTAGTTACTCTAAGCAGTCTTAGTAAGTTAATTGACATTCACTAAGATACAAGATTGAATGCAACAAATATAGAGATCTATTTGTTTACCTGATAAAGGATCAACATATTACTGCAAAATAAACATTTTTCCTGACACAACTTCTGTTAATACAGCAATACATTCACCTTTTTCAAAGAAAAGACCATTTTTTGTTAATGTGACGTTTTCTTGTTACGTGCTCGTTTCTTTAAAAATTCACTAAACTCGTCAATAATGTGACTTTAAAAAAAACACAGAAGTAATATTGTCTATTAGTTCAATTCTACTCCCAGTATGCACCTGTGTCCTATTCACTAATTGACACATCAACCAATAAATAACAACAAAGATGTTAATGTTTATTGGTTCTCATGCCCCTTCTAACTCAATAACCAATCAAAAGACGAAGATAGAATGCAGATCAACTTTCAGTTGTGATCATTTCAATCATGATTTTTAACTTACACAGTAATATTCCTAAAATAGCTGACCACACAGCACCAGAATTTAGGAATTACAATATATACGTAACTTAGTTATAACTAATACGAAATAGGAGTAATAAATAAATATTTATATAATGGTAAATCTCGACTAATAAGATATAACAATGATTTATTTATCAAACAAAAGTTTAGAAAAAAAGGACGATTTCATCATGGAACAATCTAAGGATGTACCATTTGTACACTAAAGATATAGATAAATGGTCTTTCATATAATCGCCTAAAAAGTTATAATTCCCTTCAATTCTTTTCATTATGTAATTATGTTTGTTTTTTTGACATTTTCACTCTTCTAGGTATTAGCATTTCAGAAACTGATGATTATACTAAAGTCAAGTATTTAGCAGGATCTGCCTATTCAATTTGGTTTATGTTATTACCAGGTTATCTATCTTCTGTGTATAAATACTATACAGATGAAATTGACAATATAAATCATTGTGTGAATAAAACTGAAATTGTTAATGAATATCATAATGCACAACAACAGAGTGGAAGTACAGGGTGTAAATTTTTCAATTCTATTATTAGTAACAACAATAACGATAATAATAATGGTAATTATCTTGAAGTAATGAATGTAATTAAACAAATTATAATACAATCGTTTGGTGTATACAAGAGAATACACGACTATGAACTTGAAGTTCCTGATCAGGTTAGATTTTGAATTATTAATCAATATACAATCTCATTTACCAACCTTTTAACCTATTCTCTGTATATATATATATATATATATATATATATATATATATATATATGACTGTATCGAAGCAATCTGCTCAGGATATGGATATGCCAGAAGAAACTGATCAATTATAGTGAATATTTGTTGACTGAGATGGTTAGGGTATATGTTATTCATGCCAAAGCACGAACTAACTGGACACGCGATGAATGCTGATGTAGGAATAAATTGGTACAAAGCTAATAGTGATCAAACCAAGATACGCCATCAGTCTCTGAAGATACTAACTCTTGGAATAAGTCATGTGGATAAATGCAGATATTTTAGTTGGAATCCACGTGATTATCGTAACTCTATGGTTATCGAATTTCGGTAACATAAATCAAAATCATCTGCGATGGCTTAGATGCACTTACTCCTTGCCTTTCATTAGAGCCTGAGTCCCAAAGTCTCCTTGTGCCTTTTCTTCTGGCTTCTACCCTTAATCTTTTCCACTATTGTTACTGTTACTACTCCCACTATTTTATTTCAATGTGTTTATGTGGTACAGAAACTTGAACTGATGCACGTACGTGTCAGGTTCTAATTTGACGAATAGCTTAAGCTTTCCATATATTGCTGAATCCTTCTGCGTTAAATAGAAAAGAAGGCCTTTACTATCCATCCGACTTAAAACATCTTTTCGAGCTACTGTGTCTGATTCTGTCCACATCTCATACTAATATCATATATACAAACTCAACTCTCCTTTCACATTACAAACATTACAATTTTTATCTGCTAGCACACACGCACGCACACATTCACAAACATGTCTTATATAAATCATCTTACCGGAGTGATATGACATTGACTTGGCCGGACTTGCTTCATAATTGATGGTGCCAACTATTTTTGCTTCGTTTCTTTGTAATATTTAACCTAGGGTTAACCTAATCTGCTTACTTATTCTCTGAAGAAATGGCTTACACTGAGTCAAGAAACGTCAGAAAACTTATTTTTTTTTCTACTCATTCGAATATTAACAAATATGCTATTAATATTAATAAAACAGTGATATCTGTTTTTTGCTTGTGGTGTAGTATTTTATCTCTAACATTATTACTTGATTGTTTCAGGTTGCTTTACGAATATTGTTAGTGTTATTGTATCAAAATCGTATTGAAGATTTCGATTTACTGAAGTTCATTAATTCAGTAGACTGGTCATCATCGTCATCTGGAATTGCGAATCATGTAAGCTTTGTTTCTTTTTCGATAAATATGCTAGTATTTATCAGTTTATTTGATGACTCTAATACTCTGACAGAGACTACTAATGCCAGTGTTGTAGCAGTCATTTCATCCTTTGTTGTTTTCCACTAGACTACGTTTATGTCCGAGTATTCTCTATCTAATCATTTTAGACGCTTCGTCATACACTACTCAATTTGAATATCAGTAGATGAATTCGTAAGTCATTGTAATCATGAGCTAACCTAGGTTACATCATTGAAAACCTGGAAGCATTGGACTGTCGTCTCACTAATGACTAGCTTCAAGAGGAAATTTCCAGAGTACTATTAAGGATCCGTGACCAGTGGAGCTAATCCGTGTTGCGTGTTACTCAGTTACCTACCGCAAATAATCGAAGGTGGATGCACACTATCGTGTATTGATTGGTGTTAGACATTAACACCGTTGAATGCCAACTCAGTGATCTAGAGTTTGAACGTTCATGCGTGAGATCGGAGGTTGTGAGTTCGGTATCCGCGTTCAGGATCGTTGCTGAAAATTACTGAAGAATCCCATACTAGGACGAACCAGGCATCCAGTGTTCTCGGGATTTACTGGTGGTCTAACTTATATTAGTCCATAACTTTAATGAAATTCAACTATTTCCACTATTCATTACTGAGAATATACATGTGCAATATTTGGTCCAGTCTAATATCTGTTCTTATGTAATCCATATGTTGTTTCAATATCATATTGTTTAAAATGTTGATTCTTATAAAGTACATGTTTACTTAGTTAGTCTAGTTTACTCAATGAATTTGTCCATGTGTTTTTGAAAAATACCGTACCATCATACAACCATTGAGACTTAGCGCAGGTGCATTTACTCTTGGTGTTCTCCCAAATTCTAATCTCCTGAATTTTTCATGTCCCTTTTTTTTCTCTTTCCAAATTTATTTCACTAGATTATACTCCTTGAATAACACCTTCAAACCCTAATGTTTCCGATTACTGCTTATACTCTTACTACCTCTACCACTACGGGATTTGAATCGACAACTGCATCTCTGTGCAAATGTGGTATGGCAACTTGAACTGATGTACGTACGTGAGAAGTTCTACGTTGTTACTGACTAACTACTGACTGACTGATATTGAGACTTGGTCTCCATCTGAAGTACGATTAGGGCGAATGAATTAAAAATTAGATAATATAAATAATAATAATAGTTATTAGAAACAAGATTACCGAATTTTTCAGCTTAATTGTATCAGTGATAAATTGATAGCTGTTTCCTTTTTAGTCCACAAGTTTTTATTTGAATCTTTAATTAGCTACTCTCACGTAGCATATAGATGCAAGTTGCATAATTTTTTTTCTAGAATTTTTCATTTCTGTAAACTTGAATTTAAAATGTCGACAACGTGACCTCTGTTGATCCATTGTCAAGTTTCTGCAATGTTGAGAAAAATGGTCACTTTTAATCATAATACATTTTACAGTTGGTTAACCCTGTAATTTCTTCACTTTTAAAGTTGAAGTGTAGAAAAATAAGTTTTTTTCCGTAACTATAAGTCTAATTCTATTTTAAGGTTTGTTAAACTATGCTCTCTCTCTTATCACAGATAGTAATTCAATATTTCAACATTTTTTTTAGATTTACAAAGCATTTGAGAAAGAGCTGAGAGAACACGAAAGATTGGAAAACGAACGTTTGATGTCCACATCTAAACATCATAGTCATCGTCGTTCGGCTTCTGCCGATACTGAACTGAATCCATCTACACAAATGAATAGTTCTGAAAATACAAGTTCGTTTATACATATATAAAAAACCATTTTATTGTCAGGTTGTTTCTGAATTGTTGTGGTTTTAATAAACTTAAATAGATGGATTGTGGTTAGCAATAGAATTCATCGTGTTCGTTTCGTTCTATTACGGACTCGTCAACTGCATATACCTGTATCCTAGTATGATACTTATATTGAAACGTGGAACGAGTAATTTTCGCTTCAAATATCTAATGTGTTATCAACTGAGATACTGAGTTCAGATAGCTAGTAACATGTTCAACATGTGTAATGTTTATATCATTATTAAAAATGAACGGGATTATCCCGTTGTCGATAGTTAAGATTAAATTTCGACCAGTCTTTATTATACATGTGCGTCCTTTGTGGATATATATATATATAATTTTATCCTAACTTGAACAAGTGCATATTTATACTAGTTCCTTCTTGGTTTATAAATAACTAATACATATCAGTTAGATTTCTATCACCCTTACTTTTTCTTCTGGTTGACTGGATTATGAAGACCTCCACATCTGAGGGGAAGCACGGAATACAATGGACAGCTTGGAATCAATTAGGACTTCCCAGGCGGTCGGACCCTTCTATCGCATACACACCAACAAATGCAGATGAAGCCAACTAGTGTAACAGCAGCTTCTGCTACATCAATGTGCCCCAGCATACATATAAGAAAAACCAAGATCCTGAAATATAACACGAAGAACACCAACACAATCACATTTGATGGAGAAACTCTGAAAGAGGTGGAAACTTTCATGTACCTGGACAACATCATCGATGAACAAGGAGGATCTGATGCAGATGTAAGGGCGAAAATCGGCAAAGCAAGGACTATATTCCTACAGTTGAAGAACATATGGAACTCAAAACAACCGTCAGACAACATCAGAGTCAGAATCTTCAATACGAACATCAACACAGTTTTACTGTAATGGGTTGATGTCGGTAAAAATTTCAGCACGGATTCGAAAAGCTCGTTTGACTTATGCCACCTTACGTCACCTATGGCAAAGGCGAAATATCCATCTATTAATAAAACGGCGAGTATACTGCTGGGCAGTCCATTCTGTTTTAATTTACGGCAGCGAAACATGGCCATTAAGAGTAGAAGACACTCGTAAGCTACTAGTATTTGACCACAGATGCCTTAGAAATATTGCTGGCGTCTGTTGGGATCACCGGGTAATTAATGGTGAGGTTAGACGCTGGGTATTAGGTTATGATGGTAAATCAGTTGATGAGGTTGTGAATCTTCATCGACTGAGATGGTTGGGCCACGTGTTACGTATGCCGGACACCGATTACCACGACGCTCAATGCTGACTAGTGTTGTGGATGGTTGGAAGACATTTAGGGGCGGCCAAACCAAAACGTTGCATCAGTGCTTGAAGTCACTAACTTCTGGTATGAGCCATGTTGGTAGATGCAGACTACTTGGTTGGGGTCCGCGTGACTATCGTAAACAATGTTTGGAGACTGTGGGTGACATGGCTCAGAATCGATCCTCTTTGTCTTCACTTAAACTAAGAGATTAAATTTGCTTCATATCTTTCTTTCTGCGAACTAATTCTTTCTTCCTGTGCTATATCGTTATATGCAATCTTTCTTTTATATATTACCACCACTGAATTAACTAGTTCTATGAATCCGGTGTTAATCTTGTTGTGCTATAAAGTGTTTTTTTTATTGAATGTAGCTGGCGTCATAGTACCTCAACCGTTTAATTCATCTGATGATCTTACTGATCAAGGATATTCAACATTGAATATACATGAGGATAAGACAAGTTCAGATCAAGACTGGTCACCTGTTGTTGACCAATCTACAAATATCAACAATGATTCAATGTCATGTGTTGTTTCGACCGATGATAATCATCCACTTCCAATGGAACAACATCAACGAATTCAAGAATCATCTGTTATTGGTAACGGTGACGACACTTTATGTCATCACAGTTCACAGTCAAAAGAACACATAACTAGTACGGTGTTTTTCTAGTATACAAACATATTATTTATATGATTTATTCTGTCAAAGTGTACAGTTGATCATTTTGTTTTCCTAATTGATATAGGATCAGATACACCTGGGGTTCTGAAATAGTGTGCGTCACATATAGGTATATTGCCAGGGGTCTTAAACCAAAGCAGATGATTTCCTTAAGGAGCCACTCCTCGAGCCTTTAACCCAAAAAGTTTAATCCACTTGCGACGGAGCAACGCATGGTGATGTTGTTCTATGATTACCAATGACAAGGAATATGTTCATGCACTAATCGTTACCTCGGAATCACAGAGACCATGTATACGGACTACTTAGTATCAGGATTTCCTAACTCTCGTAAATAAATCCACCATATCTAGTCCGGTTTACATGTCAAACGTCAGCTTTTTTGTCCTCTCACTTTCATAAGTAACACTTCTGGACGAGTGAAGTTAGTTAGTAGCACTTCTCTGTCATAGGCTCAAAATGCACGGGCCTTTAAGAGCATTTCGAAAAAAATATTGGATTCTCTTTGCACTTTGGCGTATCTGGGCAGTTCAGAACAAAATGGCTTACTAAAAATTTTTGAATTAAATAAAGTTTTACGCTAAGATTCATTAAGAAGTGTTATATTACATATTCACTGTCAACTATTTCTTGAGACAGATATCTTACCGTGTTTATATCGTCTTTTATATCGATACAGTACTCATTGTGATTTGAATTCCAACTTAGTTAAACTCATTTTACTAAAATCAAGTTGATGTCATGGAACTGACTAGTAGTCGGGATTTTTCTTTCTTTCTTGCTATCTTTCTATCCGTATATATATATATATATTCTATCTGGTAATTAATCATCTTTTACAGGTTGCAGTTCAAATACTATCAGCCAATCTATGCCTTCTTCCAGTTTAAATTGTCTTCAAACATCAAGCTTGAGTAATGTTGAACAATCAGATCCAACTATAGTTATTGGTAATGATGATGAAAATAATGTAACACACGTAAGGGAAAACCCTTCATCAATAGTGGAGAATCATATTAGTGCTCCTGACACTGTCAAGTCTGTCTCTGTCTCAGCTGACGTTATTAATGATCACAACAATAGTAGTAGCAGTAGTAATGGTACCAATCTCAGTGATGATGATTCATGCGCAGATGATGATGAAGATTCTGAAAATGAACACATTCATTACGGATATAATTTACTATCATCAGCGCTATCAAAAATCAAACGTCCATTCCTTCAACATTATAATACTACTACTACTACCACTCATAATCCGTCATCGTATCATCGTACTCCTTATTCACATCATAGTAGTATAGATGTGACTCGAGATAGTAAACATTTATTATTTTCAAAATCATCTAGACAATCATTTGATGATAATTCTTCGTCAATTAATGTTATGAGACAATCAGCGCATCATCAAAATATTATGACTAATAGTCCGACTACCACTACTACCACTTCTGTTACTACTACTAATGATCATTCAAATTTGACAGCTACACTTGTGGATAATAATAATAATAATGTTGATAGTGATGATGATGTTGAAGACAACGACGAAGACAATGAAGATGCTAACGCACAGACCAAAGTTTCAGTTGTTCATAATGCATTGAACTTTTTTAATAGGTAAGTGTCATAAAAAACATGACATTATTTAAAATTCCTCCAGGAAATAAAGATCTAAAAAAATTTTTTTTTAAAAGAATTGCTAGATTAAACAATCGTTTTCAAAGACTTCTTCTTTTACATATTCTAGTGTAGAGAACCTGACGAAGTTATCGATAGTAATTGTTCTGTTCAATATTAACTCTTTTTAAAAAGACAAATCTTTTTATCATTGTCGAGACGTCTTTAATCAAATAGATTTATTATAGGAACAGATGTATTTTAGTGTTGGTTTGTTGTGATTGTTCGCTTTATATCTATCAAATCAATGACTTACTCTAGACTAATGAAAAAGAAACGACCAAAATTTTAACACCTATTGGTCTACATGCTACTTGTAGCCCAGTTTCTGAATTAGATGATTTTGGGAAACAGATTCTAACTCTATTGTTCATTATCAATATAACTCAAAAACTCTTATGATAATATATACTAAATACTTGATCACAAAGTACTACACATAGAAAATCATTGTGTACACAAGTGAGTCAAAAATGGTGCAGAGCGAAGTAGTGTGGAGGAGTAATTAATCAATGATGATTCCGGAACAGTGGAACACATATGGAAACAATTTATGAATCAAACTAAAGCTTTCAAGTACAAGAATATAAAAATGCAACTGTCCAAGTATTTGATAATCGCACAATAAAAATATAATCGTCCTAGTATGGGACTCCTCAGCAGTGAACATTCAATTTCATGAACGTAAGAAGCAAACCTGTGACTTTTAGTCTCGCTCGCAAATGCTTAAATTCTAGACCACTGAGTCGCCACACAACAGTGTTAATGTTTGACAATAATCAATCCACGATATACTGCGCGACGAACTTCAATTGTTTGTGGTGGGTAACTGAGTCACATCCTATAAGGATTAGCCCCACTGATCACGGCTTCTTCCTACAAAATTGATAGTATTGTTAGCTTCCCAAAAGTCTGTTATTCATAGTTTAATACTTGATTCTCTATGTAGTCGCCAATAGAGCACATACTTTTCACTTCGTTCTCATCAATTACACTCCTCTTATCCTTACATTTTGTTTGATTTACCATTGCACTAGACTTACGAAAACACGATACTACTCCATAATAGTCGCGTTAATATGTTGTCCTGTAATCGGTGCATCTGACCAATGTATTTCTATCCTTAACAAAATAAACAGATCTTAGAACCTTATACACAAATCTGCACTTGGTTGCATGATATGGTTATTCATTCACTAGGCACAATTGAGATGACTGATTGGATAGTTGAAAAAGACAGTAGTTGCTAAAATATATTTAACCCTAGCCAGATATTCTCAATTCCATGAACTGATTTTCTCCCTCTTAGTACTTTGAATCCAAGTAATACTTTCACATGATCAGTGGTTACATAACAGTTATCCATCAATATTTTTCGAGTTCAGAAATAGTTGTTCCTGGACAGGGCAGCCTACTGTAATTTGTTTTTATACGAGTGTTTAATTAATTTATTAATTCAATAATAATCTTAAAATCAAATTATACCATTTTATCATGAAATAGATCTACATCGGATTTTATCAATCGTATCAATATGAATCGATCTTTATTAGATTGGCGTTCTCTTATTCCAAGTTTATCCACAAATCCAACTCCACAATCAGGAAGACGTGCAACTACTTCAAATTGTTTTACAGGTTCAAATTTAACTAATCAACATGGAGGTTGTCATGTTCAACCACAAAATCAATATTATCCTTTACCACCACAATATCAACCACAAAGTGAACGTATTTCACGTGTTTCATGGTCTAAACCATCATGTATAGAAATGAAGAATACTGATTCAACTTGTAATCAATCTTCTGATAATATCCCATATACTAATACACATAAACTATCCGACTCTGGATATCTTGTAAATCCAATGAATAGTAAATTGTTGGATATGAATTATCATTATTATGACAATTATTATATCAATAGTAATGGTAATTATCAATTAACTAGACAATTTCCACAGGTTAATAATGCTTTAAATAGTGTTTCGTCAAATCATTATGAATGTGAGTATCATTCTTCAGGTAAGACAATTAGTATTACAAGATTACATTGTTGAATTTTGACTTTATTTAGTAATTAAAAGTTTATTATTTTCGTTGTTGGTAATAATTCATGAGAACTCTATGGAACAAAAAAATATTTAGTTCAGACGTGTGTAATATTATGGCGAAAGTATGTGACAGTGTGTGTGTGTATGTATATACTTGTTAATGTGATTGTCAACATGTATAATCATTCTATTGTGGATCAAGGCTCGAAGTAAAGTTGCCCAAGAGTTGCACATATATCGAATACAATCAATACAAGAAATAATGTTCATTCAAGTATGAAGTGTTGTTGTTTTAACTTGTTGATAATGTATTCTTCAAAATATTAGCTGATACAACTTAAGATAGATGGTGTCAGTGTAAATACCCATAACTGCTCATTAGTCTAACTAATTTACGATTAGTAGTGTGTTAATGGCAATATACTATATATTATATACTCGTATTCCGGTTTATTTTTTGAATTCCTTCAACAATATATTCCTGTTTTACAAAATTCCTCAAGATGTCGAACCCAGAATTGTAGTTCAATCGATCTATTAATTTTTTTATTATTGGTTTGAATTCAATTACTTTAGATTTTAAGTTTCATAATTGATAAATGTTTACATGTAAGGAGAGCGATACAGGATTTTCGTTTCTTTCATGAGAGTAATCATCAATAATATGAAAGCTTTAATACTGCCCTGGGTATCCAAGCTAAAGCAGGTAATCACTTGATGTCCGTTTTCGTTCTCTCATTTTTATGATGATATTCGTCATTTCAAGACGATAAATAGGTTACGTACACACAGGTATATGAGATCATCTAGAACTAATGCACTAAAAACCCTCTTTCAATCGACAGTGCTTCATAAAATCAGTATCGACATATGAAAAGATTACAATCAACGTTGTAGGATGATAGTTTCTTAAATTATTAGTTAAGAAGTCACAAATTATCTTTCGATAAAGTCTCTAGAAACACAAAATATGCCAGGAAATGTTTTATCCAACCAGCACCAAATAGAAGCTACTCAAAAATATCTAGAAAAATGAAGAATCACGTGACTAAACGATTGCCTCTTCCGTTGCTAAATTTGGTATGTTGCTAGATAAATCTAGAAGTCAAGTGTCATATGAGCTCTTAATCTTCTCTATGATCCGAGTTGAAGTGTGGAATTAGTTTGGGGTTGTAGGACATGGCTATGAAATCAGTAATAAGCCTTGCAGTAGCAAACGTATCACTACTCAATATAGATGACATAATATTTTCAATATATTTTGGAAAAAAAGAAGCTAAAATGTTGATATAGATGCTTGTCTTTTTTTCATCTAGCTAATCACGTTGATGATTCAAACTCGCTGAATGATATGTGGATCAATGTCGCTGGTCCATTACTGGTTGGCGATGTTAATCGGCGTATATCACCTGCCAATACACGTACAATACATTTGCAACAGTGTTTATACCAACAATATATGTACAATAGTACATCACCATTATCGGTACCAGCTCCATCATTTTATGTCAATCAAAATGAATCATCTCATGTTATCCCAACACTGAATAATACTTATTATGGATTAACAACACCAAAGCATGGTAATTGTTCTTCAGGTAATTTGCTATTATGGTCTAGTTTAATTAAATTGAATGCTTCATTAAAGTCTACGACTGTTTATAGTAAATTTCATTTATTAATCTCCTATTGTTCAACCGATCGTTCAAGTACTTCCATGTTGAAATATTGCAACTTTATTTCAGTTTTTATATCGACAATTGATGGAGTCTTCCCGCAAATAATTTCCATTATGACCTTTCGAAATTATAGGAAGTAATGTTAGTTGAAGCACAAGTTTTAGATAATTGCTTCACTCATTTAAGGTCTATTCGCACAGCTAGCGGGATGCGAGTGCTACATCACAAAGTTGGTTCGGTTAACAATTTAGTACATAAATTACCAAGAAGTTTCTGAGATCCATGTGATAACACTCAATCCTCGCTAGATCTTTCGAAGCGTCTAGGTCACTCGATTGAGATACACGCGAAACCGAAGTTCCAAAACAACGATTTGTCCATAATAGTGGTTCTTTATTCAATAATACACTAAATTTAGTTACAAACCTCAACCTGTGAGGTGTCTGGGGCGTTTAAACGCGTCCTGTAACAGTACCATAAAGAATAATTACAACATACGATAGTACAAAGGACAGCTAATAACTGTGTCTATATTTGACAACAGTTTATGAACAACCGAAACCAGAACCAAGTGCAAAACAATATGGAAACTGTTGCGTTTAAACAACCACACGAAACTGTGGATAACCGCTGCAGTGATTAAGGCACAGTAATTAAAATAATAAATACTATGATACGTACAATAAACGTAATAAGTATATGTGAACATTTTAGAATATCACACTACAACTTGCTTTACAACGTAGGTGTAAAATTGTTGGGAATACAACTGCTTACTGAATGTAAATAAGTAGTACAAAACAATATACAAAAGAGTGGAAAGGGATCGGGTGGAACAATGTAAGACAAACTTAACAATCCTTAGTTTTTCAACAAATACTGGGACGGCTCAGAATCAATCACAATGGCTCAGATTCATTCATTCTTTAGGATCAGTCAGATCCAGCATTCCGATACCCCTCACAATATACATTGCACAAGTGAATGGCTATCTGATATCAGTGTCTAGGTGGATCGCGCATTAGCGTTTGAGGCGAATAGTACTGGGTTCGAGTCCTGCTGAGAACATCAGTCATGGAACCTACGTATACTCGGCTGATGTGTCTTAAATGCGACGAAATGTGCCTCCTGGATTCTGTCACTAGCCACGTTTTATCTATTCTATATAACCTTTTGTCATAATGACTATATCGAGGCAACTTGCACAGGGTACACTTATGCCGGTTAAGACGGATCGAAACTCAGTCAAAATAACACTATTTACCTTTTTTCAGATAATTCAACCACTTCAATACCAGTTACAGTAGCGACAATAACAACTCCAAATACTGCTTCACAACAGCTGACTTCGAATCCAGATGATCATCAAACAACTTCAGTAGTTAGTGATTCTTGTTTATTTTCAAAAATCACAACACCAACTGTTCAGTCACAATCCCCGCTTCTTAGCCATAGTGATAACAGTAGTAATAAAGAATCATCACCATCTTTTTCCTCCACATCGACAACAATATCAGATGGTAGCCAACTTCCTAACGTTAATGGAAACAATAATAATAATATTATTACTCATTTGAATGTATTCATCACAACTTGTTCCACATGTCCAAAGTGTAAACATTATGTTTATGATGAAGAGATAATGGCTGGTTGGTCTACAGATGAAAATGACTATAGAACATTTTGTCCATTTTGTAAAACTTACTTTATACCACAATTGTCAATACGTATATTTGGTGATACATGTGGAGGTGTTGGAGGTGGTGTTTATAATCAGTCAGCAAAATTACAACAACGTCAACAGTCAAGAGAACAACACTTACGTACAACTTTTTCTCAATCGTCGAATAATCCGTCCAATCTCCAGTGTGATAGAAATGATTCAACTGAATCAATTCAATCTAAATCATGCACCTCAGCACCAGTGCAAAGTACTTCGTAAGTTGTTTAGATATATATGTATGAAATCAATAATTGTTGGTCTATGCTATATTATTAGATGGAGACTACATCATTGAGGTACCCGCTATGAATTGTTAGACGTTGAATGATTTTGTTCAGTTTCTTTGAATCATATGAGCCAACTTTTGTATCACCTATCTAACACTAGTTCAAATACAATAATTCATAAACGTCGATCAAAGTACTTACTAAGCAATATTGATAATTAAACTAGATCTGTTAATGCGTTTTCTTATGTATATGGCTACTTGGATGTGTTTTTATGGTAGATAAATAGGCAGCTCATTGGTCAAAACACTCGATTTTCAACTACTAAGTTGTAGTCTCGAACCTCGTACCACTCCAGTTTGGTTTACTGGATAATATCACCAGCCTTTATATTTAATATTTAGAGGAAAGCCAAGTACGTGAAAGTGTTTCTCTACTAGCTGTAATTCAACAAAATGATCTTTAACACTATTAAAGATCGATAGGTACTCTTTTTTGTTACCTCCAATTTTCATTATTATTCAATAACAGACAAAGAAATATCTGCATTGAGTGTTACCATTGAAGTAACTGCTTCTATGAATTTGGTGACCATGTTGTTGTGCTGATGAGGTATATGGTATCTTGGACAGTATATATATATATATATATATATATATATATATATATATATATATGCCTGGTCCTACGTTGTAGCTGATTGACTACATTGAATGTATGTACTAAGTTGAAATGAAGTTCATTTTCTGTAAGGGAATTCATTGTGAATTATAAAAGCATTCATTAGTTTAAACTTTTCTTCTGTTTAAATTTCTCTCCTTGTCTTATTTCTGTTTGATTGTTTGTTTGTTTGTTTTTTAATCCCTAAAACAAATTGGATAAATTCATTTATTCCCTGTTTCTATACAACTTAAACATGGTTCTACCAACATATACACACTGTTCACTACCATTCAGTATGGGTCTAATGGAAATGACCGTAAGTTTTAATTGTAAGATTAATTATTTTAATCATTACTATTGTTGTTATTTGTATTATGTATAGTTGTGATTGATTCTATTTTATGTAACTATCTCCTATAAAATACAATACCTTTTTGAAGAAAGTTCAAGGTGACCAAATCAAAACATGACCTTTGTCCCCATAAAGATATTGATTATTGGATGGGATGATATAGGCAGATGCAGATTATAAGATTTGGGTTCATCTGATTGTTATAAAAAATGTTTAGAAATTATGTGTGTTGGTATGACTACAAATTGTAATACGTAACGCTGATGTATTCATTCTATGTCCTCACTCAGATCACAAGTTTCTAAATTGCCTTAAAAAAATTTTTATTTCATCTTTTATTATTAAATCCCAGACCTTTTCCATTATCATTAATACTATTACTATCTTTACTACTCTGGGATTTATTTTGACAATTTCATTTCTTTGTGCTAATGGGGTATGGTAACTTGAACCTATATACAGATATGCCAGATTCTACTTTACGTCTGATTGACAAATATACACTTTTCCAAACAAAACTTGCAAATTTCAGTGAACTAGTTACCATGATTTAACTATCACGTCGACTTAGAAGAATAAGATTTTCAAAACCGAGACCCTATTCAGTCAATCACAGAACAGTAATTATACTAAGGTCAGAATTTGGGTCAAGATGTAAACCTTAGGATTTGGATTACATTTAGAATTACGACTTGGAATTTGTCGTTATAATTTTACATGTACAATTGGAATCGTATTTGTAGTTTGTCTATTATGTTTCCTTATGGTAAATCCTGAACTCTGTAACTTAATTCCCTAATTCAGACTTTATAAGATACCTTTTGTTTCCTAGAAAAAAAACAATCAAATGATAAGTAACATCGGTATGTCTAGTATTTTACAAAACAAGGTAACCAGTAAGATTAGACGAGGACTGTGCAACATTGCATCGTTGCAAAGGTCACAATGATCAATATGTTTGGGAGAATACCAAGTTACCCCTTTTTTTTAAAGTCCACTATTTAATAATTAAGTTAACCCATATCATTCTGTAATTGCCGATTGTATCATCCTCTATCCAGTCATCATCTTGGTAACAATTCTTTATTGGCTGGTGATTCCGATAATTATATATCAATGCTTGGGAGTTTGTTTTGAGTTGGCGATCATATTGAAGTTATTACATAGATTGAATTTGATTCTCACTTGTTGATAGATTTTCTCCTCATTGGGTTTTAATCCCAGTCTTTGCTGGTAGCGACGATGTTTAAGGACATTTTTATAGGGTATCATTTAGTATATGAACAAAAACTGTTGTATAGCCCCTGTTGATTTCTATTGCCGTCACCATCCGAGTGTTTTATCCGTCGTCAATACAGTCACTTAGCTGAATGTATCTATTTATCGTTAAATTACAGTTTCAATTTAGTATATTCTCATATATTTCTTTTTGTTTTTCTTTTACTCAGTTTTCTTATTTAAGTCCATTTGTCATTAGAAAATCTTTAGAAACTATTATTCAAAATGAAGGTGGTGAATGTTTACATTGTCAATCAATTCAATATTCTTTATTACATCGTCATACTCAATTAACATGGAATTTAGTATGGTTAATGTATCGTTTAGGTTTACCAACATATTTATTAGATTCATTACCAATATGGATAATGAATTATCAAATTGAACAACGTATTAAATTTAAAACAAATCCATCACATACTCAACATCATCATCGTCATCATCATCATTGTTCACAACAGTGTAATTGTAATAATAAGCAAATACATAATAACCATTCAATTATATTTACTGATGCACTTTATGTAAGTTATGCTTTTGTTATTATATAAATTTTGTTTATGTTATATCTTGTGATTGCAGATTAGACAACAGTGTATTATCGATCGGACCAGACGCGTAAAACACGTAAGAACGTCCTAGAGTTCTGATTGGTCTCGCTTCCTGTCTAGCCCCGCTAGTTGAGTCCAAAACGCAAGTCTCAGCCTCTGAGATATGAATCATTATATTTCAAGCATACTGAGTTTATATACCAAACAAAACGACCACAAAGTACCCATAAAATATGAAACAACATTTGTACAGGAATTAGTCAGATGTGGCTGTGAATGAGGGAGGTAGCGATTAGCGGACACGGAATAATTCATGAATGGTAAATCGTATAGTAATAGTCTATGGGTCAAATCAAAACTTATAATAAGAGGGATATGAATATGAACAGTTTAGTTACGTAACAATTATACGATAAAAATATACTCATAATGTTGGTCCATAAATGGATCCCAAAAATTACCATTCATTATCCTTGTCGGGATACAACAGCTTATTTTCGAAATAATTTTTTTAGGTTTTGTGAAATAATTGTTGTTAAAAGGCGTAAGGAGGAGACGAGTATTGTGAGCTTTCTTTAAACCAATCAACTACTTTATTCTCGTATTGGTTGCTTTAATCTTCCCCCCACTGATGTTTTCAGGACTGTATTTGATAAGTCTCTTATTGACATATGTGCATCCTAGGTGGATCCCTTCGATATTGCCCTAAACCTTCAAGCATTATAAGCAGAGATATTTGTTGGCTAGCAGTGAAATCCAGGACGCGTTTTTTATCCTATTTGGGACTCGTCGGTTTTTATTATCTTTATAATGATCGCTAATGAATAATGTATCGTTTGTTCCGTTCTCTGATACTTATCGTATGATTGTGTTTTGAAATATAATGTCTTATTTGAAGTTCGTTACATTCTGATGGTCAAATTCATATAAACTTAAGGTGTTTGAGATGTATATACTATTATACCATAGTTTGCCATGTTCTACTATCGGATTGAAGATTAGACCAGAAGAAAGGCATACGTTCTAAACCAATAAGGATTAGGATTATTTTTGATCTCAACTACAAGGTTAACGTCGCCTGCGAGAGATTAAGACCATGGTCGAAGAAGAGGTTGTGCCACTTTCTTTTGAATACATTCCGGTTTTCCCAGATGTATAGCTAGTGATTCAGCAATGCTAAGTAGATGTAAAATTTAATAATTACCTTTGGAGCTTTTTAATTAACTTGTAGATAACTTTAAACGCAGAATTCTCTTTGATTGAGTAACCTTTGTTTACAATGTGTTCGATTATTGGATTTCTCTTTTCAGGAAAGCCGGATAATGTATTGTACTTGTCATGTTCTTAAATTGTCAATTTTCATAAATGACATTGAAAGTATAATTATTTGTTTTTTCTATCTTTCATTGTTTTAAAAATAATAGCAAGTTCATTTATCCCCCAATTTACCTGTATATATATCATTACGTTGGAATGCAACACATCCTGTACGAAGCGTTATGAGAAATTCATTGTATAAATATTGGTCCAATTTTAGAAATTCAGGTAAGCATTGGTCTTTTATACAGTGCTTCTTGATTTGCATCGGTTGTGTAATTAAGGTAAGTCTCTGATGTAAAAACTATAAAAACTTGACAATCTCCACAAATCTCTTCTAGTAATAGTAGTCATGCGTTCACTAGTGATTAACTTTGATGGGTAATTCCAGAATCTCTAGTTGTCAGCCGTAATTAGTGCAGTTCACTCATGCCCCTTGCGAGACAATTATTTATCGCTCTATATGTTTAAGTGATTGATGAATTTGTTATTTATTTATTTTAACACATAGATATTGGTACAAGTAGGCACCAAATAGATATGCGCCACAATTCGTCATTCGATTTGTGTGGCGGCTCGGATATTGCCCGGGTCCCCAAACCGAAGCAGGTGGTTTTCTGAGGGGGCCACACCCGGAGCCTTCGACCTACGGGTCTGATCCATAAGGCAGTGGAGTAACGTCAGCAGATGCCGTCTCATGTTAGTCAGTGACCAACGATTAGTTCATACACCGTTTGTTCACTCAGGATACTGGAGCCCATGTGCACGGTTGGTTTGGAATCAGGATTTTCCAACTCCCCTAAGTAAATCCTCAATGTCCACCAGGCCGTTCGAAGCTACGGACATTCTCTTTTCGTCCTCTCAATATCTTAAACAACACCTTCATTGAGAGAAATCAGTGAGTAGGACTTCCTTGTAGAGGCTGTATACACGTGGCCATGTGAGAGCATTTGGAGAGGGGTAGATGACTCTCCCCACTTTGAGCCGTACCAGGGTATTTGGGGGAGATTGATGTTAGACATGAAGACTATCTCATTCTTACTCAGCAGTGTGAAGGTTGAGCGCTCTTAATAAAACCTAGAGGTTCTGGATTCTTTCCTCGGTGGTATAGTGAGCAATGTTGCGCTATTGAGGTATCTAATGCCGGGCCGAAACCGCTGTCTAGTACATCCTCATTTTGAATGGTTCCCTAACTAAAATCAGTTCCTGATGTAAAGTGTAAAAACTTGACCATCTCTACAAAACTCCTGGTGATATAAGCACCTTTATGGCTTGAAACAGATAGTTAACTACAATTCATGATATAGAATTAAAAGAAATATGACAAGACAGCATATTAAACTTGGATCTGTTATACATCTTCCCAACTGTGCCCCCAACCTTAGTTTGGTGATTATTGTTCATGCCTGTCAATTTGATGGAATTTGACTTATTTCGGCTTAAACGCTTCATTAATGCTCTACCGTCACAAGCAAATAATATGGCTTGGTCCGAAGGGGAATTCATACTGCGAACTTTCTTACAATGTCTCATTATTTTGATGTTTGTGTTGGTTAACCCACATTTTTAAAGATACTTTCCTTCCACCGACAGGAGGTCGATCTTAAAATGTCAGCCTACAAAGTCCCCATGGATTCGTGGTGCCAACTGAAAAGTTTAAAATGTAGGCAGTCCACTAAAAACCATTCTCGAGTAGGTATAATTGAACTCGGTTCTTGGACTTTGCAGTCACGTTATTCGGTTGACACACCTTTGACAGTTATCCACCTCAGACAATAGATTAAGGGTTGCGCAAGATCATGGATCGATTGAAGTTAGATATTAACACCGTTAGATGCTGGATCAGTGGTCTGGAGTTTAAGAGTTTGCACGTGTAGACCGAAGGTCCTAGTTTCGAATCCCATGTGAGTGATCGTGGGCGCACAGTAATGAGTAGTCCCATACTAGGACAAACGGCCGTGCAGTGCTTTCAGGTTTTAAATAATGGTGTAGCCCAGATTAACTCATGATTCAGTTGTTGAAATGGGTATAGTTGTCACTACTGTAATGAACAGAACACGGATGGGGACAATCGAATGTTTTTGACACAAAATTACTGAGCATCTCAATAAAATCTGAGAACCATACATCAAATCGCTAATTTGCAAAATGTCCACCAATTGTCTCAAAATGCCTCAGACTTCATTGTCCTTGCATTTCTATACAAATTGAATCCTATTCCCACTCTTGCTTTCTTGATCTTCCTTCATCTTCTGCTGCCAGACATTACATTCCTGACTCGCATAATGTACTACTTATATCAATATAAGTAGCACGCACCACACTACTAGTCCATTTTTGTTTCCGGATCTCATAGGGCGGGCTCTAAAAAGTACCCCTCCTCCTCGTAGTCTTGTCTACAAGTATAGTGAACTTCCTTCATTGATTTCTAGCCTTATTAGTTTTATGTCAATGTAAGAATAGTCAATAGATTCATTTGCATAGGTAGACCATGTATGTTAGTAGAATCAATGAGTTTGACAATCAACTGTAGTTTTATTAACAAAAAAATCTTCAGGCATTCTAGTTTATATAAGGGTATCTGATCGAAGGTAATTAGAATATTTAATGTCAAATGCCTGAGTATGAAGGTACATAAATATCTGTTAAATACATAAACAAGTTTGAGAATTCACTTGAATGATACATATTTAACAGAAAACATATGAAAATCACCAAGTAATCATTAAGGATTAAGTGCCTCATAGATATTTCATATTATTCAAGTTTTGTTTTACAGTAGTAATATTCACTGATTAATGTCTGTTGAAAGTTCTAGTTAACATTTGAACTGACTACTTGTTACCAGATTAATTCAGTATCAGTATGTTTTTTTTATACTAAAATTGATTACTTTTATACTTTTTCATTCTCTATTTAAAATAAAATGGAACTCAACTCAACATAACCTTGTAAGGGGGGGAAGGGTTGTCAAACTAGGATGAAACATGAGTTTATGAAGCCATTGAGTGTTCATTTGAGATGTGTCGGATAGAAGTAGACTATTTAAACTTGTGTCAATACAATGTCAGTTATTTACTTACTCCGAAGAAGTAGCTTACATTGAATTACGAAACATCAGAAATACAATTTGTTTACTCAGTGAGATATAACAAAAATATTATTATGATTCTTTGTTCCGATGTATAGCATTGATTTGATTGTATCTCTGAAAGTTATATTCAATATTTTATTTATCATTTCATCTCCTGCATACATATATATGTATATTATAGATCAAAATTCACCTTGGTCTTTGGTTAGAGTGACCAGTTCACAAGATACTTGAATCCACAAACTATAAATAGTAATGGGAATAGTTGTTGTTCAATTCATGCAACTATTGATCAGTTGATTAATGCTATTAAAAATGATAATATGCGATTTGCTGTAGAATATCTCGTACAAATACGTGCACATCTACAATTTAATTCTTCATTACCATTAACTATTACACAATCACGTACAACATTTTCACCGCCACCACCATTATCATCACCATTAACAACAATCGGAGCAACAACTTCACCATCATCAATACAAACACAAACATCAGAATTATCATCTGAAATAAATAAAAACCAATTGAATTCAAACAATACAAATCATGTTCAATTACAATCTACAGTAGAGATAGACGATTTTAAAATGAGACGAAATAAATTAAATCAACAAATTCGATGTGGTGATATTGAATGTTATGCAGCATGTTTGGAAAATTCACTTTATCGTGAATTATTATTTCTAATTGTACAAGCATTATCTCGAACATCGTTGGATCTAAGTAGGTTTTTTTTGTCACCCTCTTCAGATGTTTGTTAGTTGTGTTTATTTATTTATTTATATATACGTGTAAGTATCTTGCTTCTCTATTATTACTTGTCATTTTATAAAACATTATATGTACGTATCGTCTTCTCACTTACTTATACCTGTTACCCCTCATAGATGAACATAGGCCGCCCACAAGCATTCTCCATCCATCTCTATCCGGGAAAATAATTTCCGGTTGCTTCCAGTCGCTATTGATCCTTTTCATGTCTGCTTCCGATTCTCGTTGTAGTGTGTTATTTGAGCTTTCGGAATTCCAAGTTAGCACTTGGCTCGTGATGCAGTTTGATGATTTCCATAATGTATGCCTTATCTGCTTCCAGCACCTTTTCTTAATTTCCTCTTCATCTGAAATCTGGTTTGTTCTCTCCCATAGTGGGCTGTTGCTGATGATATTCGGTCAACAGACATTGAGTATCTTATGTAGACAATTGTTTATAAATACTTGTACTTTTGTATCATTTTTTCAGTTGATAACTAATTGACGTTATACATTTGACCATTCTGTTGTCATTCCAATCTGAAATAGTGGAGCTCTAACTGAGCTGTAAATTTATTCAGCTTTTAACCACTAGGTTTCAGGTTCGCGTCCTACTCCCCCTAATTTAATTCGAGCAACCAGATAATATCATTAGTCCTTACATTTTGAGTGTGATCCAAAGCTAAGTACACGAATCTCTACTTGATGAGTTGTATTGCTCTGAATAAATTTTGTTATTACAGTAATGTTCCACAGTTTCTTGTTCATGAATGACGCATGGTGTATGTTTGTTTACTTTATTCACCTTATTTATTCTATCACTTGTTAATTAATTAGACTGTTCACTAAGCCTCACTTTCAACTGAATGAATGTGTCGATATCAAATTCAAACTGTTGTTTTTACAGAAAATATTTGAAATCAAATAAGAAATAATTAATGAAGGACAGAAATGAAAATCACATACCCAACTGTTGTGTCGGATGCAAATAAACTGTGATTGGTTAATTAGAGACTCTTCTATATGTAAAGTTGATCTCAATCTTCTCAAATCTGTGGTTGATTATTTTGATCCGTATGATGATCTTATCTGTTGAGTCTAGTGAGGTCAAGTATTTTGATTTATTGAATCTATCGATCTAGCTCCTCAACCTAGTATCAAGTGATCTGATGTAGAATGCACAAAATCCTTTGGTTTCCGTTATAGCGCTTACCAATGACCTTTTATACGACAGCTGTCTCTCTCTCTCTCTCTCTGTTTTTTTACTATTTCTATAAGTTACATTGCATCATAATTGTTATCCACTACAATTCAGTCACTAGACAGAGGTTGTACTGCTGCTTATGCTTGCAGATATAATTAGTTTATAGCCGCAATCAGCAGTGGAATGTCAGGCAACAGAAGATTGAATATTAAAAAGCATAAAGGTAATTGGAGAGCAATCAATATAACAACAGAATTAGAGGAATAATGTAGTAGGTAAAGGACAGCTGTTGGAATATGTGCAAGTAATGTATTTAATGTGTGATTTTCTATTTTGCTAAGCAACTGTGTAATTTTGCACCCAACAATAAATTGCTTTTTCCCATCAAGTTTTCGTTCACTATAGTATTTCTTCATTGCTTGAAATTAATCTCATACCATTGGCCGGTCGAACCCAATCTTTTGGTAAGTGGTTGTATATTAGTTAACTTCATACTTTTGAGGCCCTGTCACTGTCAATGGAAATCCATGGGAAAAGCTTGGATCATCCTTTTCTAGCTCCTTCCGTTTCGGAAAGGTAGCATCTCCGAAAACTCCGGTTGGCTGAGGGGAATATTTTATCGCCGTCATACATATGTACAGTGAGCAGTGACTTCGCTCTCGAACTTCTAGTCTCTGATTTTAGTCATACGGTTCTTCAACCGAACTTTATGACGTCGTAGCACAAAAAACAACAGGTATCCCAGTCAGTCTAGCTTGACGAGATCATCATGATATGCGAACCCGACCGCCGAATCAAGATAGCAGCTGTGATCGGACTGTTTGAGATCCTTATTATATTAGTTTATAATGTGTAGTTCTCTTTGCTTCATTACATTATTATTTACACTGTGTATTTATTTAAATATTTTCCTGATCACATCACTTTTGTGTCACTCTCTAATCTCTTTTAATCTAGTGTCATTCGACGAAAAATATGATATAGTTTATCGATCATTCAGAAACTCTGGTTGTACATTTCTAACTGATTTTGACCAATCACCAACCCTGTTAGCTTCAATTTGTCGTCAAATGCTACGCCCGTTAACATTGAGACCATAAACTATCATTAATCAGCTGTGTATCGTTTTAGGCCGAAATTACTATATTGAAACCTTTCCAGTTTGTTTGTTTTTCCTTCCTCTTCCTTCTTCTCTTTGTCCACATGATCAATATGAATGACTGGAAGACTCCATGATATGATGAACCATTCTATCTCATTATGCATCAGTCAATCAATGAATTATTCATATGTTTCCTACTTACATCGTCATAATTATCTATGATCTATTTATGTATATGTATTTTGTTCATTTGTCAATCATGTATTGTCGGTGTGTGTGTGTGTGTGTGTGTGCGGATGAATGAATAGATGGATGATGAACGTGTGTACACCTCAGTTATTGGCTGTGAAAAGGAAATATAATCATGTTACTAAATTGATTTACATTCATCTAATTTCATTATTCTTACTTGTTGATTCTTTTTTTTTCTTTCTTATTTATTTTTGTGCAACTCATTCTTAGTTTTGTTGTTAAGATGAGAACTTATTTTGTGGTTATATATCATCTCTATTACTGTTAAATATTACTTGTATTACAAATGAACATAAACACTGTACGTTATTATTATTATTATTGACCACTTAGCTAAAACTAGCTTATTGTGCAATGATGATCATTATGATACTTTGTAAACAAATTTCTTGATCCTTTCTCTTTATTCATTGTCATTATTCATTCAGTTGTCTTATTCATTCACTACTGTCATTATCATTACTAATTATAATTACATTCATATATCTATCTAATTCGTATAGTACTATTCAATAAAACGTCTAGATAGAGAATATATATACACTGTATTGGTAGATTTATACCATTATACATATTGCTAATAGTTACTTCATTGCCTATATAATTAACTGGGGATAATAATAATAATAATCTGCCAGTCTTCGTCGTTGTCGTCACCTCTAACTCCCCTCTCCTCACTCTTGTTTAATATATCATAACTATTCTTATACAATTTCGAATGTATGGTCGAATAGAAATATCGAAAGTATTGGGAGTTAAATAAAATGCATGATATTATGTCATCATTTATTATTGACTTTCAAATATCTATTTGTTTGTTTGTTTGTTTACAATTCTCTTGTGTTCACTTATTCTTACATAATTTTGAATTTATACACACAATTATCTTGTTGTTTAATCCTTTTTTTCCTTTACGAATTTTCACTTTTCTTTTCCTCTTTCTCAATGGAACAACATTCCGTTCGATATTCTTTGTGTATAACACTTTCAAGTTTCATTTATCTTTATATTTCTATTCATGTATTACTCATTCGTTTTAAGTAGTAGTAACCTACTAACGTATCGTCATGCTATTCCCCTAGTATATTCATATATATATATATACATATGCTGTCTTATCGCATCTTTCAATAAGAACGTTTCTTGTTTGTTGTTGTTGTTTTTTTTTATTGAGAAAGATTAATTTATTACTACAGGCATTTATCAAGTTGTGTTGATTTCATTATAAAAAAAAAACTTTTTATAACTACAATAGCTTCTTTTTTACTTTCTCTCATTGTTATTGTTTTAGTTGATGATGTGATTTTATCTTTTATTGTTTCATTGTTTATAATAATCTAAATTGATTATATAAAATGGGTAGATGAATATTAGTAGGAAGGTGTAAACTTATCAGTTTTGAATTAGATAAGTACACATGGAAGATATTTCTAACCTAGATTGAACGATGATGATGATAATAGCACGCGATGGTTAGAGACCTTGAATGATATGGCTCAAAATTGTCTGCAATGGCGCAGGTGCATACACTCTTTGTGTTCTCCCAAATTCTAATCTTCTGAATTACTCGTGTCCGTTTTTTCTCTTTTCAAATGTATTTCACTGGATTATACTCCTTGAATAACATTTTCAAAACTTAATCTTTCCGATCACTGCTTATACTTTTACTATCTTTACCACTATGGGATTTGAATCGACCACTGCATCTGTGTGCTAATGTGGTGTGGCAACTCGAACTGATGTACGCACGTATGTTAGGTTTGAAAGCTTTACGAGTACACTTAAATCTGCGAACGATAACAAGACTCAATGACCAAAGACCAGTAATCTAGCTATTGATGTGTTCCAGCCCCGCTATCTAGAAGGAGAAGTCCAAGCTTGGTATGGAAAATATATTCTGTGAACAGTCAAAAACGAGCGAGCCCACAAACACAATTTAAAACGTATATATACAAATATACTTTAATCAATATTGTCATAGTGAAATGTTTTTAAACATTACTCATGAAGTTCATCAATCGACAAGCATTTAATCGATAAGTTCATCAATTGACTTCCATTCAAATATTTAAACATTTAATCGATATGATAAATTATAAATATGAATTTTGGAGATATACCGTCCCCAACAACGTACGAAGTTCTACGTTGTTGCTGACTGACTGAGATCGGAAGGTATGTGGAGTGAGATGTTGATTAGATGTATTGTGGAATAATCGGCTTTATATCATTGTGTGCCTTGTTTCTACCTAATAAAATGCATTGAGATGGTATTTGGTCATAAGTACATGATATGTGTAATAAATTCAACTAGCCTATCAATGATTCACAGAATTTTGTTGTTTACTGAAAATTTACAAAACATAATACTATCTGTGATAAATCTAGTACTAAGACGAAATACCAGTCTAGTGTTCCCAGATTATTTAGTGGTTGTCTAACTTAGTTTCATGAAAATTCGACAATCTCCACGACCTCATACTAAAAATCTAGTAAAGACTAAATTTCTGTTGAATGATAGTCTAACCTGTTTCTAGATTTAAACTCAGATTTATTTCAGATCTTGTTTCCGTTTAGCAATTATATTGTGTGTTCATTGTAAACTGTCGTTTGAATCATTTATTAATTTTTTATTGTTTAAGTATAAAAAAGACTGTTTCTGAATATCCAACATATTGCTAAGGTATTGAAATACGACTAAAATTAACTTAAACTAAGATTCAGACTCACCTTGGTATATTTAATTTTCTTAAAAATCTCTTGTAGAAATTATAGTGGTTTGAAACTAATTAAAGAGCTTACATCTACAAAACATACTACGGATGGTACGTACATGGAAGCCTGTGTCTTAAAATAGTCTTGTATGCTTCAAGAATCTGATATTTCTTGTTGTTTTTCCAAGTCAGAGATATAGTTATCTATCAAGATTCATTAAAATGTCCTTAACTAAACACTGTCTAAAACCTGGTGACATTACGAACCTTTGTTCTAGGAAGTTAGCTGATGTTCTATGCTATCCGTAAACAAACCGCCTAAATCAATCATTTTTAATGAATTTTATGCTAAAAGTGTGCAAGAAAATTAGGGTATTCCCGATACTGTGTTGAGTAATAAAACTATTAATTTCAGGCTCATACCAATGAGTTCTCATTTTCTCTAAACTATAGAAAATCTCCCAATACTGACACTTCCACTTAGATTGAAGAACCGATTTAAACGTCCCATCAAACTTAAATGGTCTCCATTAAATTCAAAAGCTCAAGTTCCATCAAGAATTAATTTGTCAACCAACAAAGTAATTCTTCTAACGGACAGAAGTCTTGTATCAGGCCAAATAATAGCTCTTAATTTCATAATCCATATGCCAATCATCCCAGAATTATTGCCCAACTTCAACACCAATTATCAATTTAATCAGGTATGTAGTGAAGAGGAACAAAAGATAGAAACAATTAATGAGGCTTCCTCTGACTAAGGAACGAATTATGATCTGACACAGGATCAACGAGATTTCAAATTAGAAGACTGATTAGCTTGTTAACGGTTAGATAAGTTGGTTTGAATTTCATGCCAACAAGCCTCATGATTGCACATTTTCTTGGCATTTAACATAAGACTTACAAACATTGAAATTATTTACATAAAAACGATTTAATCTTGTCTTATTTTATCAATTCAGTTATCACTGAAACTCAGTAAGTATATCTGCTATTGCCAATTAGTTATAACGCAAATGGAAGAATAACCTTCAAATAATGCAGTCTAACCTTGATATTGTAAAACCTATTTAATTAACTGGGTTTTTTTTTCAACACTCTGATGAACAAACTTGGTAATTATACTGAAATTCTTTACAGAGAATGAAGAAAAAAGTTCACTTTTCAATGGCTTATTTTATTGTATTTGACCATCTAGCTTCATTTCATCATGATTAAATATGAAAAAATTATCAGGATAATTCACTTGATATTTGTCGGGTGTGAAACAGTTATCCATCTTAGAAAATGGATGAAGGGTTGTTCAAGATCATGGATCGACTGAAGTTATGCATTAACACCGCTGGATACTGGCTCAGTAGTTTAAAGGTTAAGCGTTCGTGCGCGAGACCGAAGGTCCTGAGTCTGATTCCCGCGTGCGAAGATGTGGGTCCGCACTACTGAGAAGTCCCATGCTAGAACGGGACGGCTATTCAGTACTTCCTGGTTTTCAATAGTGCTCTAGCTTAGATCGAATCGTGAATTCGACAATGAAAATAATACAAATCTCCAGACTGAAAAAAACTTTAGCTTGAAATAAACTTTAGTCGTGAAAACGATCACATGTTTGTGCGGACGATTGCATCCCAAGCTATTAGTACCTTAGCGAGATCTGTGGAGCTTATTGAAATTTATATTTTACATCACGAAGTTCAAACATAGGGTAATTACTTACTAGTGATATTGTAAGATATTTGCTCGATGTAGCAAATTGATTGAAATTTTACAGCTCTGTGATCTAAATGTGAAGCACTTGCTTTAAAACCTGGTGAAAGTCCACAACTCTACACCCTGTGGTAGACATGTCGATGTGCACACTGCCCACGAGTCCCTCACTAGGATGAAACAGCTGTCCAGTGCATCCTGCTTTTTAGCAGGTATCTAATTAACGTCGGTTTGCAATATAATTTATAAAGTTTGTTAATACCTTCTATTCCGTAAAGTAGGCCAGTTATAACTTCATGGAAAAAGGTGTTACTTACAAAATACCTTTAACTATGGTTCAAATTAATATCTTTGTATTTCGTCTTTCTAATATTCCTTATGAAGAGGTGAGTCAATTGTAAAAGCGTTCGATATTTAGTCACTAAGTAGCATGTTCAAATGTCACCTACTATAGTTAGATGAACCAGTTTTTATCACTAACCTGAAGGAGAAGCATATGTATCTATATCTGATAAATGAGTGAATAGTAATAATCACTACGGGCATTTTCTCGTGTAGTCTAATTTCCATAATCCAGAAATGTATGATTTTTAGCACAATTATCAATATATTTTGTGTATATTTACGTTGTTTTGTAATTCTTCTTTACCATGTTCAGAAATAAATTTATTAATACAAAGGAATTTAGTGGTTTAATTCATGAGTCAGTTGAAGCTGGACTACCATGGAAAACCTCAGACTACTAGACGGTCATTTCTTACTAGTATCAGACTCGTCAACAGTGCGCATCCACAATCTAGCTCACGAGATTCGAACCCAGGACTTCGAATCTCGCGCGTGAACGTTTAACCTCTAGACCACTGAGTCGGCATCTAACGGTGTTAATATCTAACAAAGAAATATAACATGAACGACTATGATATTCTCTAAATTAACTCAATGTAAATGGTTTTCGAAAAAAAGATTATATCATCACAATCTTAATCATCAATCACATTCCCAGATGAAGAAACAAACTTTTTTTTAAAAAAACAAACAAGGAAATATATTTTTCATTCAATATGGAAAGTGGACAAGATTGATTTTACAGTTTACAAATTAATTTAAACTACTCATTATTGTAGAGTAGTAGTATATTCATATGTGGAGAATTATTATTATTATTACAATGTTTACTATTGAGAATTCAATTCTTCCAAAACCGTTGATTTTCCACAGGTTTGTTTATTCTGTTTTAATTTAAACAAAATTATAGAAAAAGGACTTATTATTAAACATATATGAGTATACTAAATGATATGAGATTTCACTTATATGAATGTGGAAAATTTGAAATCAATGTATTAGCTTCATTTAGTACTATTGTTTTACTTGAATCTTCCCATTGATGTTTAGGACTGCAGTTGATCAGTCTCTTAGTATAGGGGTTGTGGAGATTATTAAGTTTTTGATTGAGATCATGAACCGATTGATGCTAGACCACCTTTGGAAACCTGGAAGCACTGGACGGCCGTTTCGTTCTATTGTGGGACTCCTCAACAGTGCACAATTTCGTGGATGGGTTGATGTTAGACACTATCACCACTGGCGATGAAAGATCTTACCAGAAAGATTATGGCTCAATAATCAACAATAATCATATATCTGATATTACGATAACAACTAACATTGCCAGAGTTAAATTAACTTGAATTAAAATATGACTGTTGAGACTAATTTATGGTCGACATTTGAACGACGCTAAAGTGACCTTGAGAGTGTCTACCTACTAACTAGGGCTAAATTAAGGTTATAAAGCAGTTTGGGGAATAAGGTTTATGATATACAGTTGATGGTTAGAGTTAAAAATTAGATTTCGGGTTTTCATCGCGAACTGTCATCAGCTATAGTGCCAAGACGCTATTTGGTCAAATGGGTTGCTCTGGAATGGCCTTCTTGAAGACATTTAAACAATCTACAATAGGACTCACTTGCAATTAGTGAAGAATGTAGATATATGCATTTTATCACTGAAAAACTTAAATTAAGGACTACAGGAAATCATTTTAGGCTTCAATATTTCGATAAACAACTATGTACCCACACAAACCAATTCGGAAATGTGAGAAAACCGGATAGGTTTCAAGGATAGATCAGTAGAACAATATGAATAAGTATAGAATAAAGAGTACAACCAATTTTTATATATTGATTGTTCGAATCTTCCCATATATATTTAGTACTGCAACTGAACTGTTTCTTTTGGCATATGTGCATCCTATGCCGATTGCCTCGATATTGCTACTAACTCACAAGCATTTTATTCAATGAAAAGAACCGAGCAATCAGTGTATATGAATTAAAACTCACTCTATTTGCATGAAACAGTGGCTATCTGGACTCAGTAGCTAAGTGAATAAACCGATGGAGAATAGTACAGGGTTCGAGTCCCGGAATGAACATCAACTCTATGATGCAGGTACATCCAGCTAACAAGTCTCAAATAGGTTGAAACACGCCTCCTAGATTAAACTGCTAGCCACCATCCTTCTGCTAAGGAATATAACCAATCATATGTCCGACGACAAAGGATTCCATTCAGACTACTCAGATATAAGGTATAAAAAATGTGATACAGTTGACGTGTCATCATACTTTACGAAGGTACTTGAAATAACCGCTTTGTTTTGAATATGATGTAGCTGAATTGATAGGGGTCAAAAGTTTATTGTAATTTACAGTTTAACTGAGAGTAAATATGTGGTATTTTAATGTGCATCGATGGGAATGAAATGCAGATACAAGATTTTAAATATGGTTTTATTTACTGAGCTGGAGCATTTAGTCATGGTGGCTTTCATGATCGTTCTTGATAGCATCATCATCAAAAAATTTATAAGAAGTGAGTTATTAGAACTTCTCCACAAACGACTAACTACTTTTTCTGTTGACCTAGAATTCGGTTAGTTGTTGTCCATAGATGTGTGTAAGTCTGTGATGAAATAAATCAATGCACACATACGAACAACCGCTACAGATCTAAGAATAACAATCAACCTAATTCTAGGACAATAGATCAAGTAGTTAGTCGGTTGTGAAGATGTTCTAATAATATGCTTCTTATTGAATTTTTCGCTGATAATGTCGTCAAGAAAGACTGCAAAATACCTCACGACTAAATTACCCAGCTCAGACAAAAATATACCCTTGAAACCCTAATCCTATGCTACAATTAGTCTCCATCATATCAATTGTATCATACAAGCGTAACATGCTTCTCGCTGTTGGGATACAACGTTTTGAGTCCAAACTTTTTTCACCGTTAAAATTGACAATTCGATTAGCGGATATCAGACACTGCGATACCCAATTTCTGAATATTCACCAAGGTAATGCGGAGTAAACTACACTACATAGCTAAGTAATACATAGTTGTAGTGGATTTTGTTTAGATCTCAGATATGTTGAATCAATTGACAAGAAACTTTACATGACAGTGGTTTCATACATTTAGTGCTCATCGGCAAAGTGTATCTTTAAATTAAAGGAGAGTTATCTGTTATCGAATTAAATAGCTTAGGATTAAATAGTTTTGACTAGACCTAAAAATAATTCGATTTGCAATTTTCTAGTTGATAACTACGAAAAAGAGTGAAATCAATATCAAGCCTCCAAATGCCCTGGTACTGCTCAAAGTAGGGAAAGTCAGCTACCCCTCTCCAAATGCTCTCACATGGCCACGTGTATACAGCCTCTACAAGGGAAGTCCTACTCACTGACTTCTCTCAATGAGGGTGTTGTTTAAGAAATTGAGAGGACGAAAAGAGAATGTCCGTAGCTTCGAACGGCCTGGTGGACATTGAGGATTTACTTAAGGGAGTTGGAAAATCCTGATTCCAAACCAACCGTGCACATGGGCTCCAGTATCCTGAGTGAACAAACGGTGTATGAACTAATCGTTGGTCACTGACTAACATGAGACGGCATCTGCTGACGTTACTCCACTGCCTTATGGATCAGACCCGTAGGTCGAAGGCTCCGGGTGTAGCCCCCTCAGAAAACAACCTGCTTCGGTTTGGGGACCCGGGCAATATCCGAGCCGTTCCACAAATCGAATGGCGAATTGTGGCGCATATCTATTTGGTGCCTGCTTGTACCAATATCTATGTGTTAAAATAAATAAATAACTAGAAAAAAACATACATCTGAAAAACTGATCATGTCGATTTCATGATCCAGTTGTTTATTTGATCCATTCAATTTTGAGTTGTTCAAATGTAGTTTATGATTTGGCGGTTCATTATTCTCAATTTTATTATATTTTGAACTATTTTTAAAGTTAGAATTAGGATTAAAATATTTTTTAATCATACTATATTGTAGTGGTTGCGTTTTTTCTGTATTAAGATAATATGCTCCAGACGGATATGTAGATGTGGGTTTCCAAGGTAATGTGATTGAATTATGATGACTTGTGAACATTGAAATATTAGGACATGTTGATTTCTGTATTGTTTCATGCTTAAACAGATTATGAACATTACCATTAATACCATTACTGTAAATACCATCAATTTGCGGTGGTGATGATGATGATAATGAGTACTTCTTTCTTGTTGACCCAGCACTATTACTGAACCTTTTGTAAACACAAAATAAAGAAAAACACATTAGATAAAAAATTTCCAGTACTGCCAATTTGTATCTCCTTATTTCCGTTGCTATTTGACTGGTCCGGAGTTTCCATGTAACCATAAAAATTGTTGCGCTGGTTGTTAGAAGGGGCATCAGCCTCGTGACATCCGAAGGAACTTGGCTTTGACCATGAGGCGTAATAACTCTTCTAAATGAAGACTATCTAACTATCAGGGCAAAGTTTAAATGATTTGAATTATTTTTTTCTTGTTAGTGTTTTATAGCGAGTTACTTTTATACGGTATGGGGTCGTTAACCCTATGCCCAACCTTCCTCCTTTACCCTGGCTTGAGATCGGCAGTAACTCTAGAAGAGCTACATGCGAAGTTTTAGATAAAAAATAGTTTAAGGTAAATTTTGTTTACAGTATTTATCAAATTAAGTTTAATCACAAAAAGCAATCTCAAGTGATGTTCCTCATGTCTTCATAGTATCCGTATGTTAAATTGATTTAATCATTTCCAACCAGAGAATCGAATTATTTCACTCATTTCTGAAAACTCCCTGAAATAAGCAGATCACATATTTCTGTTAGATGAGGACGCTGATATTATTCAGGGTTTCCAGAACAACTTGACTAACAATGCAAGTACGTTTGAGAGTTTTTTTCACGTTGATTCAAACCATAGAGAGTGAAGTAGTTGAGTACATAGAGGGCACTCCCCGAAAAATCCGAAATATAGATCTTCTTTATAAAATATTTCAATCAGATCAGGAAAGATTGATTTAAGCAATAACCATGAATGTATAAATACGTTCACAATATCGTACAAATTAGGAGACAAACTAACATTTTTAGAAGCAAATAAATCAACATAATAATGCTGCGATGTGTGCTACTTATGTTGACAGATATAAGTAGTATGTATCGTCAGTCGAAAGTGAAATGCGTGGGGGTAGAAAGTTAAAAAGATCAAAGAAAAGAGAACGAGAACAAAGAATGTTTGGTGGGGGAGACGAAAGGACAATCAAGTCCTGCTCAACTACAAAAGAACGACAGACTATTAGCTACAATTTATAAGAGATTAGTTTAGTTCATTTAAGCACAACAAATTTATCTGATGATTACTGTGGAAATTCATGAAGAAACTTGCAGGATCACAAATCAAGAAGTAAACATCCATATAAGGTCACAATTTTCTGTGTTAATGACATGTACAATGTGAAATACTTCATCAACTGAATTAACCATAAACTCTGTAGCAGATAGCTTTGAGAAGTTAAACAATTTCATTACTTAAGTAGTCACAACCAATATACAGCCTGACACTTTATATTGTTTCTTATTTACACACGCTCTTACTTGGAATCATGAAGGGAAACGGAAAAGAGGAAGGCTAAACAACACATTGTGTCGGGAATCGGAAGCAGATATGAAAAGGATGAGTAGAAACTATAAATGATTGCTCAGAACAGGATTGGATGGAGAAAGCGTGGTGGGCAGCCCATGCTCCTCCATGAGGGGTAACAGGCGCAATTAATTAGGTAAATAAATAAATATAACCAAACAATTACCTGATGACATAACAACAGTTAATCCCAGTAACTAAATATACCTGAGATATACTAATTCAACTCCCCTTAAATATAACAGTCTTCAATTATTATTTTGGATCTACTAGTGTGACATTCACTACTTATGCGGACAGAAATAAATAGCATTTAGCATAAATTGCGTGTAGAATGCTTAGCAGCAGTAATCGTAATAATAGTAAATTGGTTTACCGTACATGAGTTTCATCCATTCCCTGAGATATATCACTGTAAAACGGGTCAGAATAACTGTACTGGACACTCTTAAATGTATATAACTATATCTTTTTTCAATAAAACCATGAAGAAAGTCTAAGTCATTTAAATGGTTCCATGTTAATTCGTCATAAAAATATTAGATGGCTCAAGTATAAACATGGGCACGATTTTGAACGAAATAATATACTTAAGAAACTAAGTCAACGATAATATGTTGTTTTAATAATTGAGATCATGAGTCAATTGAAGCTAGACCACCATAGAAAACCTGGAAGCACTGGACAGCTGTTTCGTCTTACTGTATGACACCTCAGCAGTGTGCATCCACGACTGGCTTCATGATGTATATCCTGGAGTTCTAGTGAAAAGCAGTGACCAGTTGAATTCAACCGGGTCAGTTGTGAGATAGTAACTCACTGATAACAATGGTGGATGTGTCGCTCAATTTCGTGGATTAGTTGAAGTTAGATATTAACACCGTTGGATGCCAGCTCAGTGGTTTAATGATTAAGCGCTTGCACGCAAGACTAAGAGGTCTTGGGTTCGAATCCCACGTAGCAGGGTCGTGGATGCACTCTGCTGAAGAGTCCCACAATAGGACGGAATGGCCGTCCAGTGATTCCAGGTTTTCTATGGTAGTCTAGCTTCAATCGACTCATGATCTTAGCTATTGTTACTCATAAAATACACCATCAACAAGGTCATTAACAGATAATAATGATAATAATAAAGGAAAGAACAAAAATTTGATTAGAAATTAATCTTACCGATATTGAAATTCATTTTTAGAAGATTTTAACTTGATTGTTTCATTATTATCAAAATAATTAAAACGATGAGTATCCGATGGTTTACGACTTGGTGCACGCCATGGTATTAATTTAGATGTATCAGTTAATTGAATCATTTTATCTATACATTTATGATGTATAAAATAATGATTATTTAATTCTATTATATACTTACAGTTTCTATTTATATCCTGTGTTTTATCATAATCACCATGGTTACTACTGGTACTACTACTACTAATAGCCGTAGTAGTAGTATTAATAGTAGTATCAATATTATTGTTCTCATAAGGATCCTGATGATTATTTACAAAATTCAATGTATGACATCTTTTATTGAATAGTTCTTCTGAACATCTTTCTCTTGTATCACCATTTTCTTTATTGATTGACTAGAATTCAGGAAAATGAGAAGGAATTGATTCAAATTAACAAAAAAAATAGTTGAACATTATTGAATACAATAGTGTTTTATCATAGAAAACAGGATATTAGTTATGGAGAGATGTAAATCAAGTGAGTATTGAATATATTTCTCATTTGAATATAAGACCCTTTTTTTAAAATAATGGTTAATTAGTAAGCAATGATGGATAGTGGCTAGCTGTGGAATCCAGGAAACGCGTTTCGTCCTATCTGGGACTCGTCGGCTGGATGTTCACTCTGTGAATCGAACTCAGTACCATTCGCTTCAGACACCATCGCGTTATCGACTCAGCTACTGAGTCCTGATAGCCACTTGCTTGTGCAATGAGGTGAATTTAAATTCACTTGGTATTATTTGATTTGTATCTTCCCATTGATGTTTAAGACTGCAATTGATCAGTTTGGGTTCGAGTCCCAGAGTGAACATCAACTCTGAGATGCAGGTACATCCAGCTGACGAGTGCCAAATAGGGCGAAACGCGCGTCCAACTGGATTCTACTGCTAGCCACTATCCATCATTGCTTACAAAAAGCTTGTGAATTAAGGCAATATCGAGGCATGCGCACAGTATGCACATATGTCAATAACAGACTGATCAATTGCAGTTTTAAACCTCAATGGGAAGATACAAGCCAAACAATACCAAGTGAATGGTTAATTAGGTTATATGATTGTGTACCAAACTATTTACTCACATCTTCAATTATGATCGGGTTTGTTTCTATTGTCTCTTTTTTCTTGTTTACCTGTTAACGAAAGACAGAATGAGCAATTCAACCCTATTGGTTGTTTTAATACATCATTATAGCTATTCATTGCATAACTTCCTATTCAGGTAAGTTTCTGAAAAGTGTACAATCTTTCGTTGTACAAATTACCAAGAGGTCAATCAAAGATATTGTGGTTGCTGGCAATATGCAACGAAAAGAATGTACATTATTTAGATGTCGATTGATTGAACTGTTAACATCTAACTGGCGGTCACTCAATATGTAATCGTCACGAACAACCATGAAATAAGAAATGGAAACTTGTTGAAATACTATGTGCTGAGAATTCTAGATAATGAGACTATAATTTATGGATGACATTTGAACGACGCTAGTGACCTTGAGAGTGTCTACCTACTAACTAGGGCTAAATTAAGGTTATAAAGCAGTTTGGAAGATAAGGTTTATGATATACAGTTGATGGTTAGAGTTAAAAATTAGATTTCGGGTTTTCATCGCGAACTGTCATCAGCTATAATGCCAAGAATCTATTTAGCCAAATGAGTGGATGAATCTCGTGCCAAAATCTAAGTTCTCTTATCTCAAATCTGATTGGTTTGTTCAAATTTATTTTCTCGTCGAATCCATAGAATTCCAAAAGAGTACACTGCCTATGAACATAAAAGATTTTCTTCTGTATCAGTCACCTTAAGAAATGCACGCATTTCATTGACTTTGTCAATTCAACAAAGGTTATCTATCAAGGTTATTTAATTATAACAGCCATCGTTCATTCATCAAAGCTAATAACACCCTAACGGAAGTGTTATATCTGGTGTTGCTTCTGTTTTGTATGTATCAACTCTGTTCTATCCGCGGTCCTACTGTTTATACTTAGAAAGAGGAACAGTTGCACATTCAACTATGCAAAGTAAAGACAAGAACTGGCACAAATGAAGATTTATTGACCCTCTATTAACACTTACCCAAAACAAGTTGTAAAAGATTATACCTTTCAACCGAATACACTTATTTATGTGCTAATTCTACACACACTTGATGATGACGACGATGATGATGATGTTAATGAACATCATATAAATGAAAAATACACAGTTTTACTGTAAAATACATATGAAGTTCACATAAAAAACTATAAAGAATATAGTTATAACGCTAGACGAACGTTCGCAACGATCAAACCGATCAAAATTCACCATTTAAACAAACCCTATTCACCTGAGATAATGTTACATTGGAAAATATAACCTTCAGTATTAGCAGCGAGATTAACTGAGGTCTTAGGTAGAATTCGGGAACTGGACGTAATCCCAACTGACTGGTCTCAATCACTAATTGTGCCAGTTTTTAAGAAAGGACAAAAGTCCTCTTGTGACAATCACAAAGGAATCATTTTGACTAATATAGTGTCTAAAATATAAGCTTCAATAATTCTTCGACGCCTAACTCAAGTAAAGGGGTTGTGGAGATTATTAAGTTTTTGATTGAGATCATGAACCGATTGATGTTAGACCACCACAATTGAAAACCTGGAAGCACTGGACGGCCGTTTCGTCCTATCGTGGGACTCCTCAGCAGTGCGCATCCACAATTCCGCTCACGGGATTCGAGCCCAGGGCCTCCGGTCTCGCGCGCGAACGCTTAACCAACTGGATCACTGAGCCGGCATCCAATGGTGATAGTTTCTAACATCAACCAATCCACGAAATTTCACGACCAACTTCCATTGTACTGAGATAGATACCTGTCTCTACCCGACATGGATTAGCTCCACTGGTCACGGCTTCTCACTAGAACTCCGAGAATTCCCTCACGAAGCTAGTCACTAGTGAGCACATCTTGATTACTAGTATAGGGGTTGTGGAGATTATCAAGTTTTTGATTGAGATTGACCAGTGGAGCTAATCCATGTCGGGTAGAGACAGGTATCTACCTCAGTACAATGGAAGTTGGTCGTGAAATTTCGTGGATTGGTTGATGTTAGAAACTATCACCATTGGATGCCGGCTCAGTGATCCAGTTGGTTAAGCGTTCGCGCGCGAGACCGGAGGCCCTGGGCTCGAATCCCGTGAGCGGAATTGTGGATGCGCACTGCTGAGGAGTCCCACGATAGGACGAAACGGCCGTCCAGTGCTTCCAGGTTTTCAATTGTGGTGGTCTAACATCAATCGGTTCATGATCTCAATCAAAAGCCTAACTAAAGCTCGTGAAGAGCAGACCAGAGAAAACCAGGCTGATTTTCGACCTGGACGTGGTTGTATAGACCAGGTATTCACACCACGTCAGGTTCTGGAACACAAACACACATTCAGATACCCACAATCGTAGTATTTCTCGACTTAAGGCAGCATTCAACTCTGTTGATCGTGAGGTTTTGTGGCAGTGTTTTTCACTGAAAGGAGCACCAAAGAAGTGCATTAACCTTGTAAAGACTCTCTACTCGAACACAACTGGTCGAGTGAGAGCTTATGGCGAACTGTCATCAGAATTGATTGCCTCAAGTGGTGATCGTCAGGGCTGTCCACTCTTTCCATTCTTGTTCAACTTTGTCGTTGACGTACTTTCAGAGATAACACTTCCTCGTCTAGATTTCCAGGAGTTGAACTTCCACCGGGAGGTTCACTTGTTGACTTAGAATATGCTGATGACATAGTTTTATTTAGTGAAGACGCTGACAAAATGCAGAGTCTTCTAACCACTCTTACCAACAATGCAAGCATGTTCGGGATGCGATTCTCCCCTCAAAATGCAAAATGCTGCTTCAGGATTAGGTTGGATTGACACCCGAACTAATGATAGGGAGTGAAGTAGTTGAGCGTGTCGATCAATTCACTTATCTTGGACGTCTCATCAGCCCTTGTGGTCTGGTGTGTGACGAAATCTCAGCACAGATACAGAAGGCTCAACTACCTTGCTTTTGCCAACTTGCGTCATTTATGCCGTAGGCGAGATATCCGTCTATCAACCAAAGGACGTGTTTACTGCGCAGTAGTTCGTTCCATCCTATTTTATGGCAGTGAAACATGGCCGGTAAGAGTAGAGGATATCCGTAGGCTACTAGTATTTGATCATAGGTGTCTTCGAAACATTGCTCGTATATCATGAGACCATCGAGTAAGTAACGCAGTTGTCAGGAAACGGGTACTAGGTAAGGATGGCAAATCAATTGATGAAGTAGTGAAACTTCATCAGTTGAGATGGCTGGGACACGTGTTACGTATGCCCAACGACCGACGGCCTCGACGTGCGATGTTCAGTGGTATAGGAGTAGGTTGGAAGAAAGCTAGAGGCGGCCAGACCGAAACATAGCACAAGTGCATGAAGTCACTGACAAGTGGACTGAGTCATATTGGTAGGTGTAGACTACCTGGTTGGGGACCGCGCGATGATAGCAACCGATGGTTAGAGACCGTGAATGATATGGCTCAAAATCGTTTGAAATGGCGCAGGTGCATCCACTCTTTGTGTTCTCCCAAGTTCTAATCTCCTGATTCCTTCCTGTCTCTTTTTTCTCCTCTCAAATTTATTTCACTGTATTATACTCTTTAAGTAACATATCTTAACCCTAATCTTTCCGATTACTGCTTATACTCTTACTATCTCTACCACTATGGGATTTGAACCGACAACTGCATCTCTGTGTTAATGTGGTGTGGCAACTCGAACTGATGTACGTACGTACGAATTTCTACGTTGTTACTGACTGACTGACTTACTAAAACTTTATATTGAGAAGAAAACTGGTGTTCAGTGCTACATTTGGAATGAAGCTTATATCATAAAATATTGCACCGAGTTAAAGAAAACATGAATGTACTTTACCATAACTTATCAAAAAGGCAGAAATGTTTCTCCAATAAATCAATAAAGGGAGTAAATTACGAGTTATGGTAAGAGAAAAAAATTTTCTCAGTTTATAGGATCTACGGAATTGTAGAAATGTATGAGTCATTTAAACAACAATCGAAAGATCAGAAAGCACCGAACAGCTATTTTTTTCTTACCAAAGAATTCTTCAATAGTACGTTATAACGATCCCATCAAGGGGTTCGAACTCAGAATCTCCAAGTTTCCCTGGAAACACTAAACCTTTAGACCATTGATTTACACGTCCGATCTCAATTAATTCATAATATTACGTGGCCACCTTTCAATAAACTCGTTGGTTAACTGGTTGGACTCCACAGGACACATCTCATCAGAATCTCAGGAATCACTTCTCGAAGTCATTCACTTGTGAGAGGAGGTGATACATTTTTTCGGGAAACCCCATGGTAGGATGAAACAGATGTTCAACTAAGTATGGTCACAATGTAGTGTAAACTAAAAAAACTTTTCTCATTGAATGATGTAAGAGTATTGTGTTTGACTATGGTCAATATATATCAAATCATAAGACGTCATTATTATTATTATCATTATAATAAATATGCTCACCTTCTCTGAAATATGAAACTGAAGATAACGTATGTTTTGAATATAATGCTTCTTCCAAATTCCAGGTTCCCATTGACTATGTGAAGCGATTAAATCCCATCCATATCTTAAACACTTCGATGCCCATAATTCATTTGATTCAGCTAGATATCTCCAATACCATGATACCTAGAGAAAACGTTTTAGGGTAAACAGTGATTAGAAATATGGAACACACAATCTAACGGCCTAAGCTGACAAAGATTAAGAATATGACAAGATGAAGAGGCAAAATTACATCTTCAATTTCGATAATACAATGAGAAGTCTAAGTTTATCAGAATTATGTAATGGTAGATTTGCGCAATACATTTCGAACAATCTGATCATACAGTATATACTTGTTAAGACATTTTTATATGAACATGAAAAGGTCAACTGTACAAGTTAAAGGTAAGCCGTAACAAAGAAAGAAATAAATAAAGTACTCAAAGACAATGTGATAATCATTCTGGATAATAAATCAGTATTACCAGGGTAAATTAAATGTAAGGACAAATTGTTTTTGAACCCACAAAAGGAGTTTTGATGGAGGTCTGCTCTCTGAGCTAGATGGTTTAGTCGTGGAGCTTTCAAATCTTCTTCATCATCACATAAAGGGGGTTTTAGTTTCCTTATAGTCAAGGCTTCAATAAACCTTAGTATACGTCTTTGAAGGCTTTTATACAATATTACATTTTTAATTGATTATGATTCTTGTCCAAAATTACTTCCATATTCTAATTCAATATAATAATTATTTAGTGTGATGTTTATTAAAAATAAGATACTCTTGTGTTAAGTTAACATAAATCATGTTCAGCATAATATACAGCATGTGATTTGTTATTAGTTTGGCCGTTTTCCATATATGTCACTTTTTCCTGATTGATAACTAAAATTGTATACAAATCAATATGTAAATAACTGTATTTTCTACAGTAGTCGTCGTCGCAGTCGTCGTCGTATTTTCGGGATGAGTAAATCGCCATTTGTACCAATCTTCCTTGTTCACAATTCACGCTGTCGGAATTGTTTTAAGAATAAGTAAGAATTGATGCGGATATAACAGATTTATAACCTGATCCATTAGTTTGACACTTTTGCCTGATACTCCATTATCTCACTTAAACATTTCCCAATTAGTCGTTCTATAATACTCGAGAAGTTCTTTAAAGACATCCATAATTAAAAGCCTACAGTCTGAGTAGATTCTCCACTTTCATAGGTTATATTTCATAGTTGTAGAGTAATACAAAGGGGGCTACTATGCAGTATAGTCGGCTCTTAGTTGTTCAATGGACATCTTGCTACAAGTAACGTAATTTGATAAATATCAACCGAGTGTTTTGAGTTCCAATCGAGATTTTGCTGATTTCTATTCACTGGGGTAATGAGACTTTCATGAAAAATAAAGTGATCAACTCAGTGAATAATGTATTCTGTCCAGCCAATTTAAATATCAACATAGACCAGTTCTAAAGCAACATTCTGAATTTAGAACGAGAGAAAAGTGTCGCAAACAAATTCATTGATAGATTAGTGTAGAAAATGATTTTAAAAAATAAGTTACAAACAGAGAACCATTAGAGAATACAAAGCACCAAAACGTTTCATTCATGGTATTTTATAAACACTGATTAATGTTAACTATCATTTTCTAACATTATGACAAAGTAACTCTGCTTTCTCTTCAAACAACGTGTAATTAGAGACTTTTGACTGAAACTTAGGTTCGATTTCTGATAAGCAGTGAATTTTTAGTCAAGCGAGATGTGTATGAGATATATCTAAATGGTTATCAGTAGTATATAAGATTAAGAAACAGAGGAAGTAACATGTGATGAGGTTTAAACTCTTGATTTTGAAATCATGATAAATTAAACCATATCCACATAGAATAATTTGAGTGTAGCTAGCAGTAGAATACAAGACGCAAGTTTTTTCTCATTTAGGTCTCTTCAGCTAAATTTTCTTGCATCCTGGGATTGATGCTCACTTCAGGATTCAAACTCAATCTCTTTTGCTTCAAACGCTAATGGGTTATCCACCTGGCTACTGAGTTTAAATAGCTACTCACCCGCACAACAGGATCATTTAAACCGTTAGAAAGCAAACTAGTCTATTCATTATTTATTGTAAAGGTTGTAAAGATGAAATACTAAGTCTTTACTATTTACTGTAATTTCTGGCGGTATGACGCAGTATTTTCGACAAAGATACCGCCATCTATACTTCACGAAGAGGTTCACTCAAAAATGGTTCATATTTCAGTTGATTAGTTTAATAACCAATTTAACTACCGATAAATATTTGCTACTGGACTGTTCTTTGAACTAATTATAAATAACTGATATAACAAGTCAAAATGTTTGCAACAGTCAATGATCATGTTATTGATGAGTACCCATCAGAGAAATAAGTTTGTCTTTAAGTCAGCTTCATGCTATTCACTCAAACCATAGACCTACTCAAATCTATTTCTGTTTAACTAAGTATAAAGCAAGATATCAATATGACACTTTTGATACTACTTATTCATATGATTATTTATCAAATTTTATCCATGTCTAATGTCATATATATATGACTATCAGTTTTCCTATTTATTTACTTACTGTACTGAATATGTGGTTTCACGAGTTGATTCAATAGTTTAATTGACGACTGACTGACGCAGAAATTCATTCAAAATATGCTTGGTTTTTTATATTTAACAACCTAACACAATGATTGATCACTACACCAATTCATATACAAAAGACACTTCATAAATTCCCTGTACTTTTTATGCACGTGGTCTAGTGAACTAGTTTATTTGAATAATATTCATTCTCAAGACATTCTCTATTAACCTTATAATATCGATTAGTCTAGTTAATCGGATTAAATAAAGAGGTCAATTTAGAGAATGTATGGATTTCACTGGTTGGAATCATGAGTCAATTGAAGCTAGACCACCATGGTAAATCTGGGAGCACTGGACGGCCGTTTCGTTCTATTATGTGACTCCTCAGCAGTGTGCATTGACGATCCCACCGCACGCGAAGTCCAAACCCAGAACAAAATCACCGCATACAAACTTATTCAAATGATTGGAGTTAACTAGAGTGATCAATATTCTTATACCTAAATACAGAATATGCAATTGAATTTGTTACCTTTCTCTAGTTGTGAGCAGATTTTCCAAGTTCATAATGACTACACGGAAAATATTGGTAACATTTTATTTTGAACGTGCTTCCACTGTTCTGATTTATACTATAGACCAGTTATGCGACTAGGAACTCACGTTATATACAAATGTTATTCACGACCATGAGTTTTTGTATTATAACAATGGATATAACATCAATAGCGTGTATTTACTGAGCTATTAATTTCCTTTTCTATAAACCTTTAAGAAATGTTTCTCTACAATGTTTAGATGAAATGTAAAGAAAGTAATTGACACTATATAAGTATATGAACAATATTATTGTTGTTAACTGGTTTATGAAATTGAATGTCTTTGTTAAAAAAAAACTAGAAGACATCCAATGAATAGCTAATACTTACCTGTGCACAGCGACAGAGACTTCTAGGATCCAGAAAAGAAAACAGATAAATGCATAGAACTCTTGGTAGTATTCTAGTAAAATCTATTTGGTATAAAGGAATTTTATTTTCTATATTGTGAAAAAGTGACTCAAGTTGTTTCTGAGTGCATAACTCGAAAAGTTTCGTCATTAACTCCTTTCTTTGACTTTCTGACCATTTTGCAAACTAAAGATTATGTAAAACGCGATCTTATTTCATACCCAAGCTAAAATAAGATTTTTTCGTTCTTCAAAAAGCTAAAACTGACAAGTAATGGAGGAAGTAAACAAAACAATACCGTTTTATTTGCGTCTTTGTTCACCAATGGAGTCCACGAACTTTTAGTTTGTATCATCTATGATGTCCAATATTTGAATTCTCTGGTCTATTCTAAATGTATGTTATCGAGGTATTGTGGTAAAAATATACATGTAGAAATCTAAAAGAGAGACAAAATAAGATGTATTTACAGTTGTAAATGGATACAATTGATCAACCATTTAAGCAATCTGGTAATCCACTGAATATTGTAAGGTGATATTTCCGTTTTTGTCCACAATTCTCTGGATCCAATTGTAGTGCGATACTGTTGATAATCGCTTGGATATTGTTTATAAAATCAAATTAGCATCTTTTTATTTTTTTACATCACCTACTCTGTTAATCCTTCCATTTCGGGCCACAAATTTCTAAAATATCTAAGGTTGTCTCAACCTCACTGCCATAGTGACTTATTTGAGTTATTTGAGCTACTGGTAGTGTGCACTCTTATCATGTGGTCATACCTATGGGTTTTAAATCATACCTCTACAAATAAGTTCTCCTTTGGATCAGACTCAAGTCACCGAGAGTAAATAAGTTTTGGTAAATTTAAGTAGCTAACTAAACTACAAACACGTTTTTACAGTAATGGGCAGCACTGCATAAAAGAAAATGATCGATCAGATAGTTTAAGAAACCAACTTTTGTTTCATGAAATGTAAATTTATATTGTTAGATTACATTGTGATTGCACAAAATATTTCATTTTCTTATGACTTTTAGCAGCGTTAACAGCTTATATATACATTTAGTGGCCTCCATAGATATAATTTAGCCATGAAAAAGTATGAGGTAAGATAATGATTACAAATATTCAAACCGTTTGTTAGAAAAGATAAAATAAGGGTGGTCGCCAATGTTAGCGATCTTGTTGAACAGTAGGTCATATATACACAGACGGATTATAACGTCGTGGAATATTCATATGTTAACACGCTGTAAGATGGATCTCTATCACTTGTAAATAAGGTGCTAATTTTTCATGTCATTATATATAAGTACCTTGAAAAAAATGTTTTGACTGTCATCATATGGTGTCATGAGAGATTAATTAGTGTTAACTGGTTGTGGATGTCAATAAAAACTTAAATAGCCTAAAAGACTGAACTATTTCATGAAACTTAGTACATTGTGAAATCTTCATCGACAAAATTTTTACTAGCAACTGATAAAGCGCTGTGCTGAGTAACACTTAAGTGACCCTATAAACCCAATAAGAGACCGGAAATGCCGACGCCAGTATAAAAGCCAGCGACATTTTTAACAAAAACGTGAGGTTATAATTTATGTACGAACCAATCAGATTTGGGATAACAGGTTTTGGCAAAATCCACTCATCAATTCGCCGAGTAGCCTTTTAGCAATTTAGCTGATGTCAGTTCGTGGAGGAGACCCTAACTACAATTCCTAACTTTAACCGTGAACTGTAAATCATAATCTTTATTCTTCAAACTGCTTCGTAACCTTAATTTAGACCCAGTAAGTAGGTCGACATTCTAAGAGTCACTCTAAAGTCGCTCAAAGCCCGTCTATACATTATAGCTTCACCCACACCATTTATGCTGAATTTCGCATATCATAAGGTCTGATTTCCGTTTCCACTTAGTATTTAACACATATGTATGCATATGTATATATTTACTGGCATTAAACGGTAATATTAGCCACTAAAAGCAAATTTAAATAACTTGAATCCTTACGCAAAACACGCAAAACTAGTCATAAAAACGAATCTAGTTTTGCCAAATGATTCACAGCATGTCGTAATCAGAAACGCCATTATGAGATTTATCAGTCATTACTAATCAGCTGTGCCAAAGTAACGGAATGGTTAAGCAACCTATTTAGTGAACGTGGTTCAACTACACCGATTCATAACATGAAGCCCTGGATGAAGTTGTAAATGAGCTACAATTATTCCCTATTCAAGGTACCATGTATAACGACCAACAGAGGCGAAAAATATACATATTTTTTCTCACGAGAAAAAGTGAGTCAACTCAACAACCCGTTCACGAAAGCAGTCGTTACCAAGTGGCAATGACTCAAATGAAAAATCAGAACAACTTGATAATCTAAACGACGTAAATGTTCAAGCGCATCATGAAATTGTAACGGTATTAAAAATAAAAGACGGAATGACGCGCAATTTACATTAGTAACCATTCTGTTGCTCACTATCCAATATCATTCTTCAATAATAAGGATAGTTGGTTGATGAATCTGCGTTATTCTTGACAGATTGCCTTGTATTGAATGTCCATTTTCTCCTTAAAAATGTTCACTGATGAGGCTAGTACCACTTGTTCGAGCAAAGCGTTAGAATCATTGGCCACTCGATGAGAAAATCGGAACTGTACTTTAAGTTTGCTATGTCGTGATTTGTGAACCCTCTTGCTATGACCTCGAAGATTATTACTGCTAGAGAGAGCAAGAAGATAAGACATATTAACACTCAAATCGTAATTAAGGATACGAAATGTCAGTATAAGGTCACCTCGCGTTCTACGATACGACAAGGGGAGAAGGTTTATGAGTTTTAAAAAGAGTTTTAGAAAGACCATTCACTAATTTTGTTCCCACACTATGAACACGCTCAATTGAGTTAGTATCTTCTATCAGACATGGGCTGGATGCTTGAATACAGTACTCCAAGTGTGATTTTACATAGGTGAGATATAAAATTCGAAACATTTCCTCGTCAAAGCATTCCGAAACTCAAGAGCTTCTAGATAAAACCCAAGTATGAAACCTTGTCAAACACTTTGCTAAAGTCTATGAATATCACATCGAAAGACTGAATGTTGTCTGGGTCACTGTCCAATCCTCTCACACAATGAGTAAGTAGGTCAAACATGAATGCTTGTGTTCGAAACCCGTGTTGCTCGGGAGTTGACGGATTGTACAATTCTATGAGATCTAGTAATTTAACCCGAATTGTCTTTTCAAGCAACGTAACGACTATGTTGGTTGGACTGACAGGCCGGTAGCTAGATACGATCTGTCTCTGACCATCTTTAAGTACAGGATTGACAGTAGTATCTCTCAAATCTCTAGGGAGTTGGGTAAGGGAAAGGGATATGTTGAAGAGCATCGCGAGTGGTCTGGAAATAATGTCTGCGAGAGATGATAGCAATCGTGGATGGAACCCATCAAGGCCCGGTATGTTGCAAGGTTCGAGGTTAATAATCAATGGAAGAACAGTTTTCCCAGTCACATGTACACGTCCTATGGATGTTATATCAGTGGTGTGACTACGATAAGTATTTTTAAAAATACATGTGGGGTAAATTTCGACGAAATAGTTTGATAATCTCAGCCTTTCCCAGATCTGATTCAGCTAGTAAATCTAAATATTCGCGCAACAGTAATGCGGGGAACACCATCACTACGTTTTGTCCTCCATTTAACGTACGAAAACAGTCTCTTCGGACAAGTACGGTTATTATATACCTACTGTCTTCCGTAAATAATACGGTATATATCTATGGTGTTTTCGCATGTATTCCGGATTTTTCGGTATTTACATTTAAATGATTTGTATCTTGTCGACAAGACTAATTCCCAGAAGTGTTTCCGGGTTTCCTTATTACTCCATGAGGGACAATGTGATAGCTTGCGTGTTGACCATAGGATAAACAGTGGTTACAAACTCGGATGTATCCACAGACTTACTCCATTCGTCTTCGTTCGATCCATCCCTATAGACCAATTAGTTTGTCGACATAACAGTCTCTAATTACCGGAATATTAGCTAGCGAGATATTGGGACGGGATGGAACAGATAAATATTGTATACTATGTGTCCGAAACCCAAAGTGAAGGACAACGTTATCACTATTAGCTGGTGGTGGAAAGTGCTGAATATCGATGATATCGTCACAATGGTGTGTGAAGACAAAGCACAAAAAGATAGACCATGTTCCAATTCAATGTGTGTCAGCTTTGCGACACACAGTGAAAGTGCACACTGAAAAATGGTTGATAGAAGGTGGTTATCAAAACTCCTACCTGGAGTTGTAAGCCCCATCCAGTTGATACACGATGCGTTGAAATCTCCAATGATTAGACAGTGTTTGACCTTACTCAAAAAACAGATGTATCTTAAGGTAAAATAGTCAGCAAGACAACACAGATTACGGTATATTTCTCCTAAAGTCACTAACTCGTGTCTAGACTCAGTAATACAACATGCTGCCTCACATGTACCATAAACATGCGCCTCCGATGCGATTGATTCTATACGATTGTATACATAATATATCCATTATCATTGCAATGAGCTTGTATAAGCCGACTGATTTCTTTGACCTAGCTTCTTGTCGTTTATGTGAGGTTCAGGGTATTTGCTAATGTGCAAGGGGTGGTATTCCAACTCCTGTTTCGCACTAATTCTAGTTAGTCCCGTAGTTATCTATAGGTTTGTGTATCTTACACTGTGAGTGGGGCAGCATGGTTTCTTGATACCATCAGCTACCACAGTACTAGGCAGGGGGTGGCTGATTGCAATGTGAAAAATAATATGCATAAAATTCGAATGCTACGAGAAGACAACAGTTTGAAAAACTAAATAAGTAAATTACTAAGTTAATTAGTGGTGAAAACTGTGCAAGAAGACCAATATATTTGTAGCAAGCTTGTATGAATGAACTGATTACTCTGTTTCATCAGTTTGACGTTTGAGCTTAACTTGAGTCCATCGGTAGTGTGGAGTGAAGCATTCTAGCTATTTGACTGAATGATTCCTAATAAATCTGACAATTATTTAGATGGTCAATATATTTTGATTACGTGTGAGTCTTTCTGGAACCAACAGCAATGATTTCACAGATAACCTATCTAGTTGGTTAAAATGAGAACTTTAATGTCAGAATAGTGAGAATTGGAAAGCGGACAATTATCTGAACGTTCTGATAAAACTCACAAGGCAAACCATAAGTGAGTTGTACCCATTGCTTTGAAAATTAAAATTGAAATGTTTAGGTCATAAGTCGTGAGTATGTGGACATAATTTATGCATGACACTGTCGAAACTGCTTGCGCTAACTAGTGTAATTATCTAGCGATGCATGTCTTTTCGCATCAGGTATTCATTATTATATACACTTGTTCATTATCACAAAATACCCTAGAAATCTAGCTAACATTAAAGGGGTTTACAAATGCTCTTCTGATGTCTCCTGGAGTAAGGTGTTTTTAGATCCCCCCCTGTTTTCATTGTCCTCTAAACTTATTTCGTCACAATTATCACGTCTGTGTCCCGACAAGGTTTTATGATACGTTTACCTTTTCTAAAGAGTGCTTGATAATCCCAAATTCTTCTTTTTCTTTCTTTAAATGTATTATACGCCACTAAACCCATCATCCTCTGGCTATATTACTCGAGAAAGCTTGATATCAACATAATCTTACTATTATTTCTCCAGAAGACCTTGACGCATAAGTTATCCAGGCCCTCTGACGCATAATAATAAACCCACGTTTCTATTTCGATAAATATACGTTAAATAAGAAAGAAAGATTAGTTCAGCGAAGAGTTCTCTTTTCGGCGAATTCATTTTCAAAGCTGTACAATCGCAAATATATATACTTATTTTTACAGGGTGATAATAATACTGATAATAAACTTCTGTTATACATGGTGACAGTGAGGTTAAATAAACAAAGGTATTAGAAAAATTTTTTAAAACAAGGAAAGCAAATAATCGTTTGATAGTTAATGGCTTAAGTATTCATCGGGTAAGGATGGCTCAGCATGATAAAATAAAAAATGTTGAAACAGAGATGAAATGTAATCGGAATGATCGTGGAAATAAAAACAAACCGGTTGGGGGTACAAGATTTGAAGGGAAGATGGAAGGTGAAGCAGGTGGCTGTAAAAGAACAAGAGTATGAAGAAAGAGAAAAATTTTTAATACATTAAGACCATGGTAAAAGAAGAGGTTGTACCAGTCTCTTTTGTACACATAATTCTGGTTTTTCAAAATGTATGGCTATTGCCTCGGCAATGCAAAGAAGATGCAGTCTAATTGTCTTAGGAAGGCTTCTACTTACCTTGTAGATGACTTTGAACGCAGAGTCTGTCTTGATTGAGTGACCTGTGTTCACAAGGTGTTCGATTATAGAACTTCTTATTGAGCCGTTGCCTCCTCTTCTTAGCCACGCCGGACAATGTTCTTGAATTCTTTTGGATAAAGTACGCATCGAACGACCTATATACCTAGCTCCACAAGAGCAGGTAAATTGGTAGATGCACATTGAGTTGGTCAGATGCGATAATTTATCTTTCAGATTATTGGTGAACAGTGATCGGCTGGAGAATAATATTCGCAATGTTGCTGCGAAGAATGTTCTTTTTAAAGAATCCGAAATTCTCCTCTTTAAGATATAAGCGGCTCTATCACCTTTGAAGTCGATGTTCATGTATAAAATTTTCTTTTCTACTGTAGTTGTTTGTGGTTTTGGCATTTTCGGCTTCATGTTCTTATCAATGAATATAGAAGGATATCCGTTTTTGATAAGTATCTCTTTTAAAAGGCTCAATTCTTTCTCTACGACCTCGGGGCTACAGATTCTTCGTATTCTTGTGGCGAGAGTTATTATTAAGTTTCTTTTTCGGCTGATGGGAACCCAACTGTGGAAATTTGATAGTTGGCCATTCCACATGGGTTTCCTGTAGATAGATCTTTTTAAAGTACCATCTTGTTTCCTTGTTATATCTACATCAAGGAAGTGAATATTTTGTTTGCTTTCAACTTCAAGTGTGAATTTTATTGATGGGTGACAATTATTAAATGTATTTAGGAGATCACTTAAGTTACATTTGTTATCACAAATGATAAAGATATCATCCACATACCTTTTATATAAGTGGAGGTTTTCTATAATTCTTTTAAGTTGGTTGTTTTCTAAACTGGCCATGAAGCAATCTGCCAGTAATGGACCAAGTGGGGATCCCATTGCTATACCATCCTTCTGTCTATGAATTACATCGTTGAATGTGAACTGTACATTGCAAGTACAACGTAGTAATAATTCCTTCAAATAAACCTCAGGTATCCCAATGTTTATCTCAGTATTGTTTATGTACTTACAGATAAAATTAATGGTTTCTGTGAGTGGAACATTAGTGAATAATGATTCCACATCCAGAGATAGCATAATTTTGCCACTTACATTCACTTCTTTTATGTGCTCGATAAATTCAAAAGTATCACGTACAGAATGTTTACAAATGAGTTTTCTAACGGGTTCTAAGAGATTCGCCAACCACTTTGCTATAGGGTGGTAAGGGGATCCAGACATATCGAGAATCGGTCTAAGAGGTAGGCCAGGTTTGTGTATTTTTGGCAAACCGTATAATCGCGGTATTATCGATGCTGTTGGTTTTATGTGCTCAAAGACCTGTTCGTTGATTAACTGCTCTTTTTTCATTTCTTAAGGACATCAATTAGTTGCTTTTCTATAATTTCAGTCTTGTTTTTCTCATTGATGGGTTTTGAGAATTTGGTGTCATCTGATAACAACGTTGTCATTTTTTCAACATAATCCTTGCGATCTAGCAGCACTAAACCAGCACCTTTATCTGGACGTGTTATGATCAAGTCTTTATTATTTCTAAGTAGTTTTATCTGATTTCTATGTTCTTTTGTTAGTAGACTTTTGCCTGTTACTTTTGTGCTAATATATTGGTTGCAGCTGTCAAGAAGAGTAGATTTGAAACGTTGGAATTCTTGATCAGAGATTGGATTAAGACCATTTGTTTGTTTGATTAAGTTTTCGAATTGAACATGTGTGTTGATTTTGTTAACTTTTTCATTTATGTCGCAGAATTTTATCCTCAAAGATAAGGCTTCTAATTGTACATTTGTCAACGATATTGAAGAATGATTAAACACATATCTCTCAGGGTTGTTAGGAAAGTTGTGCTGTGTTTCTGTAGTTTTTAAACTTTTAGTGAGGTCTGATATTAAGCTTTTTGTGCGTTTGTCGATAACTGTGGTAACATAATCGGTGAAAAGATTGTGTTCGTTAGGTGATAATTCATATAATACAGGAGATCTTTGTGAAATGTTGAGTTCCAATAACGGAATGCGAGGACGAATAGAGTCGATAACATTTTGTGCATGGCGTTTAAGAGATTTCGAGTTTGGATAAATATGTTTTCTTTGAAGAATTTTCCAGTAGTATTTAGGATATTTGTGCATTTTAACGCAATCGTTAAGAAAGGTAATCTTCGCATTCACTTCCGCAAGTTTGACAGAATAACGCAGAAACTCATTAAGTTCCTTTAGTGTCGAAGGGTCCTTGGAATTTTTTAATAAACGGAATACACCCATTATGACATTAAATAAGAAAGAAAGATTAGTTCAGCGAAGAGTTCTCTTTTCGGCGAACTGCGTTTATTAAAAAATATACTTTACTCCTTTACACGTCATCGGAACGATACGTTTCCTAAACATGACCTTTATTTACACGTGAAATATACGATTCGTCTTGCATCTAGCAAACTGATATCATGAGACGTATATCCGTTTATATTGTGAATTTCGCGACATTGAACTCATTTTTCTATTATTCTCATCTTGATAGTTGATAACAATCCTAAGCTGACGAGTGTGATCATTCATTGTCCAGGGTCTAGTGTTTCAAGATCTCGTTTTGAATATACCGAAAAATATGTTGTTGCGTGACACAAACATTTTGCTTCTTTTAGCTCATTTTAACATAGTATTCCGAAAAAATGGTTAATTTTTACCAATAATACTGTTCATAACACACCATACTTAACTAAATAGATAATTAAAAGTATAGAGATCTTATTGCGTAGTTAAGTAAACAACTTAGGAGCCTAACTCCTGTACATTATCCATAAAATAAGACGTTACTAATTTGGCATATCAAGACGCAGGATCCATATCTTTTATGAGGTGATGGGCCGATATATATATTTTCAACCCTAACCACCTTCAAGATTACTTCAAAAAACGTTGTAAATCCAACTAAAAGGTGATGTTCTTTCATGGATACTAGAAATAACGGCTTTATAGCGATTTATCTGTTGAAATTGCGTAATACAGTTTTTTGACGGCAGTGACAAAAGAAGTGATGAAGGTTTAGTTGACACACGTCTTTGCAAAATACGGAGATTTATGCATTTGTTGTCGTCCGCTGTAAAGAACAATTTTGTTCCATACCAATAAACTTTCACACAGATTCCTGTGTTGTTTCTGGATATTAGTACACAATTATTGCTCCAGTTTATCTGATGAACCGAACATATAACTGGTCGATTCACCGACAAAAGTATAAGGTTCATTTTTTGTGAAGTCATGAAATGCTGCTGAACGTATTCACAGGCCAGTAAGAGTAAGTATTGTTACGTTGTGTGAGATTTCGTTACGGATTATAAGAAACTGGTTTAAAACAATATTTGTTAGTGTTAACTGACAGTTAGGAGCATTGTCAATCGTTCTAAGTTGTTGTTGTTGCTTCTTTACCAAAATAAGTTTGAACATATAAAAACACATATTAGGCTAGCAGTATATTAATTCATTCGTTTGTGGTATTAAGAACTTATTAAGCTCATAATGTGCCGCGCGGAAAAATGGTTTTTCTCGAATAACTGTCATATCTATTATCTTAATTGAACAGAAGTTGTGTATTTGCGGAATTTCTCTACACTGTAATGTGTGTTCAGTTATTTCAAATATTGTGACCGACAGCTCAAAAACACGAGATGAGAAAGGGTCAGTGGTTAAAACATTTGCTGACTAAAAGTATTCATTTAGCCATAACGCCAGTGTGACCACCAAGATTTAAATATTCGGTCTGAGCACCAAAAATGGTCAAACGAAACCAAGAGTGGTGCAATTAAATCAGATCTCCGTGTCCTTATGCAGAAAATATGAAGCTTTCTCTAGTCGCCCAAATTTAGTGTTCATATAAAACACAGACGTCACGTTTTCGCTATTATTGCGATATAGAATAAAGTGGCAACACTACTTCACCAATACGTCAAAAATTTTGCCTAAAAAATAACATGTTATGTAATGAAAATGGTCAGTCAGTACATTCGTTAATCACCTGATAATCAGCAAGAAGATGCTAACTAAATGGACTCGAAATTCTGTTCGCAAGGGTAAGGTTAATCCAGGATGCTTTTATTGTCAACGGTCCTGCAAATAATCCGATTTCTTAAGTATCTGTCTCATTTACTTTTCGTTACATGAACAGATTGGTTTTCGATTTACAATCACCACAAATAACTAATATGGAAGTATCACGGGTAACTTAGGCCACAAGTCCTCATACCTTTAAGAAGGTGATTTGCATGTTATTTGTTTAAATAATGTGGTGCAGAAAATATAGACTTCACATAAACAAACCTTGTTTGATATGGATTAAACCGTTTTTGGATCTATTACTATCACAAAAATTTGGCAGTCGTTCACACACTGTTAAGCTACGAATATTATGTACGAAGGAAAGAAACGTTTTGGAAACCAACATTGATGTTATCCTCATTTTTTATTGTAAATAATTCTTAAGCTATTTGCTGAAGTCTAAACTCAGTGAGTCCTATGGTTTACTTTTGTTGTCTAAAATTCAAAAAAGGAAAATGAAGGGGAATTTAAGGCACACTTACTTTACACCAAACATAACCATCTCATTCATACAATTTAAGCGAACGTAACTGCATATTTATTCTGGAATACGATATCTAACTGGGCATAAAGCTTCAAGTGCATTGTTTCACTCCTAATGATTAATAGTGTTCCTTTGTGTGATTATGTCAAATGCATTGCACGTGCATCCTCGTATTCCTTTGTTTATCGTCTGTCTATTTATCTGTCTGTTGATCGTATTCGATTATCATAGTGATTTCTAAACACTTGAGGTGTCAGTGTAAATTTTATCCCCTGACAGACAGGTCTGTATCCTGCGATAACCCAACACTAATTGCGTTCAGTCAATACAGTTAAAGTCAATTAAATATTACTACTGTATTTTCTAGTGAATTCAGATAGTGGAGTGTACATCTGTGATATATGTACAAATCGGGGATTTATTTATACTAAGTTTCCCGCTTACTACGAATTATAAACATAATGCATTCAATTATGCTTATCAGTTTTTTTCCGTTTTGTGTTGTACAATTCTGGTAATTTGTAGATTTAAGATCGAAACTAAGGTTTTGACTGAAGAATAGCTGTCTAGGTGGGTTAGATACGCGCCCTTGCCGGTTGAAGCCAAACAAAGTAATTGGGTAAAATGACGTTCTAAAATTCATCATAGATTTAAATGTACATTGTGACATAAAAAATACGACCACCCCGCTACTCAACCAATAATTGTTCAATTCATCAAATATAAATTACAATAAATAAGGAAATTGATAAAGGATGCGAGAAAATAACCAATCACAACAAATAAATGCTATTTTGTCCTGTCTGTCATTCGTCTTCTACTTGTCATTTATATCCGACTACAAATGTTGATGTACCCCTACTTAAATTGGATTATCATGTTTACCTTCGCCTTGCATCTTTCATCGTTTGTCCGCGTGAGTGTCTGAAAAATCCATTCGACTGAATTGGTATTTCGACCTTCACTGCTGCTGTCCCACAAACGGGGTTTGAATGGATAAAATACATAAAATCAAACCGAGAGTTTGTGTTTACAGCTCATTTCTCGTTCTCTTCTTCATTATGTATGACGAATTTCGAATGTTGCTACAAACCCATTACAGAGTTAGCTAATAATATAGGAAATTTCTCAGTGACAGATGCAACTGACTAGAGCAAATAGAACTTTTTCTTCATTGGAATCCGTCGAGAGTAACGTTCCGTAAAACAAAATTGAGGGTTTTTTCTAATTTAGATTACTTATTAATAAGTGTAGGCCAGTGATTTGTGCTATTGTTCAGAGATGGTCCAAACCCATACACATTCAAGGTAGAAAATCGGAATGTGTAAACTCAAAAAATCTAATAACAGACGACAAAATGAAGCTTGACATATTGTAAGTGTTAACTGAAAAATTCATTGTTGGGAACCAACAGCAATTAAGTTCACTGTAAAAGTCAAATTTCTCTAGGCGACTTTGGCATCGACAGGCTGAAACGAATCCCAAATACACTATGGAAAACTATGGGGAAAAAGCCAACACTTCGCCGAAATGAAGTATTAGGTCAAACATGCACAATACTCATTTGTATGGCCTGTGCCGTGACCGAAAAAGCAAATGTAAAAGACGCGATAATAACAGTAAAAGTACCTAATTATTATTAAAGAAACGTATATTGTACAAGCAATACATGTGAACTCGATATATCGAATATTAATATTTCACAGAAAGAAAGAGAAATATGGCGTACCAAAATCCAATAGGTCATTCAATAATTTGAATCAAAATGGCTTTCTAGTGTATGCATGTCTGTCTTCAACGGTGGTTTGCGAACCAAAAAAATGGGGCGTCGGAAGCCGGTTATGAGATTACTGGATAGCCATAAATCATACAGTTCTACTTTAATCTACCTCTGCTGTTTTACCATAGGTTGAGAGACAATTTTACTTTACCTGATCGTACACACGAATTTAATTGTGGAGTAACTTTCCTATCTGTCCAAATGGTTCAAATGGTTCAAATGGTTGTGGACGGAATAGAAGCTTTCGCTTAACAGGCTTCCGTGTCTAGTAGCAGGGGATCACCAAATCCTCCAGGCAGGAACCTAGATATGTTAACAATAAAGGAGGAAAAGAAATTAGTAAATTACAGTGTGATACTATCCTTAGTCCTTAAGAATAGATCAAGTTGCCTCTTAAAGGAAGTTGCTTGGACTAGCTCGCTCGGCAGCGAATCCCAGCATTTGACAACTCTTAAGGAGTAGAAGTTATGTCTACAGTCCGTTCTTCTATGTTGTGTCTCCAGTTTCTGGGTGTTACCTCTTAGGTTAGTGTTGGAACTAAGCTTAAGTAGGTGTTTGAGAGGATGTCCGGAAGTGTTAAGGATACTATAAGCCATCAGAAGATCACCTCTAAGACGTCTATACTCTAATGGGTAAAGGTTAAGTGAATGGAGGCGCTCTTCGTAAGGCTTAAAATTGAGTCCTCGAACTGATTTCGTGGCTCGCCGTTGGATACGCTCCAGGGTGTCCTTATCCTTTTGGAATGAGGGGGGAAATACTATGTCTCCGTACTCTAAATGGGGACGGATAAAACTATTGAAGATTATATGGAAAGTTCTTCCGTCAAACTGGTCAAAAATGCGCTTCAACGTTACCAGTGCAAGGTTTGCTCGCAAGGCATTTTTGTCACAGTTAGCGTAAGACTTTAAATCGTATGGCACCAGGACTCCTAAATCTTTTTCGACCCGGGATACTACTAGAGAGGAGTTACCTAAGTTATAACTGTAGTCCGCGACATGTCGCAGATGGACTACTTTACACTTTGAAGTGTTAAAGGTAAGTCCGTTATCGTCTGCCCAACTTTGAAGTCGAGTCAAATCCTCCTGAAGTGCCTGTATATCGTCTTGGTTGCGTATCTCTCTCCAAAGTTTCACGTCGTCGGCAAAAAGTAATAAGTCTGACGTTACCTGTTGAGGAAGATCATTTATGTAGATCAAGAAGAGAAGAGGCCCTAGTACTGAGCCCTGGGGGACCCCACTAGGACATTCCATAGCCTGAGATAAAGTGAAATTAACCCTAACCTTAAAGTGTCGATTTTTCAGGTATGAAGTAAGCCAATCGATTAGAGGTGGTCTGATACCTAGTCGTTTGAGCTTATTGATAAGACATGCATGGTTAACCTTATCAAAAGCTTTTGAGAAATCAAGGTAGATGATATCAACCTTTCCCTTGCGATCGAGGATGCTTGTCCATCTGTCCACCGCAGTCAGCAGGTTGGTTATACAAGAGTAACCCTTCCTGAAACCATGCTGTTGGGGTGAGAAGAAATTTAAGGACAGTAGATAGTCATTTAAACCGTCGCATATCAGGGACTCCATGAGTTTTGAAGGTAATGACAGAAGAGCCACCGGCCGATAACTTGAAGGTTCATTGCGTCGACCTCCTTTGAAAATTGGTGTGATGTGAGCCAACTTCCAATTTTCCGGTAGTTTGCCTCGGCTTAGCGAGTGTGAGAACATCACGCTAAGCGGCGTTGCCAGGATTGAGGCTGCCTCCCTCAGTATGGCAGGATGAACCATATCCGGGCCAGGAGAAGTGTCTAGTCTTAAGTGCTGCAATTTCCGGAACACCAAGTCAGCGCTTAGGTCCACTTCAGAAAGTCCTGTGGAATTGCAGATGAAACTGTCGTCAGTAAAGTTGATGTCAGCCGGTTGAAATGTTTGAGAGTAATGTGCCGCCAGAAGGTTAGCGGCGTCGCCATCGTTGTTGGTCGGGCCGTTAAGACCTACCAGTTGAGAAACTCCTGTTTTGGCTTGACGAAGAGAGGCTGCATAACGGAATAAGCTTCTAGGGTTAGAGGCGAATTTGTCCATAAGCTTTGTCTGGTACTGAAGCCTGTCTTCTCTTATAGCCTTCGTGCATATGTTCCTGATATGTTTATATTGCCTATACGCTCCGTCGTTATCAGTTCGTTTGTATTCCGCCCAACAGTGCCTTTTGCGGCTTAGCAGGCGAAGGGTACGGTTCTTGATTACTGTAGGTGGCTTGCAGCTTTTGGGAACCGTTTGAGGAACTGAATGGTTTGTAACACATAAGAAGTCCCAATGACCGTCCACATCGAGTTGAGGGTGAACATCCCAAACCACCTGTTGTAGATAGTCATGTAGAGCTGGCACATTCAGCCGTTTAAAATTCCAACGCAAATTATTGTTGGGATACCTTAGCTTAGTTTTGATGACAAAACTGAAGGCTATGACGGCATGATCGCTTTTTCCCAGAGGAGCCAGGATTGAGAGGTTGTCAACTAGGAATTCTTCGTTTGTGAATACACAGTCTAAGCGCGATGGTGTCTGACTGTTTCTCCAACGAGTTGCCGACCTCACATTTTTGTACAATCCCAAGTCATCGATGAGGTTGAAGAACCGAGCTTCAATTGAGTTGTCGCCTCCAGTGTACGTGTGTTCCGCGAAGTTGACTCTAGGGAGATTAAAGTCCCCTAGAATCAGGATGTGTGTGAAACCGAGACGAGTAGAGCGGGATAGTCCTTCCAGCATACGACTATCGTACTCGATGTCGGCAGTTGGCTTCCTGTAAATGACTCCGACTAGACACCTCGAAGTACTAGACAATCTTACAGAGCACCATATGGATTCCTCAAGATTGTTAAACTCGAGGTTATGAACTTGATGCACCTCCAAGCAAGAGCGTATGTAAACAGCTACTCCGCCCCCATATCCTGATTTTCTGTCGTTGCGGAACAAAGACATCCCAGGTAATGCTAACTCATGGTCCGAGAACTGAGAAGATATCCAGGTTTCAGATATTCCTATCAGATGGGCCTTATTAGCATTGCTAAGTTCACGTAGTTCATTCAATTTGTTTGGTAGACTCGCGGCGTTCATATATAAGCAGTTTATGCTTTCAATTTGGAACGCGTGAGCTTCTTCCTATTTGTCTGTATGAGCCTTATGTGAATGGACAGGTAGCCCACCTATATGAGGTTTGCCGAGGTGGTAGGCTCTGTCCTTTACACGTTTTTTAATCGTCTAGACAGTTTACAAGTGGAATAGTCAGCTCCAACTTGTTTGTATAAATCATTATTGAATACATTGATATTCAGTAGGTGACACAATCCACTTTCGGGAAGAAAATCATCAAGGAGACTTTTGAACCGGGTTGTAGTTTCACTGCAAGGGAGGTTCACTGGCAGTCTGTTCCACATGGTTGAGTAACGAATAAGGAAAAAATTCTGACATCAGTTTGTATGGGTTCTTGGAATCGCTAGAATATTCTCCTTGTTGCGTAGACTGTGGAATGATATCATAAGGTATGAAGAGGTGGATACCGAAGAGTAGGAAATACCGTTAATAAGCCGGTAGATAAAGACAAGATTTAATTTGATACGTCTGATCCAAAGAGGTTCTAAGTTGAGATGTTGACATCTTTGGTGATAGACTTTGTTATCGAAATACCCCAGAACAGCTTTGGCAAACTTTCTTTGAACACCTTCAATTTTAATCAGGTCGTTATGTCTGCAATTACTGTAGACTAAAATACCATATTCTAGAATGGGTAAGATACATTTTCTGTATAATAGCAATCTCGAATCGATATTATTGAAGTTTATCATTATCAATCCGATGAGCTTTCTAGCTTTGGATACTTGAGATATAATGTAACCAGAAAAGTTCAGACTGTTGCCATATCTTAAACCCAGGTCACGAACATTCCCATCTGATTTCAGTAAATGACTCGCTAGTAAGACATCCTCTACGTCGGTAGCATTCTTAAGTGTTACACGAAGTAGCCTCGGGTGATTTCGACGCTTAGATTCCTTTCCCCGAGTGAGCCGTGTGACTGTCAATGGCCCTATTCTTGGAAGTCCAAGTTTCTTGTTCAACTCTCCCCAGAGCATCCTATCATTTTTGTCCTGGAAACTGAGAGGAAGGTCAGAGTTGTCTTTGAAGTTCATGACTATGAGAGTCATCACGAACCGGTATTGTCGTCCCAGGTTTTCCGATGCGTTCAGGTTTAGCACCTTGTTGTTTGAGGTCGAAGCACGTTTATGAATCCTTAGCTCTTTGATGACCGGACGGACAATCTTGGGGGTAGACTGTGCGACCAGATCACCAGTTGACTTCCGTTCAACAGCTGAGATGTTCAACTTAGACTGTGACGCCTGGCCCTTTTTAGCTCTTTTGACATGGGTCCAATCACCTACAGAGTTTTTGGGAACCACTGTCGCGTTCAAGGACCTTGAACTGTGAGACCCGAGTTTGCTGAGGAGTCGAGTACCGTCGTCGTAATCATGGTGCTGAGTTTCAGCATGTCATCATTAATGCTGTTGCATGCTCCGTCGTTGGTAGACCTGTTGACATCCCTGTTCTCGTTTTTAATGCGCTCTCTTGTTTGTCTACCTATTTTTTGACTGTCTTTTCCCAAATTTGCCGACAACTTGCTCTGCAGACCTGTCAGTAGGACAATAATATTACTCAAGACTGCAGCATCCGTGCTGCACGTAACACATTCCCACTTATGATCCGACTTGCTGAGTCTGTTGTAAGCAGTTGCTGTGAGATCTGTGCACGCTTCGTGGAACCAACCTTTACAGTTGTCGCATTGCATTCCAGATGTAACAACAAAACGGCATCCAGGTCGTTTGCGTGAATTTTTCATGACTGTATTGACGTAAACTGTGTTGTAGATGCTAACAAAAGCCCAAGACCGTAGAAAATACACTAAAAAGCACACTGAAAACGGACAAAAATGGATAAAACGGATGAGATAACCTGAACTAGTCTTTACGTGAAAAACTGGAAAAAAAACCGGATAGTAAGCTGAGGCGAAACCACAGTTAACTATTAAATGGGGTGAAACTCAAAAAAAGTAATCTGCCGAACGTATAGCTCAGGAAAGCGCGGTTGTTCCTCCTAATTAGGACTGGTCATATAGGGGGATATACTCAGAAAATTATATATAAAGTAAGATCAACTTGTTTCAACTAAAGATTCGCATGCAGATTGGGAATAAGAGTTAGGGGAATTATTTGCTTGAAGAAATAGTGTCATTGCCTTTTGTTAATACTTTTAAGACGATTTCATATATTCACAGCAGTGAAGGTGGACAAGTTGAACAAAGATCAGTTTACACTTTTGAGAAGCAAGTACATACCTAAAAAGAGATTTTGTGGCTAATCAATGCGTTTGAATGTTTAGTGACCAAATTGTGTTTTAATGTAGTAAATGGGAAAAGCCGGCCAAGGTATTGAAATAGCGTAATGGCAGAGTTAATTTTATTTTACTTTGATTATAATTTCCGATTTCCTTGAACCTTTAAATGTACTGAAAGTAAGTCATAATGAATTTTGATGTTTATTTGCGTATTTCGTCTATTGCCATAAGTGTGCTTTTGAGGGGACTGGAAACAGCTGATAGCTTCATGTATAAATAGAAGGCAGTATGTGACATATGCAAATAGTAACTATAAGATACCAGCTATACGTTCTTACTGTTTTCACTGTTCGTGTCCGTATGAAAGACACCGGATTTATCAATATTGAAAGCTATTCTGCTGCACCTGTCAAACTACACACCCCTTAACTTATAAATCATGAAACAAAAGTGATCCATCCCTTTCAGCTTAATGAGTCATATAGTATTAGTTATCAGTCCAAAACGTTCAGTTCAGCCTTATGCGGCAATAACGATCGTTTTCAGCTCTACCTTGTTGCCGATTTCCTCGTAAAGGATCAATCACCCGTTATAGGCTTTCATTCTAGTTGCTGATACCATTGGTAAGATGTAAATGTTGGTTACCATGATAAACGCGGAATATCGACCAGAGTAGACGGCTAAAGACTTTAAACTGTTATGACAGTCCAGAGAAATAAGATATTGGAACTCAAGTAGTTATTAAACATACTCGATCATAAAAATCAACCTCATAAAGTGAAAATTCCCAGGGACTCGATCAATTCGTATAAGATGTTAAAAATTCCATTGACTGACTTTACATCTTTGGATACCCAGATGTCAGAATAGGCTAGTTGATTGAAGTCCTCGCGATCCTAACAAATGATTGAAAACTTTGAGTGGCATGAAGCTGAATTGGTCGCAACAGAGCAGATGCATATTTTTATCTTCCCTTAAATTCTAAGCTTCTTGGTTATCTTAGAAAATTTTCATCCCACAAACACATTTCTTCGACCATGTCATTCATAATTATTTTTCTCCACTACTACTGATACTGTTACTACTTTTGTCACCCTAATATCTTCCTATGCTGTTGTGTGGCAATGTGTGTCGAGTTACGTGTACGCCAGGTTCTAGGTTGTTTATAAGTGACTCACTGAGCATATTAAACATGACCTCATGTATGTGAGACATGAAATCACAATTATATCCGTAAAGCACGACTAGAAAACAAAACTTGATAAATACTACGTCGGAATATACCGTAGTTTCGAAGTTATTGGTTGAAATTATTCCCAGGCTTTCGTTTCTAAACTGGTGACGCTGTTCAGTCAATAAATTACTGTTGTGAATTGCTGTAACCTGTATCTGTTGGTGAACTCTTGAGATTATTTTTTAAAATACCTAGTCAGTTCATTCAAAGTATCCTGCAGTTAAAGCCCGTTATTTCTACTGAATACCACCGTTCTGAAATAAGAATCCTGATTGTTTATAGTTCACACTTCCTAAGCAATAGGAAGAGTAAGGACCTTTATTCGTTAATTTGTGATACATTCTTTAAATCTATATTTAGGTGTTCTGTCCATTTCTACTACCTGTCCGACCATAAAAAGTCTCATCATCATTTTACTGTCAGTAGACTCAGATCTAGTTTTTACACAAGCTCCACACATAAAACCAGGTGTTTTGTTAAGGTTTTCAATGAGTAGACTTATCTAGAACTACTACTAGTGCTTCTTCGCATTGTTTACCAGGTTAAAGAGGGCAGTACCAAAACTGGTTGCTCTTGTGTTAGATGACTGTGTTTAAGTGTGATAGTAATCTATCATAAAGGGCTTTTCCCAAAAACTTTAATAGCACCAGTCATGTTGACGAACCGGGGAATATTGAAGAGCTGTTGATGCTACAATCTAAAGGGTCGATTGTATGATAAACGGGTTGCTACTACTTTGAGTGTTACTCAAGAAAGACCATATCTCGCCAATCAGCAGGTAAACAGTATCAAACAATGTCATAACAGTGTAATTCTTGGTCGTGACAATGTCTATTGGTCATGTATTTAGATTGGAAAATATAGAGCCATACACCAAATATACGAGAGTGTGGCTGCAATAATGTTTCTGACGAATAACCAGCATCCACAACAATGCTCCAGGTATAGCTCCTTATGAAAACTACCTTGTTCGGTCTGGGCACCCGGGCAGTACCCGAGCCCTCATACAAATTGAACGATTTATGTGGCGCATATATATTTGGTGCCTCCTTGTACCAATTTTCGTGCTTAAATAAATAAATGCCACCCAATGAGTGGAGGTGGTTAGGAAAGGTTGACCATTCACTTCGTATTGCTCTATGGATTCCGGTGCCGCCTGTTAGTCTTTAATACTGTCGAGCTAACATATCAAAGACTCACAAAAAGACCGTCCATAACGGGCTACAAACGTTTGTTCCTTGCACCTTGTGATCACACTATCAGGTTGTCAAAACCATGCCTAACTCGGTTCCCATTTCGGGTACCTCAAATTGTGTCCTTTAACGAGATGGCCGACCGGGAAGTGACAATCACCCTCATAACTTTAATAACTCTGGAAATCACCTTGTTCACAGTTAAATCTGCTTTTCTTTTCCCAACATTTCTATCTCTATAATCATTCCTCGTTTTTCGTCTCCAACGTCTTCCTACACGTTGTACTAATGCCAACGGTCCTAGATTTCCTAAATCCCCCTTCAAACTACTTGTTGGAGCCTCCAATACTTTGTCAGATCAGACAAGAGTCACTAGCTAAGACCTTAGAACCTGGTTTCATCTATGTTTACTACCCCGAAAGCATAAATACAGGATCCTAATGTGTTCGTTCGATTAATGTGACCTAGCTAGTACAACCAACCAACACGATTCGCCTTTTTGTATATCGAGATTTGACAGCAATTCCTCGTGCCCTCATAGATATAGTGTGAAGTTCCAAACCAAAACAGGCTTTCCTATACTGAATTGCAGTATTCAATCGCTTATGCACCGGTTAAATGGTACTGAAGGACACAAACATTCCGTTGTCTCTATCGTTTTTGCCTAAGCTCTCACTGACTACAGTTCAGATGATAAAAATGACACGTTTTACAAAAAGCTTTCTAATCTCCAAAATACCAAGTGCTCAAATGTAGTAATTGTAACAGGTAATTCCAACACTCAAGTACGTAGGCTAACTCAAGCTGGTAGACACTTAGTTGTGTCTCTTGGCGACTCAAGATAGCGAACAATTATCCCAAGATAACTGTTATTCTTAGAAAGTAGGAACTTTAAGTATAATGAGAAACATTGTCTAACCTTTCAACCCTTAAGATTAATACAAATGCCCTGGTACGGCCGAAAGTGGGGAGAGTCCGCTCTCCCTCTCGAAACGCTTTCACATGGCCACGCGTATATAGCCTCTGCCAAGGAAGTCCTACTCACTGCCTTCTCGTGGCGGGGGTGTTGTTTACGAAAATGAGAGGACGAAAAGCGAATGTCCGGCACTAACTGGATTCCAAACCAATGGTGCACATGGGCTCCAGTATCCTGCAGGAACAACTGGCATATGAACCAATTGTTGGTCACCGGCTTTCATGGGACTGCATCTCCTTACGATGCTCTACTGCCTTGCGGATCAGACCTTCAGTTCGAAGGCTCCGGATGTGGCCCCGTAAGAAAACCACCTGCATCGGTTCGGGCACCCGGGTAGTATCACAGCCCCCACACACATATCGAATGAGATCTGTGTGGCGCATATGTATTTGGTGCCTCCTTGTACCAATATGTGTTAAAATAAAATAAAATGATAAATAAATACATAAACATTGGTACAAAGAGGCATCAGTTGTATATGCACTACACTTCGTCATTCGATTTGTGTGACAGCTCGGATACCGCCCGGTTTACCAAAGTGAACCAGGCGGATTTTTAGGGGACCATTCCACGAACGTTTGACCTAAAGGTCTAATCCACAAGATGGCGAGGCAACGTTGGGAGATGCTGTCCCATGGTAGTCGGTGACCAACAATAGGTTCGTGTGTCATCTGTCCCCCAGATTCCCTGAGCCCACTTGCATCAATGACAATCCAGTCAAAGCGCCGGACATTCTCTTTTCGTCCTCTCAATTTCGTGAATAACACCCTCATTGAGAGAAGGCTGTTAGTAGGACCTCCCTGTCAGTGGCTGTGTGCTGGTTTGGCCGCCCCTAACTTTATTCAAACCATCCACAACTAGTCAGCATTGAGCGTCGTGGTAATCGGTGTTCAGGCATACGTAACACGTGACCCAACCATCTAAATCGATGAAGGTTACGACCTCATCAAACGACTTACCATCCTCATTCCCTAATACCCTGAGTCTGACCTCACTATTACTTACCCGGTGATTCTAACACATGCGAGCAATATTTCTAAGATATTTGTAATCAAATACTAGTGACTTACGAGTATCCTCTACCCTTAATGGTCACGTTTCCCAGCCTTCAAGTAGAACAGAATGAACTGCCACGCAGTATACTCATCCCTTAATTGATAGACGGATATCTCGCCTTCGCCATATGTCACGTAAGTTGACAAACGCCAAACCAGCTTTACTGAATTGATGCAGAGATTTCGTCAGACACCAACCCATTAGGGTTGATCAGACTTACAAGGTAAGTGAAGTTGTCAGCGCATCTAAACATCCTGGTATTGTTTCCCAGTTCTACCAAGAGACTGCATTTTATCAGCGTTCTCACCAAACAGGACTATGTCATCTGCATATTCTAAGTCGATAAGTGGATCTCCTGGTAGGCGATGAATGCCCAAAAATCTAGACAAGAACATAATCTCCAGCAGTTTTTCTATAATGGAGATAGTGAACAGCCTTGTCGAACATCACTTGAAGTTGCAAAGACGGGTTTACTGCGCAGCAGTTCGTTCCGTCCTACTTTACAGCAGTGAAACATGGCCAGTAAGAGTAGAGGATATTCGGAGGTTACTAGTATTTGATTATAGGTGTCTTTGAAATATTGCTCGTATATCCTGGGACTATCGAGTAAGTAACGCAGTTGTCAGGAAACGGGTACTAGGTAAGGATGGCAAATCAATTGATGAAGTAGTGAAACTTCATCAGTTGAGATGGCTGGGACACGTGTTACGTATGCCCAACGACCGACTGCCTCGACGTGCGATGTTCAGTGGTATAGGAGTAGGTTGAAGAAAGCTAGAGGCGGCCAGACCAAAACATAGCACAAGTGCATGAATTCACTGACAAGTGGACTGAGTCATATTGGTAGGTGTAGACTACCTGGTTGGGGACCGCGCGATGACAGCAACCGATGGTTAGAGACCCTGAATGACATGGCTCAAAATCGCTTGCAATGGCGCAGGTGCATCCACTCTTTGTGTTCTCCCAAATTTTGATCTCTTTATTCCTCCTTGTCTCTTTTTTTTCTCTTTCCAAATTTATTTCACTGTATTATACTCTTTTAAATAACATCTCCAAACACTAATTTTCCTGATTACTGCTTATACTCTTACTACTTCTACCACTACGGGATTTGAATCGACAACTGCATCTCTGTGTTAATGTGGTGTGGCAACTCGAACTGATGTACGTACGTACGAATTTCTACGTTGTTACTGACTGACTGAGGTTGCAAAGTCAGATGACAGCTCTGACTCGACTGGTAGTGTTCGAGTAAATGACCTAATAGACGCAAACGACATTTACTTATTTCCATCTTTTGTTAAACACGTGATTGAAACAGATCATAAGATTGATCTTAGCACTTTTAATTGTATATAAAAGCTGTCTATGGAGACTACTTGGGTTTGTCGAAATCTTAGCCATACAAAATCTCAACTTCTGTATGTTAAAAGGAGATTCGTAATTACATTAACCTGCCTATCTCGGTAGTATTGACTTATTATCTTGTTTTTCCCCTAATTTTCGTCACTTGTTTTGAGATGTCTGTCTACCAATGAAGAGACTGGCATTCTGCACACTGATTCGTTGTGCTTCACTAAATGATTGTGTTAGCCTTTGGAAATAGAGGATATTCGTAAGTTATTGGTACTTGATCGTTGAAACCTTCGATGGATTGCTTTCAAAACTATGGAATGTGGACAGTTGGGGTCAGATGCATGGTAGTAGGTACTTATGTCAAACTGGTTGACGAGATTTTGGATTTCCATCAACTGATGTAGCAGTCGGTAGATGTAATACACATACCAACCACCACCTACCTTGACACACGATGTTATACTGACAAGTGTAGGTTCGAAGCAGTCTAAGAGCTGCTAAACCAAAACACGAGACCAATTCATGAAGTCATTAACGGCTGGTTTAGGCCGTGCTAGTAACTGTAGACTGCGTAATTGGGGTCCAAGTGGTTGGAGCTTTTAGATGACATGGCTCAGAATCAGTCGTAGGAGCGCAAATTATCTCACTCTTTTTCTTCCCCTGAAACATGAGTTCCAGAAATACTTTATTCCACGAATTCACTCTGCTTGAACCATACTCTCTATACTTAAAATTTTTTCACCATCACTGATACCACTATTATTTCTACTACCTTGCGAAAGAACCTGAAGTAACTGGTATTTTAATCAATTTTTGTTGTTTATACGATCATGACAGACAAGCCCAAGCATTATGTATAGGTAGCAGCTGTGGTCGCATCTAAGTTCAGTGACGAGTTACAGTTTATTTATGTATAATTCACATTCTTTTACCTGTATTTAACTCACAAAATCCACCCTGAGTGTTTTATTCTTCATTCCTCACTTGTTCTACAGTTAATCGGTCGAAATTTATTCACATGGCCGTAAGTGGCGAAAGACTAGGGAAGTCAAGCACCCGTGTTAGTAGTGATCTATCCTTAAACAATGCAAGCACTCATAATATTGGCAAGAATAGTCTGATAGTATCTAACTGGCCTGATGCTGTCATTCCACAAATTTCCACTATCAGATGTCAAGCAAATCAGCCACCACTATCTTCATCACGGTACTGAGTGCGTGTGGTGCTATTTATGGTCAACTGGTAACAGCAGACCAATTATGCCAGTTGGAACATCATTCAACCACGAATACAAATGATGAAATTACTAAGCCAATTGACGTCGGACAAAAGAAAGCTAGTTTGTGTCTAACTAGCGTGAAATCAACACCATATGAAAATAAAATTCAAAAAGCTGTATCAATAATTAGTACTAACGTAACTTCCAGTACAAATGTTTGCCAACCTACTTCTCAGATAATAGTGGCTCAGTCAGCTTATGCCAATTTAGATCCAACAGTCACTAAAATACAACAACATACTAACAGAGATATTCATCAACCTATGGAATTATCGCATTCACTTGGTTCAGAATCATTTATATTTTCATGCCATTCCGATATTCAACCAACCGCAATGGACATAGGCGGACAACCAGGTAGTCCATCATTATCAAAAAATCTTACAACTGTAGTATCTAGTTGTTTACTTCAAAGTAGTACTTCGCAGAGCGGATTAAATACTTACTGTTATCCTATTTTTCCATTTCCTGTTTCCACTGCGGATGAAATTACTTGTAATTCAACATTATGTAACCATGTCAAAGATGCTGGATTAGGCAGTAATACTCGCGGTACTATAGTTGCTCATTGTGAACCGATAGTAAATGTTAGTAATCAATACCCCTGTCCACGAGATTTAGAACAACGACCTGTCATGAAAATGTCAGTGAATCTTATTCGAACTTATAAAAATATTAATGAGGTAAGTTTTGTTAAGTTATGCACCATAAAAAGATATTTCAATAATTCATGTTAATGCTTGCAGTTCACAAACCTTGTCATTTTTCTTGTCCCCCAATGCACAAAGACCGACTGTAAGATTAAAAATAATATGTTTATGAGAGTTTTGTGGTAATTAGGCAATTCAATTTTTTGACTAATATACAATTTCATTCACTCGAAAACAGTGTTTGGATTAAAGAATCTAATTTATCTGTAAATGTTATTCGAAAAGAAATCACTGTAGCTCTAGGGAGTAGCCATAATGGACGGGGTCCAGTTATGCTGGGTATGAGGCAGTTACCAACTAAGGACAGTAGACGATAGTTGAGCAATATCGCGAGTTAATCGATGTTTCACATTTGGACCTCTGAATACTGACTCAGTGGTCTAGAGGTTAAGTTCTCTTCAAGAAATTCCAAGCTCTCAAGTTCCATTCCCTATGGAGTCGTGGATATGTACTGCTGAAGAGTTCGATACTAAAATAAAATAGCTGTCCACTCCCCCCTGATTCCTAGTATTTGTCAGCTTGTCGTCTCAATAATATTCAACAATGTCTACAAAACCCATATAACAATAGTTACCTACAAATATCCTATTGATATATCTTGTATTTATTCGAATAAAAGAAAGACTATCCTACCGTTAATGTTTAATTCTGTGGACCGGTGTTCTCATTCAGATCTACTGTGTAAGTTACAAGTTTTCTCAATTTTTGGGATAACTAACATTCAAAGTTTATTCAAGTTTACATTATTTTTTGATTGAGATCATGAACTGATTGGTGTTAGACTACCATTGAAAACCTGGAAGCGCTGGACGACCGTTTCGTCCTCAGGAGTGCGTGTCCACGATCCCTCTCGCGGGATTCGAGCCCTGGGCCTTCAGTCTCGCGCGCGGACGTTTAACCTACTGGACCGCTGAGCGGGCGTCCAATGGTGTTAATGTCTAACGTCAACCAATCCACGAAATTTCACGACCAACTTCCATTGTACTGAGGTAGATACCTGTCTCTACCCGACAAGGATTAGCTCCACTGGTCACGGCTTCTTAATGGGACGAAGCGGTCGTCCATTGCTTTCAGGTTTTCAATGGTGGTCTAACATCAATCGGTTCATGATCTCAATAAAAAAAACTTAACAATCTCCGCAACCCCTAAACTGATAGTTATTTATATTAGTCAAATAATTTTCTTATTTGTTTTTACGTATTAATTTATAAAATCTGTTAGCTCTTATAACCTTTCCGTACCATCCAGACTGTCTCATCTGTTATTTAATCAGTCATTTGTGTCGTCTAAGATGGTCAAGCACAATAACACTTATATTGCTCAAGGGACTATCAACTAAGTTTATCACGATTTCCAGCTCTAAAAATCAGATATATATCCACATCCTTGTTACTGATTTTAACTTTCATAAATTAACTTTTATTGGGATCAATTCATTGAGCGATGAAATAAAAAAAATATGTATTACACATAAGTTTAATCAGTAGTAATATATGTATATAAGATAAAATAAATGAGTGATTTTCCTTTATGTTTGAACCAAAACGGATAAGTTGGATCAATCATATGTTGTAAACGAGTAGGCTTATCATATTTAGCGTTGTTCTTTTTTTTGTTGTTGTCAATTACCACCAACATTTCGATTTCTACTCGTCTTAATGATAATCTAAAAATAGTTATCTAGATTTTTATTGATCGAAATTATATTTAGCTGGGGTGTTATATTATTATTGTCATCTATATTATCTTAATCATGATTTGTCTGTATATTTAAGTCGAGATGAGTTTGTTCAAAATTTCTATATTGGGACATCAAATAAAATGTCCTAGAAACTACATAATTGATAAGAATTTTTTTAAAGTATTTTTGAGCGATAAATCACATTGGAAGAAACTTACTTAGTAACTAGTTGAATTTACTCGTTACTTATAGTTTGTGACCTTCCTCTGTTAGGGTTATTATTCTGAACATAATTAATTATTTTTTATAATACAATAAAGGATTAAAAGTACTTCGTACAAATTGATTAGTTTATATCTGCATTGATGGGTTCTTCGTGTAGACGCATAGATTTGTTAATGTAAAATTACATCACTATATTTATTTATGTGTTCAAAAGGAGATAGTTATTAATCTTTTCTTGCCTTGGTGACTAATATTCCATCGTTGTATCTTAATATGTTCTTTTTTCCTTTTTCTTTGAATTCTTTATTTTTTTTATATTATTATCATTAGCTTTATTCAATATTATATTTTTGGTACAATATAGAATTCTCAGCGCAAAGTATTTCAACAAGTTTCCGTTTCTTTCTTCTTGGTCGGTCCTGGCGATAAATATTGAGTGATCGCCAGTTAGATGTTAGCAGTTCAACAAATGAACATCTGAATAATGTGCATTCTTTACGTTGTATATTGCCAGCAACCACATTGTCTCTTATTGAATTTTTTGTAACTTTGACAACGAAAGGTTGTACACTTTTCAGAAACGCAGCAGAATAGGTTATGCGATTAATAGACATAATGATATATTAAAACAAACAAAAATAGATAACTTATTGAAATATCTAGATGGCAGGAACAGATAGCCCAGATGCTCAAGCAGGCCGCTGCACTTATCACATCATTGAGTATTATTCCAACTATCTTTCAAATTAATAATCTTATTTTATCAACTGAACTCTACTCATTTTATTCCTATGAATGTTTACTTTTTTCTAGCCGTTTGAACTGTTGTCACAATGTTCTTTTACAAAATAAGGTATATATTTACAATATTCAGTCTATTAAATTTATTTATACTATACTAATGTGTCTTCGACGTAACTTCCAACCAAACCGTTTCATGTAAATAATTTAAACCCATTATGTGATGAATGATTTCTAAATATCACAGGTTGTAAGCAGTTGACGACAACGAAACGAAATAAAAATGAATTCATGCTATTCTGTTAGAATGTTTGTTCTTGCTCTTTTCAAAATGATAAAGGGAACTATGTGTATAGATATTATATAGTTATTAGTGGGTTCTTTCTATTTGATACACTTTTCTTGGTATGTTGTACATGAATCTCAAGGATTCAATACTTCTATTGATCTGGAAGTAGCTCTATTTTATTCAAATCTAAACTACTCAATTACAATTATGTATCTACTCGTTAATTCCTCAAAAAAGATTAACCTATCTTTATTTAATTAAAAAAAAATTATTGCAATAAACGAAAGCTACCCTAGAAGATACTTGTGTTATTTCATACATTGTACGAGAGAGTTAATTATTAAGGAAAATTTGCGGGTTACTAAAAAGTGGATTATTCACATCTAAACAACAAACTACTTAAGAATCAGTTATAATCAACGTGCAATTTGGGACAAATGTACGTTAACCCATGTTGCCGTATCATATCAGAATCATGCGATGCAATGGATGTAATGAGTAGCAAAAGAATTGAAATAATTATGATACCATTGTTAGCGGGAAAGACTGAACATTGAAAGTATAGTTATGTATGAAAGCAATATATATGAGAAAATAAAGTGAATGCTTAGCCATGTTACCTAACGTCCAACTACTGATCATATTTATTGCTCCGATCCCTCTTAGGTGGTCTCTATCCATTAACCATGAATTCATTAACTATATTTGACTGAGCCGTTTTGGTACGTTCAGTCTACCTATAGTTAGAGTCCGTATAATTATCTTAACCTCTTCTACCTCTTATCCCACCTTTAATATCATCATATTTTACTAATTCGATCAATTATTTTAAAGTACTTTCATATAGTAAAACGGTTGAAAATGTATTTGTTTGATTACTTTTTCAGTCCTATTTGAGTAACGTTTCGTTTTTTTTCTTTCTGTAAGCCTAGAATTATTTTTGTTATTAACACTTCTATTGAGAGAAATTCTGCGCTGGTTTTTTTATTGTCTAATATGTTGTTTATTTTTATTGGACATTTGACATTCTCATCATTTACAAAATCCTTAAATATACGAATTTCTCAAAACTCCGCTTTTTTTCCTAATAAAAAGAGAACTAAACAAACTTGTTTAAGTGTAACACGAAGATTAGTTGTTGAGAAAAATAAGAATTAAAGTTCTATATGTTTAAGAATATGATTACTTAACTGTTAAAACTTCATAAAAATCCACTTTAAGTCATTTTACTTTTCTTTATTTTTAGGTGTACTATCGAAAGAAACGTCGTATTAGAGAACAAATCAGTGAGGATAGTATTCAAAAAAGAGATCGTAAAGGTTCTGTTACTTTTGGTAATGGTGGTGGATTGGCTCCTTCATGTCAAAATGGATCTACAGGAAGTTTAACAGGAGTTAATGTTGCAACTGTAGCAAATACAGCTGCATTAACATGTCACTATCATCATTATCATCATCACCATCATCACTGTGTAGCACCACAGTCGTCTACATTATCATCACAAATTCCTATGGTACCTCCACATCGATGTGGTATTGGTTGTAATAATAATCTTGTCACAGGGTCTATTTGTTGTACATCATCTTCAGATTTACAAACACGATCATCCGGAGTCAATGGCATTATCCAGTCACGACATCAAGGACCCTCTATAGTTCAAATGAAACATCATCATCATTCAACTGTTCTTCATCCTAATCAACATTCTATTTCCAAAGATTCAACTACTTCACATCTCTCTCACCATTCTCAACAACATATCTACGATCAAGGTAAATTATATCGCTTGAAATATTAGATGATGCTAGGCATTCGAATTTGATTAGTGAACTAGATTTCCTATATACAATTTTCCTTATCTCTATATAGTATAGACGTCTGACTTTCAGTTAAACAGATTAAGAATTTCCATGTAATTTAAACAATTCAGTGCAATTATCTAGTTAGTACTTGTAACTTCACAATTATAATGAGTTACAGTATTGTAGGTGTACTTGTACAGTTTGAATGAGTTGTTTTTTTTTTATTTGTTTCTGTATTTCAGTCTCTTCTGCTTTCTTTATTGTCCATCAAGATAGAATAGTTCCTTTCAAATTAAGTACTCTACATCATCACACAACATATAGTCTAGTGTTCAGTATCAACAGGATTTTCCTTATTGACTTTATGTAGTGATATAACACCATAGTGTCTAGAATCGAATATTTTATATCGACAAGGACTGACTAGTTCGTGGAATAGTTGGTTAGGTTTACGTTGCAGTACTTTTCAGTTGGTTCGTACCCTAATATATATGCTGTCATTTTTGTTATACAGTATTTATAGTAAATTAACTCATCCATCAAACACATGAGCTTGAGCGCTAACAATGCTCACCCGGTTGTCCAGATAGGAGTAGAGCGGGGTTCAAACCCGGGATTTTAATGGCTGAAAGTTAAACGACTTAATAGCCTTTTCATCGCTCCACTGATATACAGTGCTTATAAAGTTAGCAAATCTATGTACCAATCCAAAAAGAGCTGCTTAGTTTCATTTCGCTATTCTTGCAATGATGCAAGATAATTTATAGCAAAAACATTATATGCACCTACATTCGTTTGGTAAATATTAACTTATCAGTTTAAAACTTCTGTTCATTGTAGGTTAGATATCCCTTATTATTGTTCGACCGCTACTACTGCTAGTAGTAGTAGCAGGAGGAGTACGTTTGTCACATTACATATAGACAGGCTAATGCAAAAACGTAAAACTCGTAAAATAGCATCATTAATTAAAACAGACAGCGTTTCAAATAATTTTTTAATGTAAGTAGAAAGCTGTCGAAGACAGTGAGCTTTCGTCTTAGCACTGCTAAAGTTTTTGCTATACATCTGAATAAACTAGAACTGTGTGGATAAAATAAATTTATCTAACTCCTTCCTCTACCATGGTTTTAATCTCATTTTTCTTCTAATGACCATCACCTTCCCTTTTCCTTTGTTTATTTATTTTATTTTATTTGAACACATGAATATTGGTACAAGAGAGCGCCAATATATATGCGCCACACAAAACAATGAGAATTCGAAGAGAAATAGAAAAAAAACTAAGGAGCGCAAAAAAAAGAGAACAATAACGAAGAGATTGGTGTAAGGTAGTGTGGTAGTAACGAGGGAACGAAAGGTACAATCAGAAGAAATCTTTCAGGTAAGGAGACACAACCACTTTTTATGAAGAAAGTAAAAGAAGGTTACAGCAGGATCGCCACTGGCTTCTATTCTGAGCCATATCTGATAACGTCTCTAGCCACTGTGTAGCACCATCTCTCAGACCCCAACCAGGGAGTCGTGAAGGACCAACACAAGCCAGTCCTTTGCAGCTTTCTTTCATGCCACGACACCATGTCATGCACTGACCACCTCTCCGCTTCTTCCAACCAGTCCCAGAGTCGGCAAATAATGCACGACGTGGAATTCTCTGGGACGACATTCGGAGAACATGTCCAAGCCACCGAAGTCGGTGTTTCAAGATGGTGACACCAATTGATTATCATCTCTGTGCCCGAACACACGATGCCGAACCTCTGCATTACTGACATGGTGTTGCCACTGAATGTCAGCAATCCTTCGGAGACAGCGATGATCGAACACAGAGAGTCGTCTAACGTCCTCAACTCGGAGAGGCCAGGTTTCACAAGCATAGAGCAAAACTGCTCTCACCGACGCGTTGTAGATCCGACCTTTTACAGCCAGACTAACATCACGAAGGCGCCAAAGGTGGCCCAGATTGGCATAAGCCGCTCTGGCTTTCACTATTCGTGCATTGATCTCATCACTCACACCCCCACCAGCACTTATGCAGCTACCCAGATACACGAACTTCTCGACTACGTCTATCTGCTCACCATCCAGGGTGAGTACAGGATTAGAATCCTGCCAGTCTTGTAGAAGTACTTTGCACTTCGAAGGTGCAAAGCACATACCATACCTACGGACACTGATTGCCAACTGATTAAGTGCGGATTGCATGCCTTGGGCATTATCGCACAGTAAGACAATATCGTCCGCATACTCAAGGTCGAGAAGTCTTTCTCCAGGCAACAGATCCACACCACCATTACTTACATTCATCAGAGCTGTTTCCAGAATGTCATCGATGGCAAAGTTGAAGAGGAATGGTGAGATTGGGCAACCCTGCCTAACCCCACTGCTCGAATGGAACAATGGAGAGAGGTGGTTGTATGCCCTCACTCTGCCTGAGGTGTTTTATATAGGGCTTTTAGGATGTTAATAAACTTCTCAGGCACACCCTTCTTCAATAGACAATCCCAGAGAACAGTCCTGTCCAACGAATCGAAGGCAGCCCTGATGTCAAGAAACACTACGATTGTTGGCCTTTGATAAGTATGGCGGTGTTCTAACATTTGGCGGAGGGTGAAGATATGATCAATACATCCTCGACCAGAACGAAACCCAGCCTGCTCCTCGCGAGTCAATCTTTCTCGGGTTTTGAACAACCTACGAAGTATGACGGAAGCCAATAGCTTGGACGCAATCGGAAGTAGACTTATCCCCCGATAGTTGTTACAGGAACGACGTGAACCCTTTTTAAAGATAGGGACAACTATCGACTCATTCCATGACGTTGGTACACTCTCTAGTTCCCAAACCTTTGTAAACAACGTCGTCAATTCCTTAGTCAAAAAGTCACCACCATCTTTAAAAAGAGCCGGAGGTAAGTCATCTGGGCCAGGTGATTTGTAACGCTTCAAGAGTTGGAGTTCCTTGCGGACTTCCTCCTCGTTTGGTGGATCAGTCGTCACCGGCCATGGAGGGCAGGACAGTCTGACCGATGTTGCCGGAGCAGCAGGCCAGTTGAACTGCCCTTCGAAAAATTCTGCCCATCGTCCAAGACGTCGATGGATGTTAGTGATTGGCATCCCATCATCCTCGCAGATTGTTTCACTCACACCAGACTTCTTGCTGCCAGTGGCTCGGATGAGCTGGAAGAGCTTCCGGTAGTTACCAGATGCAGCTGCTGCTTCCAGCTCATTAGCACGCATCGACCACCAGGCTTCTCGGTCCTTACGCAAGCTTTGCCCAATTTCCTTACGTAACATCCTTCGTTTATGGTCAAACTCACGGTCACCCGGAGTAGACCGACGGGCTTCAATGAGTTGTAAGGAACCAGAAGAAACCCAGTGCTTAAAGCGGGACGTTTCGCAAACCCACAACTGACTGTTCCCGCCATTTTCATGGCGTCATGCAATTGCAACCAATGCTCATCTATACTTTTCGGTGGAGTGGTAGCTAGCCTAGAGGCTAGCTCGGTTCGATACTTACTTGCAACAGAAGTTGCAACCAGCTTGCTAACATCAATCCGTTGATGGCGGTCACTTCGTTGTCCACTGAAAAGTAAGGTAAGATTGGCGCAGACCAAGGCATGGTCAGAGTCCAGATAGGTACTCCAAAAGGAGCGGCAGTCTTGTACACAACCACGCCAGCGGTAGCTGATCGCGATGTGATCAATCTGAGTCCAGGCTTGAGATGCAGAGGGAGGACGCCAGGTGGCACATCGGCGATGACTGTGCCGAAAGTTAGTGCTAGCCAGAAACAGGTTGTGGTCTGTGCACAGTTGCAGTAGACGGTCCCCGTTATCTGACCTGCGACCAACGAGTCCCCATCGGCCACCTAAACGACTCTCTTCTGTGCCTAGACGCCCGACCTGAGCATTCAAGTCTCCGGCTAGTACTACAATATCTGTCGAACGCACTTTCTGGAGAAGAACAGATAACTGGTAGCCGGTGACCAACGATTGGTTCATACGCCATTTGTTCCCTCAGGATACTGGAGCCCATGTGCACCATTGGTTTGTGATCCGGTTAAAGCGCCGGACATTCACTTTTCGTCCTCTCATTTTCGTAAACAACAGTAATGCCATGAGAAGGCATTGAGTAGGACTTCCCTGGCAGAGGCTGTATACGCGCGGCCGTGTGAGAGTATTTCGAGAGGGAGAGCGGACTCTCCCCACTCTCGGCCGTACCAGGGCATTCGGGGGCTTATTGACCTTTTATATTCCACCGACTCATTTGTGTTTCCATGATCCTCCTGACCACAGTTCATCTCAACTTCAACCTTTCTCTCACAACGATTAATAGTTATTTATCTTAATGACTATTCAATGTCATGACGGTTACATCTTCGAATTTCTTGATAAGTGTTGGGAAGATCCAAAGTATCCCTGGGAAAAGTCCAGAGGGATCGCGGAAATGCTGGGAAACATTTTATTCAAATTAGCGTTCAATATAAGTTTCTCAAAGACATCTAGAAAGTGAAGTCACGTGTCACATTTATGATTGAGTGATTACCTATCCTGCTACTACGTTTAGTATGGTTCCAGAAGCCCAAACCCACCTGATAAACTATAAATACCCTCGATTTTTTGTACATGGACTAACCTTCGAGTAAAGCATTCGTTTCACACTTCGCACATTTTCTTATGTTCAAGTTTTTGTGTACATTTAGCCTGAGATTATTAGAAGAGTTTAAGAGACTGATTCATGAGTTCACTTAGAAAATTTATCAATAACAATAACATTTTTTGTTTTTAGTTTGTCTTACCTCTCTGTCACAAAATGGATGAGCAAGCGAACTACGATTGTAGCAGTAGCGAGTAGTTGTAGTGAATGGGTGCAAATGTACATATATATATCTGTAGGAAATGGATGAATCAGCGAATAGATTAAGCAGTTAATAATGAAGCTAGCAGAATGAATACATGCGTAGGCGCTAAACAATGTTCAAGCATATGTATTTCATACAAGCACAAAATAATAAGGGTACAATAAGTTGTTATAGTGCGGATGACTTTGTCCGCTAAATAAGTTAACTAAAGGGCTTAACTGAGTTAAATGAGAATAAACTCGATTGCACGTGAGTCGCTATAATATCATGAACTGATTTATGTTAGACTAACATTGAAAACCACTTCTATGGAATAGAATTGGAAATAAGATTTGAAATAGTGTGAAATTATATATGGATATAAGAGGTATTATTCATATTGACTTTTTTTTCAAAATGTTTATAGATTATGGATGTAAATTAGCTAAAAAGAATCCGCCTTAATATCAACAGTTTCATTCACTTTTTGTTTTCCCATTTTTTGAGCTAGAGTTTCAAAACTTATTTTATAATGCTTTGTTCCACTAATCCATATTTTCCTCTCGAATCGTATCTTCGATACCTAATCTTTCCTATTATCACTGATACTGCTACTAACTCTACTATTCTTCGATTTTGTCTGACAATTTCATCTCTTAGTGCTAATGGGGTATGGCAATTTGAACGGATGTACATACGTACCAGGTTTTACGTTTTGACTGACTGACTGAATTTATAATGTGAATCATGTTCTCTTTGTTGTCTAATGTACTTTTTTCTTTATTCTCACCAATACAAAATATTCGTCAAGATTTTTTAGTCCTTTTTTCAACTTAATCATACGAAAATCCGGCTGTCTCATTCTTATATTTCTCTTCTTACGTTTTTTTATGTCAACAATGTGTGTGCATGTGAACAGGTTCATCATTTCCTTCTTGTAATCCGTCTAAATCATATCCATTGACTAATTTGAATATTGTTACTACTGCTTCTGGATTTCGTACTGGACTCACATTACCATCAACTAGTGTTGGGACTGGTCCATCTGTATACTCTTGTCAAATACAATCAAATTCTGTTTGTCAATCAGCATCAGCATCATCGTCTGTATATCCATCACATCATCATCATCATCATGGACTTGTGCGTATTGGTGATGTATGGTATAATCGTTATAAAATTCTAGCCTTAATTGGGAAAGGTACATTTGGTCAAGTAAGTCATTATAATTTACGTTTTTCTGTTTTATAATTTTGTTAATTGAAATGTATTATGATAAAAATATAGTTGTCGGAAAGAGCTAATCAAAAGCAAGAATATAACTTGTAGGTTTTTGAGCGAAATTATATTATCACTTATTATATGAATAGTAGAAACACCTTTGTATGTTGTTCAACAATATTATACAACTGGCAAATGGACACTAGATGCTATATTATTAAATCTTAACTCTAAATTTGTAATCTTGGAATAAATCTCAATCTGATAGTGATATATTTTATGGGCAAATAATCAGATACCACATCTTGGATTTTCTCATGGAATTCATTCATCCATACGGCTACATTGAAGAGGAAACTAGGAGAAGACCCTGGAGATGGATAGGACACATTGCGGAAATCATCAAACTAAATCACAAGGCAAACCCTAGTTTAAAATCCTAAAGGAAAATAGACCAATCAAAGAATTCATTGCCCTGTGAATTCGAGGCAAACATCAAAAGAATGAATAACATTTGTCAACGACTGAAAAGGGGAGCTCAGGAAGGAGTTAGTTGGAGAATCCTGATCGGGGGCCTCTGCTCCAACACCTAGGTAACAGGCATAAGTGAGTACATGATATGGCTACAGTGAGCACTTTTGAATGACAGTTTGTGATAAAAAGAGCCACTAGCCTTAGTTAAGAACACTGGTGGTGAAGGGGACTCTTCGAAATCAATCAAGGTTTGAGTAAAGCGTATTATCTATGACCATTACGACGAATTTGCACGTAGTTTTCTCTCAGTTATTGGCAGAGTAAGCTATAGACGAGATCTAAACTGATCCATTAAATATGTAAAATCTGTCTACACTTTATAATCTGATTGTTTTCTTTTCTATCAATTATCCATTTATAAAAACTGTCTTCTGATTGGCTAAGAACTAATTGGTTCAAAACAAGTCGCAGTTATTTTAATCTCCTCCTTGTCCTATACTCTTCCCTTTATTACTTCGAACCAACGGTACAATTTATAGATACATGCATGCATATCTTTTTTCTATATCGTGCAAAATTACCTAATTCTACTTAATTTTACCTAAATTTACTGTGTGCTTATTTGTTTTTTTTTCAAATTTTGATGCTTGTGTGTTGGTTTCGAGAACCTTGTGATACTTTCTATGTACCTACATATGCATATATGTACATATATGTGTACTCCATATTATATTGATCGACATAATAGGTAGACAGATACAATGGTGAAAATTTTAGCATTATATTAGCAATATCAGTGGTAGTGCGGTTGGTTGTAATGTTAAAAGTAGTATTAATAGTAGTAGTTTCTGTCGGAATTGTAATACAGTAACAATAGCTGTAAAAAAAATAATAGTACATATATGGCCGTAAACACGATGAATCATTTTTGGTAAATCACTGTGCCGGTTTATGTGTGTGTACATTTAAGTCAGCTAGTTGAACAGTAGGTTGGTTAATATCGTGTAAGCTAATCATGCTGTATGTATGTGTGTTCTCTGTGATATCGCCACCCATCACCACACCTGTATGTTATGCTTCATAGTGTAGTTATAGATGCGATTTACAAGTGCGCACGCAGACATACACACATAGGTAGTAAGTGCAAAGACACATACATACATATTTTGGACATATACAATGTTTATGTCTAACTGTCTGTATGACCGTCTGACTGTATACGACTTGTGTTGCTATGATATTTTTCTCACTATTACTTCGTACATACATAACATATATTTATATAATCGATGCTCTTTTGGGTTTCACAACTCTACTTACGTACACATACATACATGCATACATAGATTGATATCTGTACACACTCAAGTGCCGCTTTTAACCGACTTGATTTTACGTTGGTTAATCTCAGATAAATTGGTGCTTTACTTCATCCTCATTGTGTTGTTCTGATTAATTACGATGATTTTTCTTTATCTTGCCCTTTTTCCATGTTTTTTTTTGTGAGCATTAAACATGTCACGCGTTGTGAATTTCACCATGTTCCTCTAAGTGGTGTTTAAATACATACTATTTGTAATGGAATATAATCAATGCCGTTTTAGCCTGTGTTAAATGTTCAAGATTTGTCTGTTTGTTCTCTATGTTGATAATAAATGTCAATAAGTATCTGATTTTCAGACTAGTGAGTTTTTAAAAAAAAATAACCATGTTTAATTCGTTAGTAATTTTAGTCTGAACAAATATCCACAAATCACTTAACTAAAGAAAATTCTAATCATTATGAGAGGTTTGTAAAGATTGTTGAATTGCATAGTTTATGTCACAGACTGATACTAGTTAGGTAATCATTAAAGATTAGGTGATGTTGGAAAACCCGACCGAAGCTGCTACCTTGACGCGGTGGTCGGGCTTGCCTATTGTGATGACCCAACCGAGCTATACTGCCTGGAACAATCGTTCCTCAAGGTCCTACCATGTCAGACAAGTCGGTTGAAGAGCGGTAAGACTGAAAGCAACAAACTTAAGGTCCGAAAGCGAAGTCGTACTGCTGACTGTACAGAGATGTGACAGCAGTAAGGTGTTTCCTTCAGACAACCAGCATGGCAGCGATGCTGCCTTCTCACAAAGAGAAGTGGGGTTAGAAAAGGTCGACCCTAAAAATGTCACACCTCACCTTACCTCACGGATTTCCGTCTCAAGCGGTAAGGCCTTTGAAGAACGGAGCTAACACATTAAAAACCCTCCACGGAAAGGCTGTGCGCGACCGGCCTCAAGCAGTTGTCCCTTGAGCTCTGCGGTCACGCTCCCAGGTCGTTAAGACCAACGCTAATCCAATTTCCTTTTCAGGTTCCTCAAGAAATACCCTTCCACAGTGTGGGCAGCCGGGTAGTGACACCAGCCCTCATACCTGTAACAGCACACGAGACCGAGTTGGTCACATTCAAATCCTTCCTACACCTCCTAATACCTCTCTTATCTCCATGACTAACCCTCCTCATGTCTCTTTACCATCTCTCACAGCTAGGGCAAAGGATTCGAGTACGAGGAACGCTATTCCTGGTCTCCTGAAACCACGCTCTAAACTACACGTAGGAGCTTTTAACGTCCGAACACTGTGCCAAATAGGATAACAGGCTTCCTTAGCTAGGACTTTAGAATCCCGCGCCATCGATGTGTGCTGCGTCTCCGAAACGCGCATACAGGATCCGAGTAGCGTCATTCATTTGATTGCACCATGCCAAAATAAAGAACCGACTCGATTCACACTTCGTGTATCTGGAAGCCCAGATTCTGCTTCCCGTGGTCTCGCCGGCGTAGGTATAGCATTGAGTCCTAGGGCAGAACTAGCTCTCTTAGAGTGGATCCCAGAAGACAGTCGTTTGTGCGCTATCCGACTAAACGGAACAGTAAGGATCCGAAAAGATAGGGACACTCGTCGTCTCTGCCTACTCTACCACTGACTGCAGCTCAGATGATGTAAAAGATGAGTTTTACAGAAAGCTCTCCGACCTCCGAAAAGCTAGGCTCTCGGATGTAGTAATAGCGGCAGGTGACTTTAACGCTCAAGTAAGTAAACTAAGCAGTAGGGAAAGACACCTGGGTGGGTCTTATAGCATCGTGGCTCAAAGAACAGTTAATGGCGACGGTCTGTTGCAGCTATGTTCAGATAACCGCCTGTTCCTTGTAAATACTAACTTTAAGCATGAGCAAAAACATCTTTTAACATGGCGACCCCTATTTCGTCCCAATGTTGGACCCAAATAGATCACATCGCAATCAGCCACCGATAGAAGACTGTCGCTCATTCTGGAGCACATGCTTAGATTCGGATCATGCTCTAGTACGAGCGCGTGTCTGTCTGCGTCTTACTGGACGTAGGAAAGACGCTGCAAGGAAACCTCTTGGGGGCCTATGTTGTGAACGGGGAAATTAGAAGCCCAGATAACTACGAAAGCTATTTTCTTGGGACGTTATTTCATTTCATTCAAACCTTGTAAAACACTTATATTTATTTTTTTCCCTATTTTATTTTACATAATATGAGCTTTCGTTCTATGTAACATTCACTGCCATACCCTTTTTTGTTCTGAAAATATTGTAATTTAAACATACTATTTTGCATCTTATTTTCTACCCTAATTCCCAGTTTCGGGCACAAGTGTATTATTATCGTATGTTGTAGTCAGGATATTTATTTATTCATGTACATTTTTGCACTAATCCGAATTCAGAGAATTCAGTGTTCCAACTGTCTTGCCTTCTCTCACTTGCGTGCTTGCCAACCAATCAGGTTCTAGAATAGTTCTCTCTCTACCCCATCTTGAACTCACGCGCACTAGACTCAAGGTTAAGCCGCTCAGTCTATCGCGTCAAGGTCATAATCTAGACTAGACAGATCAAGGTCAAGTCATAACCAGGTATCGACGGGGTAAAAGCGATTCAAGGTCATAACAGCCTACTTAATACTAGTCGAGCTAAGCGTATATTTCAGGAATAACTAGGAAAACAGTTAGGCAGCCATGTATGTGATGCCCACCCCGAGGCAGCATGGAATGATATCCGAAAAGCTGTGGAAACCGCAGTGATATCTGCTAGTACAGGAAACCATAAGGTTAGGGAGCAACACTGGATCTCAGCATCATCTATCGCACTGATATATGCTCGGAAAATCATTTCACCTGGCTCTGAACATAATGAAGAGCGGAGTCAGCTTAAGCGCAAGCTGACAAGAAGTCTACGCAATGATCGTGAACAGTGGTGGGTAGCGAAAGCAAGAGAGATGGAAAAGGTAGCGGCAATAGGTAATAGCAGACGATTGTTCAGACTTGTTAACGAAACCGACTGTTAGCGAAACAATTTCAGAAAATGATGGACATATTATACATTCTCAATGCAGGAGATTGGATCGATGGGCAGGATACTTCAGGGATCAGTCCAACTGACCTTCAGCCACAAATCGGTTTCCCACGAGGTCTTAGGTAGAATTTGGGAACTGTACGTAATCCCATCTGACTGGTCTCAATCACTGATTGTGCCAGTTTTTAAGAAAGGACAAAAGTCCTCTTGTGACAATCACAGAGGAATCATTTTGACTAATATAGTGTCTAAAATATTAGCTTCAATAATACTTCGACGCCTAATCAAAGCTCGTGAAGAGCAGATTAGAGAAAACCAGGCCGGTTTTCGACCTGGACGTGGTTGTATAGATCAGATATTCACACTACGTCAGGTTCTAGAACACAGACACACATTCAGACGCCCCACAATCGTAGTATTTCTCGACCTTAAGGCGGCATTCGACTCTGTTGATCGTGAGGTTCTATGGCAGTGTTTGTCACTGAAAGGAGTACCAAAGAAGTACATTAACCTTATAAAGGCTCTCTACTCGAACACAACTGGTAGAGTGAGAGCTTATGGCGAACTGTCATCAGAATTGATTACCTCAAGTGGTGTTCGTCAGGGCTGTCCACTCTCCCCATTCTTGTTCAACTTTGTGGTCGACGTACTTTTAGAGATAACACTCTCCTCATCTAAATTTCCAGGGGTTGAACTTCTACCGGGAGGTTCACTTGTTGACTTAGAATATGCTGATGACATAGTTTTATTTGGTGAAGACGCTGACAAAATGCAGAGTCTTCTGACCACTCTAAGCAACAATGCAAGCATGTTCGGGATGCGATTCTCCCCCTCGAAATGCAAAATGTTGCTTCAGGATTGGGTTGCATTGACACCCGAACTAATGATAGGGAGTGAAGTAATTGAGCGTGTCGATCGCTTCACTTATCTTGGAAGTCTCATCAGCCCTTGTGGTCTGGTGTGTGACGAAATCTCAGCACGGATACAGAAGGCTCGACTACTTGCTTTCGCCAACTTGCGTCATTTATGGCGTAGGCGAGATAGCCGTCTATCAACCAAAGGACGGGTTTACTGTGCAGCAGTTCGTTCCGTCCTACTTTACAGCAGTGAAACATGGCCAGTAAGAGTAGAGGATATTCGTAGGTTACTAGTATTTGATTACAGGTGTCTTCGAAATATTGCTCGTATATCCTGGGACTATCGAGTAAGTAACGCAGTTGTCAGGAAACGGGTAATAGGTAAGGATGGCAAATCAATTGATGACGTAGTGAAACTTCATCATTTGAGATGGCTGGGACACGTGTTACGTATGCCCAACGACCGACTGCCTCGACGCGCGATGTTCAGTGGTATAGGAGTAGGTTGGAAGAAAGCTAGAGGCGGCCAGACCAAAACATAGCACAAGTGCATGAAGTCACTGACAAGTGGACTGAGTCATATTGGTAGGTGTAGACTACCTGGTTGGGGACCGCGCGATGATAGCAACCGATGGTTAGAGACCCTGAATGACATGGCTCAAAATCGCTTGCAATGGCGCAGGTGCATACACTCTTTGTGTTCTCCCAAATTTAATTCACTGGATTATACTCTTTAAGTAACATCTTCAAACACTAATTTTCCCGATTACTGCTTATACTCTTACTACCCCTACCACTATGGGATTTGAATCGACAACTGCATCTCTGTGTTAATGTGGTGTGGCAACTCGAACTGATGTACGTACGTACGAAGTTCTACGTTGTTACTAACTGACTGATGTTGGAAAGCTGTTTCGTCCTAGTATGGAATTCCTCGGAAGTGCACGTGCACGACTTCGTCGAGGAGTCGAGGCGAAGACTTGTATGTCTTATCGTACACAGCGCTTAAAGTCCAGGCGCATGAGTCTGCATTTGTAACTTCAATCAATTCGCAATACTATACAACTCTCACATCTGGCATGATCGAATTCCACCAATCACGATTTCTCACTAGAACTCCGTGAATTAGTTCTCTGAATTACTCATTAGTGAGTATATCCTTTTGATTATTTAATATTTATTAACAGACTGTATAGAATATATTTTGTCATGATGTTTTCAATACATTTATTTTGATAATTTACTTTACAATTGTCTTTTAACATTTCTAGATCCGGTAGCAGTCATTTTTCACAAATGTTATTTCTATTATTTCTTTTTTCGTATAATCCTGTATAGTCAAAGAGTATTAAAAAACTGGATACAGAACATTCTTTTATTTTGATTTTTGAAGATTTATTCATGTTGTGTTGTACAGACCTCATAATTGTTAGATAATCGTCTCAGTTGATAAGTAGTAATGTTATGCTATCTTCATCATAAGGTTAAAAAACGCTGAAACCATCATAAAAACAAATCTCTTGGAGATTCAAATCCATAACTTTAAGCACTAAAGCAAATGCGAGAATGAAAGACTTAACGATTTACAAGGCCTATATTCGATAGGGTAGTGTCATACCTGTCGTCTGCAGTCCACTATTCATGGAGTCCTTACGATTAGGGGAAAACTAAAATAAAATTATTGATTACTGGTTTGAAGACGCAAATTATCCGGTAAGCACTTTTAGAAGAATTCTTTTCAACCGGATGGTGTTGCTAACCCTATATGCGATTCTCCACCTTTACCTGTGCTTGTGACTCCGAGCAGAATCACGAGTTGACATGACAACTGTTGGAAGCCCTACTATTTTTTCTATTGCTATCCATAACGTGTAGGTTGTTTTTATACCTATGTTCAGTTTTAGTTTAATCGCCGTATAAGAGATAGTGCAAGGTTATATATCATTTTTTCACTGTTCATTAAATGTGTAATATCTAACATTTTCGAACATTTTTTTGTCGTTCATTTAGTGGGTGAGTCCTGATTATATAAAACCATAATTTTCACCGGGGATTTAATTTCAATAATCTAAAATTGTCTTCTGTGATCACACCAGTCCAGCACACTTCGAATCGCTGGATGAAAAATGGCAAATAAAGTGAATAGTAAAGCTTGAAATGAAATCCCCACTGAAAATTATGTATTTACGTTTAGCACTTATCCACTAAATTCTCTAAAATACTTGATACTGCACATATATATTAGACATTGTAAGATTTATGGACACGTATCATATCTTTAAATGAAATACAAATTATGATAAGTTATTTGTATTAGGTTCTGTGGATATTATAGAGTTTTCATAGATCTTTTATTTATTTATTTATAACACTATTGAAAACTTAGAAATACTAGACGGTTGTTTTATCGTAATTCGCGACATAAGACCTATGAAAATTGTATGGTCTCCACAAAACCATATACTGATAATAATCATATGACCAACTTCTAGATTCAATTCCTGGAGTTCCAGTGAGAAGCCATAACCAGTCAGTAGAGTCCAATCAAATAAGATGTGAGATAGTTATCCCCTGCAGGTAATTGATGTTAGATACTACCAATGCTGGATATCAACTCAGTGGTATAGAGATTTGGCATAAGCGTGCGAAACCAAAGGTCCTGAGTTCACTATCCAGATGTGAGATCATGGATGTGCACCGCAGAGTTCCATGCTATGACGGTACGGGCGTCCATTGCTTTCACTCTTATGGTGGTCTAACTAAGACATGTTCGTGATATAAAATCTGCGGACTATTTGTTTTGTCTAAGATGCTAATCGCTATCATTCTCTATGTAAGCCAATGGAAATTCCATTTATAATTATTTTTACTTCGCATATTCTATTTCGTCTGTAACTTAACATCCCCAGTCTCTTCTAGTGATACGTCCCAGCTGACACGAATAAATTTGAGTCCATACAAACTTAATTCTTATTGGTCCGCTGATTCGTAACGTTTTCTTCTATCCCTCGCCTTAAGTCTAAGAAAAAAAAGATCAGTCAAACTTTTATTATTATATTTCAATCACACAATGTTTTTGTCTCAAACACATTAACTTACATGAATTATCCGACTGCAACTCAAATTAAGGAACCATTATTTGTATACAATCATTCCATAAATGACGGAACGAAGTGAACATTACATTATTATCAGTATGGGGGTTGTGGAGATTGTTAAGTTTTGGTTGAGGTCATGAATCAATTGATGTTAGACCACCGTTGGAAACCTGGAAGCACTGGACGGCCGTTCCGTCCTGCTGAGGAGTCCCATACTAGGACGAAACGGCCGTCCAGTGCTTCCAGGTTTCCAACGGTGGTCTAACATCAATTGATTCATGATCTCAACCAAAAAAAATTACATTATTAATTATCAATAATTGGGAATTAATGAAACATATAACAATAGTTAATATTTTCTTTGGAAGCTCACAATAAAGGTGTTTTGTCTGAAGACCCGTTGATCAGTATCATGTGCCAAGTCGCCAATCAGAATCCTAATTCTAATCTGGTCTATTATTTACTTTTTAGCTTAATGTCTCTGACTTGGTCTATTATACGTCTAACCAGCACTATCGACTTTGAGTCGATGAAGCTAGGTTGTTACAGGTTTGTTATTCACAAGCTTCTCTCAATACCTTGCCTTGAGTTAAGAAGTCAGCAACCAGCTTTTACTATATTTATATTTCGAACTGACGTTTGTATACAGGGTTTCACCATACCGTGAAATGAAATATAACAATTAGACACGAACAAGTGTCTACGAATATGGGACACCGTAAATAATAGACTGGCAACAAATTATGACCGTTAGTTTATGGCTAACGAAAAGCTTATGATAAGAGAAATACATAAACGTAGTAATTTAGTTACTCTCGAATTATACAACTAAATTTTAATGATTAATAATTTGGAAAATTACTTCAAATCTACAACATTCGTGCCGATTTAAAAAAGTGGGAATATGAAAATACAATAATACTGTTAACTACTATACAATAAAAATATAAATAGTAGTAATAATTTGGGATTTAGTCCCTGATATTGTAGTTTGCGTACACTGATCAATATCATCAATCGGAATTCCGGCTGTAATTTTGTGTTTGTCGCGTCCATTTTTTCGTTTATAAACTAGTGTCCTGGACCTGATTAAATACATTTATGGCTCACACAGCCTTGAGAATACATAGTCTGAGCACCTAGTAGTCGGCTATTCATAAACCCTTATCGATCTTTTTCCTTTAGTGCAAGAGAGACGTTAGCAGCCAGCTTCCATGATACTCAATTCAATCATGACTCAAAACTCACAATAATATAGAGTGAAATCATAACCACACATTAACATAGTTAAGAAATGACAATAACGGAATAACTACGCTATAAATGAAAGAGAACTGAGTAATAATGAATGAACAGTAACTTAAGTAAAGTATAGCATACAACAACATTTTGTGCATGACGAGAAAGCAGAAGAATACAAAAATACGGTAATTTAAGTAGTTGATAAAGAGCAAAAATAACTTCAGAAAGAAGAAAATCCTAAATTTTCTAATAATCGTTTCGTTTTAATGCCAAGAGATACACTTTCCTCAATATTTGCTTCATCGGAACTATTTTTGTTTTCGTTATTTGCATAGTTCGTTCATAATTCAGCCTTATTGTTAATTCTGGTTATATACTAAGTTATATGTGTAAGTTGAACAGGTTCATACTGGTTATTTTCATGTACGTAAAGTTTGTTTTTATACAATTTCAAGATGATGTCATACATATGTCACACATATAATCCTTACAAATCCAAAATATCACTTCAGCATTGAATAGCATCGGCGCCTGAAATAATGTTAAGTAGTGGAGTAGTTGTATTGCCTCACCTATCTTGAGTCTCATCAATCCTGGTGTTTGGCGAAATATCTGCTCGGATTCAGAAACCTCGGCTGCGCTTCGCTTACTCCCATAACTCGTGGCGTAGGCGAAATGTCCGTTTACTGACAGGAGGACAAGTCTACTGTGCAGCAATTCGTTGCGCTATACTTTATGTGTGTGAGAGATGGCCAATAAAAGTAGAGGACATTTGTAGGTTACTAGTAATAAGTCTTAGGTGTCTCTGGAGCACCACTTGCGTACCTTGAGACCACGGATTAAGCAATGCCTGGGTTAGGAGTAGAGTAAGTACATTAGGTGCCGTCGCTGTTCTGCATTACAATATAGTGTTCAGCTTAGAAAAGAGTAAGAAGTATGTTAGATGCGCTTTTCTGGACTGTACTTCTGATTCTATTCCAAGACAACTTTTACTCAACAAGTTAGTCAGCGTCAACATTGACAGCTGGATAACGAACTGGCTATGTTTCTACCTCTCTGGAAGAAAACAATACACTTTCTGGAGGGGAGCGTTCAACATCTTCACTGTCTCATAAAGGTGTGCCACAAGGAGCTGTTCTCTCACCTCTTTTCTCTTTTTTCTGCATGTTCTGCCATCTATCACAGAAAACACTTTGGCGAAATATGCGAACGATCTCATTGTATGTATGCCGATTTCTAACTCTTTATAACCCTTAGAAATGAATGAGTTTTTGTCTCGTATTGATTGTTGGTCTGTTGGTAATGATTTCATACTTAATTCATCTAAATGTTAGGCTGTTACCTTTAGTCTGAGACATGAACAGCACCTAAACACCATGTTGGGATCCCATAGTGCTTGTGCTATTGGAACTCTGGTAAACACAGTGTCGAAGGTCAATAGTCTTGGTGTTACTTTGTAGTGGTTGTGTTTAATTGACCAATCACCCTCGTAACCGTTACCATTTAATCCTCAACGGTGTTTGAAATCAGGTACATCTTTTGGTAGAACGAGATGTCGATACATTGAAATCCATGCAAGCAAAGATATAAAAGTTCCATAACACCTTACCTAGCAAATATTCTCTGTGACGAACAGGTTGTTAGAGTTGACCTAGTCAGTAACCTGTATTCTCAAACATGTCTCTAATTAAAAATTTGTACAGATTCAGATCATTTTTTTGTTTTGTTTTTTTAAAATAAACTTGTTGAAATACCTCGTGCTGAGAATTCTCTATTGTACCAAAATATAATATTGCATGAAGCCATTAATAATAATACGAGGCAGAATGGCAAATCGACAGGAGGTTAGAACATATGTTACGTATGCCCAACCACCTATTTCCTCGACGGACTATGTTGTCTGATGTAGTATTTAGCTAGAAGAAAGCTAGAGACGGCAAACCAAAACATAGCATCAGTTCATGAAGTCACTGCAATATATTAATAGGTATAGACTGCCTGGTTAGCGTCCGCATGTTTATCGTAAGTAGTGGTTAGACTGAATGATATGGCTCATAATCCTTTGGAATGGCACAGGTGCATCCATTCTTTGCCAACCCCCATAATGTACGCTTTTAAATTCCCTATGATTTTTTAATTTCACTAATTTATGTTTTCCTGTCGAGTCCTATCTTCGATATTTAATCTTTTCTATTATCATTGATACTGTTGCTACCTCCACTATTCTGGGATTTGGTTTTATAATTTCATCCATCTGTGCTAATGGGGGGTATGACAACTTGAACCGATGTACATACCTATTAGTTTCTAAGTTATAACTAACTAATTGACTGAAATACAATCTGAATCATTAAAAATTAATCAGAATTATTTCTAATAAATGTTGTAATTTTTTTTCTGTCATACGTATAGGTTGTTCGTGCTTTCGATGAATTAACCGGAGAGGAAGTCGCTATTAAAGTGATTAAAAATAAACGTTCTTTTGTACAACAAGCTGAAGTTGAAATTAAATTACTACGTGAAATGTCTATATTTCAAGCGAATGAACAATTAGCTACAGATGTTGGAGCTAATTATATTGGTAAATGATTGTTAAATATACTTTCATTTTTATCAAACAATTTTTAAATTAATATTCGTTAAACTTTCTAGTTTATCATACTTTATCTTTCATTTCGTCATAGATATCCTCTAAGGAGTTACAATTTTTTTATAATTTAACCTTTAAGAAGGATTAATCATCTTTACTAACGAGGAGACTGTGTAGCATTACTCTTTCTATGATTATGAATCCATGATCTATACATAGAGATGTGCGTAGATTACAGATTTTTAATCATATGCGTTTTCGAAGCATTACTTGTGTAACATGAAACGACTGAGTGATAAGGAATTTCAAGGCTAGGAAAAGATGTTAAATCAGTGTATGAAATTGAATATTCATTGACTATGATGTGGTTAGGACATGTGTCATATTTATGCCTGAACACTGTCTGCCTTAATGGCCGATGCTTGCTTGTGTAAAAAGATGTTGGGAAGAAAGCTCCTCCCGACCGAACTAAGAAGTAACACCAATTATCGACTATTGGTCTGAGCTGTGACGATACGTACAGACTAGATAGTTGAGGTGTTCGTACAATAATCATGACCAGTGGTTAGAAATGTTCAGTGACATGACTTATAATTATTCACTCTTTATTTTCCTCTAGATCTTCAGATCTAGTATACCTTCATGCATCATAATTTCCCACTTTGTCTTTTTAAAATATATTCTTAGTTGAGATCATGAGTCAATTAAAGCTAGACCACCACGGAAAACCTGGAAGCACTGGACGGTCGTTTCGTCCTATTGTGGGACTCCTCAGCAGTGTGCATCCACGATCCTGTTTCTCGAGATTCGTGGATGCGCACTGCTGAAATCGAAATCACTATAATATCCACAAAAACCCTTTCTGACATATTCCTTATGTCTAGTTTTTTTATTTTTGTCATTGATACTGTATTATTCCAATGTTATTTTGCTTTGTGGTATGACGATGTTCTTCAACGATTTTTCTCCTGAACACCATTGGTTATGATTGATTAAATTTTAAGCATCAAAGTAATTAGGAAATTTAGTAAAAAAAATTTAAAGCTTTTAATTTTTATTCTTTTGTTTAAAACAATTACTGAATAACCTTGACGCTGATAATAACAAAATTCAGGTTAGGACGATACAATTTACTTTGTGTAAAGTCTTGTTTATTCGACCTTATTACTTTTGCTGCTTAGTATTCCTTAAACACTACTCCGTTACACTGATCTTTAAATCAGAAAACATCTTAAACAGGAACATAATTACATTCTAAAACACAACAGTAGGTTAAGCGAGTTAAAGTTACAGTAAAAAAAAGTTTTTTAGTAGTGTTTTCACACAAAAAGACTCAAAGCTCTTCTCGATTTATCCACTAGCGTTGATTAGCTTGATACTGGTCAGTCAGTATGCTGAAACGTAATTCTATATGGAAAACTGTAATTCAATTTATGTTTCACTTAAACCTTGAATTTAAGTGTATTTTCTAATTTATATATGAACCCATGGGAGTTGAACTCAGTGATATAAAAGCCAAAGGTAAATTCCAGGAGCGACTTAGGGAATTTTGAAAACGATGCTGACCCATATGTTGCTTGGAAAGATGTACGAACAGCCGTGAAAACAACAGCGACAACCATTATTGATCTGAACCAAAGGATTACAAACAGCCAGTCGATTTCTGCAACATCTATTGCACTGATGGACTCGTAAAACCCATGCCATCAGGCTCCGAACATGATGAGGAGTGTAGATGTATATACTCTCTGTTTTCCCTTAAACTATGAGATTAAAATTGCTTCATATCTTTCTTTCTACGAACTAATTCTTTCTTCCTGTACTATATCCTTATTGCAATCTTTCTTCTATATATTACCACCACTACTTCTATGAATCCGGTGTTGATCTTGTTGTGCTAATGAGATGTAGCGACTTGGACCGATGCACATATGTGCCTGGTCCTACGATGAGGAGCGAAAACAAATCAGATTTAGCTCGACTAAAAGTATACGGAACGGTAGTGAGCTGTGGTGGACAACGAAAGCGAAAGAGATGGAAAAGGTGGTGGCTGTAGATAACGCCATACAACTTTTCAGACTAGTAAAATAAACTGGAATTAAGAAGTCAAGTGTAAGTAAGCCAATCTCGGGAAAAGATGACACTTATCTACTCTCAGCCCAGTATAATGAGAGGAACACTTTAAGGAACAGTTCAACTGACCCTTAACTACTCTACAACTACCCACCATTTCCAAACAGCCTGAATGGAACATTGAAGTAGGTCCGTTGACTCTAGCTGAGGTTCAAAAAGCTATAGCTAATCTGAAACGAGATAGAGCAGCTGATCCAAATGGAATAAATCCAGAGTCCAAAGATGATGATGCAGTTTTAACAACTAGGTTGACTAATATTCTAGCTTAAGATAGGGAATGATGTAGTTGAACGCGTCGACAACTTCACTTATCTTGGAAGTCTGGGCAGCCCTAATGGGTTGGTGTCTGACGAAATTTCTGCATCAGTTCAGCAAAGCTCGTTTGGCTTTTGATAACTTACGTCACTTATGTCGAAAGCGATATCAGTCCATCAATTAAAGGACGAGTATACTGAGCAGCAGTTCGTTCTGGTCTACTTGACGGCTAGGAAACGTGACCATTAGGCGAGAGGATACTCGTAAGTCACTAGTATTTGATTACAAATATCTTAGAAATATTGCTCGCATGTGTTAGAATCACCGGGTAAGTAGTGGTGACGTCAGACTCAGGGTATTAGGGAATGATGATATAGTTCTGTTTCTGGTGAAAACTGACAAAATATACGGTTTTCTGACTACCTTGTATGAAAACCCAAGCATTTTTTCTCTCTCTCTAAATCCAAAATGCTGCTTCATGACTGGTCTACGTCAACGTCTGAACTAATGATAGACAATGATGTAGCTGAGTGTGTCGATCGCTTCTCCATATTAAATTAGGCCACTCTGCCTTTTACTATACGCCACTGATCTTTTATGATGAACGTTTTCTATCAATTCAGGTGTTACAACTATTTATTGAATGAATAAAGTCGCAATATTATTTATCACCAATTGTCTCCAACCACTAACTGATCTCGGTTTATTAGGTGGACCTCAACTAGATGGTCTGCTTCTTCCAACATGACTTCATGAACTAATGCCATGTGTTTTAATTTCTCTCCTTCTAACTTTCTTCGAACCCACTTCTACATTAGACAACTTCGTTTGTCGAGGTAGGCGGTGGTTAGGTATTTATATTGCATGTCTTAACCGCTTCGATCAATTCAAAATTGATATCTGATCCACTGATTTAGTAAATTACAAATTATTCTCTATTTTAAAACACCATATCTAACATCTACATTTCATGTGTTATTTAAAGCATATACTATTTTTATCACTTCTTATCATCAAACTGAACACATGTAATGACAGTTGAATTATCACCATCTATGATTATATGTATATCGATTTTGTATTCTGCCTTATTTATCAATTAATGACTGTATTGTTGTTAACGCGTTACCATCTATATTTTCATTCAGTTATCTTTTTCATTATTTTCTTGACAATCTATCTATGCGCAAATAATAAATTTTTTTTGTTTCAAGAAAAAAAAACCCGACATTGATTACACATTGGTAGTGTGAATTTAGTTGGTTTATTGTTGAATATCTTTCAGTGAATGTATATGTTCCATAGGTTTATCAAATCATCATCCAACACATTATCAGCTGATATTCATTTGTGTGTGTGTGTGTGTGTGTGTGTAGGTAGGTAGGTGTCTATACGTCATATTATTTTAAGAGAACACTTGGTTTAGATGTGTACATGTGTATAGAATCATTTTATACAAGTGAAATTGAAATCATGTATCATAATTATGAAAGTGATCCTTACGATTATTATTATTACTATCAGTTGTATGTTAATAGATTGAATAATTGGATCATATTTATGATGAAGCTATTTTGTTTGTTCATTTTAACTCAATAGATGTAATTTTTTCTTATTGTATAATCTTATATTTAAATATCATTGTAATAACTTGTAGACTTTCAATATTTTATACTCCATTGTCATTCTTATAAATGGAGTCAGTCAGCAACAACGTTGAACTTCGTACGTACGTATATCAGTTCGAGTTGCCATACCACATTAACACTGAGATACAGTTGTCGATTCGAATCCCGTAGTGGTAGAGGTAGTAAGAGTATAAGCAGTAATGTTATTTAAAGAGTATAATCCAGTGAAATAAATTTGGGAAGAGAAAAAAGAGACAGGGAGGAATCAGGAGATTAGAATTTGGGAGAACACAAAGAGTGTATGCACCTGCGCCATTGCAAACGATTTTGAGTCATGTCATCTTATAAATGCAAATACTCCCTATTGAATAGTAATAGATTGATATGTAGAACCATTCATTTAAGCAAAGTTTATATTTGTTTTTATAAATTATAATTTATGTCTTGTTATTCTGATATTTAAAGGGTCTGGATTACCTGTTGAATGTACTTTTTATGCATACATTATAGTCTGTAATGCTGATCGGTGTAAAATTGATCTCAATAATATAATAATTATAGAAAATTGTGTGGATTGTTTAACTATATAGTTTACATCATGAACTAATCTTTGTTAAGCAAACAATGAAAATCAGGGAACATTAAGGAGCTTTTTCGTACGACCATAAAACTCCTAAGCAGTACACATTAAAACCATCCATGACTTAACTAATGGAATTTAACCATATATTGTGTGAGGCACTTTCCTACTATTAATGATGGTATTTAAAGAAGGTTGTTGCAATATCACAAACTGATTAAAGTCAAATCATTGCAGCCTGGCTCATTCTAAAGGTTAATTGCTCTTACTGCATGACCTGAAAGTTCTGCATTCTATATCTAGTTAAAAGTCATCTATCTGCACTACTGAAGAGTTCTATGCTACGACGAAACAGATTCCCAGTGCTTCCTGGTTTTCATTGTTTGTCTGACAATTGTGTAAACTTCAGTATGTCAATAATATCCGAAATCCATAAAACTTAACAAATACCTATTCCTGCATTATTGAATACTTCATGTAGAGATTCCATTACAAAAGTTTGTTGTTATCAAAAATCAATTATTTTATGTCAAGTGTTGTTGTAGTAGTAGACCTCTAACGGTGTTGATATCTATTCTTAATATCTTATTGCATAACACTATGATCACCACTATTCAATATCAGTCAGAGAGGCATGAGGGCGGTTATCACTTCCCGGTCGCCCACACCGTGGAAGGGTTCTTCTGGAGGTACCTGAAAAAGAAATTAGATTAGAGGTGGTTTTAGTGACCTGGGAGCGTGACCTCAGTGCCCAAGGGGCAACTGCTTGAGGTCGGTCACACACGACCTTTTTATGGGTAATTTTTGTGTTAGCTCCGTACTTGTTGAGACCTTACCGCCGGAGACGGATATCCGTGGGATAAGGCGAGGTGTGCATTTCTAGGGCCGACCTTTTCTAACCCCACTCCTCCTTGTGGGAAGGCAGCATCGCTGTCATGCTGGTTGTCTGAAGGAAACACCCTACTGCCGTCACATCTCTGTACAGTCAGCAGTACGACTTCTCCTTCGAACCTTAGGATTGTTGCTTTTAGTCTTACCGCTCTTCGACCGACCTGCCTGGCATGGTAAAACCTACAGGAACATATGTTCCAGCCAATATAGCTTGGTTGGGTCATCACGATAGGCAAGCCCGACCACCACGTCAAGGTAGCAACAACAACTATTCAACATACCTTATTGTATATACGTCATCATACATATTATGTTGTAACCACTTTCCACTGACTACGACATTAATTTCATTTTCGTATTCAGGAATGATGGTGTAGCTTAGATTGACTCACGAATTAAACTGTTAAAATACTACAATCCACATACTAATAATATTCAAAAATAGTTTATATTATTGTCTTCATTCTTTTTTTTAATGTATACAATGTTATATACTACTTATATGTTCATTTTTCATTCTTTTTTAAAAATTTAATAGTGAATTTAAAAGGACATTTCAGTTATCATGGTCATTTATGTTTAGTATTTGAATTACTCTCTTATAATTTATATGATTTACTTGGTAATACAAATTATCGTGGTGTATCATTAAATTTAACAAGAAAATTTGCTCAACAATTATGCGCTGCATTAGTATTTCTATCTAGATCAGATGTACAAGTAATACATTGTGATTTAAAACCGGAAAATATTTTATTAGTTAATCCAAAACGTTCAGCAATTAAAGTTATTGATTTTGGTAGTTCATGTCATGTACATGAAAAAGTATATCAATATATTCAATCAAGATTTTATCGGTAAGTTAATTCATTATTTCATTGATGATATTATGTAATATTTGAATCATTTTATCCTTAATATTATCAGTATAGAATTGTTGATAAAAATTTAGCCCCCAAATGCTCTGGTATGGCCAAGAGTGGATTGGGCCACCCCTCCCTCTCGAAATGCTCTCACACGGCCACGCGTATACAGCCTCTGCCAGGGAAGTCCAACTCACTGCCTTCTCGTGGCGGGGGTGTTGTTTACGAAAATGAGGGAACGAAAAGCGAATGTCCGAAGCGAATGCTCCACTGGAGCATCGTGAGGAGATGCAGTCCCATGGTAGCCGGTGACCAACAATTGGTTCATACGCCATTTGTTTCCTCAGGATACTGGAGCCCGTGTGCACCATTGATTTGGTTTGGAATCCGGTTAAGGCGCCGGATATTCGCTTTTCGTCCTCTCAATTTCGTAAACAACAGTAATGCCATGAGAAGGCATTGAGTAGGACTTCCCTGACAGAGTCTGTATACGCGTGGCCGTGTGAGAGCATTTCGAGGGGGAGGGCTGGCCCAATCCACTCTCGGTCATACCAGGGCATTCGGGGGCCATTATTATCATTATTATTATTCAATAGTATGCACAGTAGTAGTAGGAGGGCAGTGAATGAGAACATAGGTAGGGGCAATCGAATGTATTTGAATACAAAATTACATATCGTCTTAGTAAAATTTGATAACCATACAGTAAATACTTAATTTGCAAAATCCCAATCAATTGTCTCAAACTTGACTGATACTTTGCAAATGTCGATCGATCGTCTCATAATACATTGTTCTATCACTTCCATACAAATTGCTTTCTGTTCCCGTTTTTTTCTTCTCGACCTTCTGCTGCCAGACATTCTATTCCTGACTAGTGTTTTATACTACTTATGTCAATATAAGTAGCATAGACAGGAGTAGCATATTGATACTAAGAATAAGACTTTGACCGATTTATTGATTCCCGTATCAACACTTTTCTTGATGACTGTGTTTTTTTTCTCCTCTCAATTAAATACATGTCTACTTCGTTATTTTTCTTAAAACAATGGAAGAATGGCAAATAATGTTTGCATAACATTATAATGAACTCATTTATTATTTCATGGGTTTCTTTCTTCAACTAATATACCATTTAATAACTCTCTAGTTATTTCCATTTAATAATGGAATGTATGTGAGTTTCCATGCAAAAACTGAATTATCAATCAATAACAAACAAGTTGTTTGAAATGTGAAAGAACTAAAGTTTCAACAGGGTTGTTTTGTTTTCTGAATAGTTTTCAAGGGTGTTAGTTCTAGAATACTTAAAGCAATCTTCTTATTACGTAATGTAACACTTTTTTGGAAGTTTACAAAGGAAAAGAGGACGAGTAAGCTCGACTCACTAGATTATGAATATAAGTAATTGAAGTCGAGGTGTTTGATTTTTTTTAACCATTTTTCCCATTCTTTTGTCTATTCTTTCTTGTTGTAGTTTGTATTAGCGAACATATATATTTATGAAAGTATACAGACTATTTCGTTAAAAAAATTTTCCCAGTGATATAGCTTTTTGTGTTCTATCACGATTGCAAACCGATCGAAGTTAGGTAGTAATTGAGGATCTGGAAGCACTGGGTAATTGTTTTTATCCTAGTATAGAACTTGTCGACTGTGCACATCCACGAGCTTGGTACTAGGAATGGAACCCCAGGACCTTCGATGTCACTCTCGAATTATTTCATTTTTACTTATTTAAACACATGAACATTGACACAAGGAGGCACCAAATATGTTTGCACCATATAAATCATTCGGTTTGTGTAAGGGCTGTGATACTGCCCGGGTTCCGAAACATGTGGTTTTTTTAAGGGGTCACTCCACGAGCCTTTAATTTGAAAGTCCAGTCCACAAGGCAGTGGGCCAACGTGAGGTGATTCAGTCCCATGGTAGCCGGTGACCAACAATAGGTTCATACACCATTTGTTTCCTCAGGATCCTGGAGCCCTATGTGCACCATTTGTTTGGAATCAGGATTTTCCAACTCCCCTAGGTGGATCCTCCGTATCCATCACGCGAATACTTAACTCTTAAACCACCTAAATGGAATTCAATTGTGTACAGATCTAATTTCAAACAATTCAATCATTATCAGGCTTTACTCTAATGTACAGTAATGTTTATATACATGTGCAAAAAATCAAACCAAGTCAAGTTATTCGTCATTAATCACATTGAAAAACGATAACGTAAATAGTATGAATTGACACTAAGATAATTGGCGTACTGGCAGTGACAAAAATAAAGACAGATTGAATGAATATTTTAATACAGGAAGCAGGCCAAACCTGGGATAATAAACACTAGATTATTATTCATTAAAAATTATTAATACTACGTTGTAAGTGTGCAAACAATCTGTTCATGTATATGGATACAAAATAGAGTAAAGAAAGGCAAACAAACAAGGGATTTTAAAGAATCAAATAACCTTTTATTTTAATCAGGTCAAGGAAAAGACCAATTATTCTTAGCATATAAGACTAGGTCGTAGGCTCAAATCCCTACTGTTTTAGTTGTATGTAGGAAAGCACGTCGAACCATGTTGGAAAAAAATGCGAAGGTTTATGATTGATCATTTGGAATAGTTTAGTGGTGTTCGACATCTGACTGCTGTTGACTGTGATAAGACCTAGCTACATATTATCTTTGTTTTACTCTTTGCAAATCACATAGGGATATCTTCATTCATTTGTCGGTTAAGTTGCCGATTATCCTCAATATAGCTTCCTCTACAGGAGCAGCTGAATTAATAGATATAAAGCAGAGGCAGAATTATCCTTTGTTTGAGTAAACATCTTCAGTCGACTAAACAATGAAAAGCTAAGATCAGTTGTGTGGAAGGTGTTTTCAACCCTCTCCCTCTTCTTCAGTGAATACTTCCTTAATTTCTATCTGATTCAAACCAATCTGTTTGACTGTATGGATGACAAAGAAATATTGCTTATAGCGGGACAACTTGACCTAGGACTTATGGGTTATAACTACCATACTCCTTTTTTTGATAACCAGTCGGAGTGATGTTTTGAGGTATGTTTTGGAAGAGCTCGCTTTTGTGCAGTCGACTGAACCTACTCCACAAGAGCGAGTAAACTCATCGATACACTCATCAATGTCTTCATGGAAAGTTTTCCCACATATTATTTGAGTTCGTTGTTTTGAATTTAAGCTTGTGGAAGTTAATACTATTGATAAATATCTTTCGGAGATTACATATTTTGCTGCAAATTGATTATAGAAATGGATTATAGAAAGTGTAGATCAAATTTCTTTTCCGACTTAATATGACCAAACTTCTTAATTTTGTATACATTCCATCATGACCTTCCATTTATGGATCTTAGTAACTAATAGTCTGATCTTCTTTTCAATAGGATATTCATGAAGTGAAATTCTGAGTGTAATCCTGATTGTAATATGAACTTGATTTATTGAGTTCGATATCTTTATCACAAATAGTCAGGTGCCATCCACATATCATATATATAGATGAAAACTCGATTGTGGGTCTAAGTGCCTTGAAATAGTCACCTAGACGACAGGCTCCCGACCATCCAATCTCTACTCCAATAATTTATTAATAAAACTCATTGTTTAACCTAAACTCCACATTAAAAGTTCTAAGAATATTTGTCTTCCCTAGAATATGTTGCATGATAATATATAGTCTCATAATTTGATGTAGTGCTTTGCCTTGTTTTTTTTTAATTGTTGGTTGATACTGTTTTAAAGTAGTTTAGACTAACACTTGTCTCTAAATCTATTCTTCACACTAAAAATTACTTCAATTCGCTACCAGATATATTTATATATTCCTTAATCAACTGATTTCAGCTGAAGATAACTATTGAACTCCAGATAACTGTATGCACCCATTTATGTAAGAAAATTTAGGGATCGCAATCTACTGCTCATCACTAGGTTATTCCAAAATGTTAACAAAGGGTAAAGGATAAATGGTTTACACAGAAATCGTTGTACATTTAATTTAGGCAGACGATATACGATCAAATAATTAATCCAAAGATTCGAAACTCACTCTATGTACTTAATTTCAAATAGCTACTTGATATAGTTGTCTTTTCTTCTTGTTATTTTTTAGTACTGTCTCACGTTTTTCTTCGCTGGAGCATTGCCATTATTATCATATATCACTCAGTTGTACTTTGCCTTTCATTTATAACGCTTAATGCAAAGAAATTATGAGAACAACCAGTCTTTCTTACTTACTAGTATTGTTGGTTATTATGTCCACCTCTCGTTTTTATTGCTTATTTCTCAAAAAAATCATGTCTTCTCTTTTCCATATTAAGCTCTCCAGAAGTATTGTTCAATTTAGACTATGGCTTGGGTATTGATATGTGGTCACTTGGCTGTATTTAGTCGAAATGCACACTGGAGAACCATTATTTTGCGGAGCGAATGAGGTTTGTTTTTTATATATTGTTGTTATAATTCTCTTTCATTATTTATTATATCTAGCTCTATGTCTAAGGTTATCTTATATTGATAACCCAACATCTTATGCAAAAGTAATTGTCAGTAGAGATAATCACTTTTTATATTAGACTCAATTGTGTAGACTCTCTTTCATAGTTGTTACTCAATCAGTCTGTATGTCTTGATATAGTCGGGATTAGAGACAATTTACTCTCATACGACGATATACTTACAACCTCTGCCATATAGGTTCTACTCACTGTCTTCATGTGGTTGGAGTATCTTTTCGAAAATGGGGGGACAAAAAACGGGCATCAGCTACTGAAACTGAGGGGTAAATATTCAAGGTTCACCTAGAAGAGTTGGGAAATAATGATTCCATACCAGTGGTCCACATGGGCTCCAGGACCCTAAGGAACAAGAGTTGAACAAACCTATCTTTATTCACTGGTTTCCACAAGACTGCATCTTCACTCCTTTGTGGACAAAACTCTTCAATCAATAGCTCACAGGAATTCGCCCGCTAAGCATCATAGCTCTCACATTTTATTTTTTGTGTCTAGCTGTACCAAGTTGTATATAAATTGTATAAACAATTAATTATTGGAACAACTTTAACACACCATATCTGTTTGTCTATTGTATAAACAAGGGAATTATCACAATCGGTAAACTGAAATCTCTCTGTTTATTTGTTTTTAACAAAAAATGATGTTGAATCATCTTCGAATGTAACCCTTATTAGTCCTGTACACTTTACTCAGTATGAAACTGATTGTTATCAAAACGTTATGCATATATTGCATAGAATGAAGTTTTTTATTCCACATCACATCGGTATATAACCTTTTTGCATATCTAATCAGATAGGCGCATACCTGTAGGGAATGTGTCGCAATATCGTTCAATGGAATTGTAATTTGTAAAAAAATTTCTCAAAAATCAAATAGATTTTAAACGCTTTAATACATCTCAATTTGACTGTCGTTTATAGTCAGTGTATTTTAAAAGTACAATTTTATCCATGTTATTATTACCCCTCTCCCTTCCTACTTGAGTTTTTTTATTAGTTTTTTACTGTATTTTACTCTTTAGCTTGAACAACTGCTCCAAATTATCGAAGTGCTTGGTTTTCCACCGGTGTATATGATTGAAGCTAGTCCTAAATTATCAAACTTTTTTGAATGCATACCGGTGAATTTGAATTCTACTTCAACAGCAACAACAAACCTAATCAGTACTTCTACCACTGATTGTGGTGCTGACTTTACTGCCAATAATACTAGTATTAATCCGGCCTCGAACCCTACAACGACACCATCGACAACCACATATGGGACATTAACAACAACAATTAAAACAAACACAATAGCTGGAGATAATACAGTGGCAGCAACAACAACAGCCACTGTTTTATCTTCATCAAAAAATACTACTAATGCTACTACTACTACCACCATCAGTAGTAGTTCAGCCTGTGGTGCTGATTGTATTAATTATTGCTCCAATAGTAATACAAATGTAAAAAATCCAGTCAACCCTGGTGTTACAAATAGCTGTGATAGTAATAATAACTCGAATACATCAAACAATATAGCTGATAAATTGAATACAGGCGTATTATTATCAACATCTGGGACTGTGTTTTACAAACCGAAGCGTGTATGGACTAAACAAGAGTGTACTTACGAGGTGAGTGAATCTTTTTAACAAAGAAAAATACAATATTTTGTTCCCTGTACTATAAATGATGAGATTTGTTTCTCTTAGACTATTTATTTCAAAAAGAGGTTCCAGTCATAGTTATCTTTAAAACTTTCACTATGTCTGAAAAATACCAGAGACCGTTCACCAGTTGGTGTCTTTAGTTGCTCCTAGAACTAGATTCTTAGAAATTTTGACCATTGTTCATTATTGTCATGTTATTCAATATTATTTCTCTAATGATAAATAGAGGAAACAAAAGGATTATCTCATGAGGCTGTGAACTATAAATGACGAGTTTGTGCTGTACTACATAACTGACCTTGATGAATTCTTGACTTTGTTCAGCCAATCTGAATCTAGCAAATATGAATGAATAATTTCTTGTTTCTAAGATTATTATGAACACTCTAGAATTGGTGTTAAGTTTTATATATATGTTATATGGAGCCTAAGTCTTTTGGTTCTATATCTTAATCTTTAATTCCAAACACTTACCTTTAAAATCATAGTCCTATCCTTAAACCTAAATATCTGCAATTCCTTTTATGTTCTTATCCCATGTTAATTATTACATGATAAGATTGCCAATTAGAACACCGAATTGTTGACCATTATGAGAAGCCTAGAGTTAACTGTGAGTTCTTATTGGTCCCCTGAGATAGTAGCTCCTCGCCTAACTCAGCCGGTTCAGTCCAGAACACCAATGTTAGTCTCCGCTATATCAATCATATGTTCCAGCCATACGCAGTTTATATACAAACAAATCAGACCGCATCATACCATAAAATAAATAGTAACATTTATACAAGACCAGATTAAAAGTGGCTGTGGTTGTGAGAGATTGTAACTAATATATTGGGAATAACTTAAGAATAGCAAATCGTATAACCATAACCAACAGGTTAAATAAAAGCTTATAATAAGAGGAATATAAATAAATATATTTACTTAACAGTTATACAACAAGAATATATGTAATAATAGTCCATAAATAGTTCATACCAGTTACTATTCACTTATTCTTCATTAGAATATAACACCTTTCATTTTTAATACTAGTGATCGCACGTTGAATGGACAATATACCATTTCGATATATGCCTCAAAATATTAAAATGGATTGTTCATTTCTGGATTGACTCACTTTTGATAAAAGTAGTTCAGCTTTACTGAGTTATCTCCTTACCTTTTTTGTGGTAATTTTCCTATTTTACACTATTATCACTTGACATTTTCTTCAATGATGTAGTTGTTATCATTTATACCTCATCAATTGTGTTCACTTTTCTTGTAATTTTCTTTATTGTTTGATACCGTTTTTAACATTTTCCAAATCTGTCAATCCAGACTGTAAATCTCCCGTGTTTTTTTGCTTTTACCTTACTCGTTTGTTACTAGAGTTAGCAATGTCACTTTAAGGTGAAAAGAAGTGTTAACAATTTATCGACTACTTCGTAAACTTTTATCTTGTCTGTTTTTTCTCTTTGGTTCGTGATTTCTCAACACATTCACTATCTGTGGTAAAGCACATATTCATAAAAAATATTTCACATATTTAAAAATTAGAACAACACATATAAGCGAACAATATTGTTTTCAATTAGATCGTCATCAGGCTTTACTCTAGTATATATGAATATTTATACGAAAATATTAAACCAATCAAGGCGATATGGGTCAATAACCCGGTACAAGAGAAATTTGGTTAGATTGTCTCACTAGCAGAGCTAAAAAAATCTGCACAGTAGACATTCTAAGTCAGTAGCTTGAATTCATCAACAACTCACTGACCGAGATCGGCTACCCCAGTGCTTTCATTAAGAAGTACATGTATGACATAAGAAAGAAGTCGGAGATTTCGACTGTTCGTAAGAAACCTTAATATATGAAACTACAATTCAACGGGGATGTTGTCAGTGATGCTCTGAAATATAGGTTAACGAAATTAATCACCAGGACATTCTACGCAGCCAATCTTGCGTTGACTTTCTCTTGTCGACCAGCGATGTCTATGCAAACGAAGGATAAGTTACCTGAGTTGGCCTCCTCAATGTGCATCTACAAATTCAGCTGCTCCTGTGGTTGCACTAGAATGCACACAGTTCATATTTGATTTTAAGACTCAGTAGCTAAATGAATAACGCGATGGCGTTTGAAGCGAATGGTACTCGGTTCAAGTCCCAGCCAGAGTGAACATCAACTCTGAGATCCATGTACATTCAGCTGACGAGTCCTAAATCGGACGAAACGCGCGTTCTGGATTCCAATGCTAGCCACTATATTTGATTTTATCAAATCAGTTGACTAATAATTATGTTGTACCAGATTCTGTTAGAAGAAATTAATTTCCAACCAATTAGATACAATTTACAAATTTTGTTTTGTCTTATAATCTATAGAAGTCTGATCAACCAATTTAATTCATAATGTGAAATATTATATCTATGTAATCATATACATTCATGATCTCTGAGTTATTGTTTTTGTTTCTCTTTTTCTCTGTCTTCTGAATCATTGAAAAATGTCTAATATTTCTAAGTAATAATTAATGAACAATAGAATATAATTTACAAAAGTATTCAAATGATCTAATTCCTAACTCTTTCACATTCATTAATTCATTGAAGAAGAAAAAAACTTTCTATCAAATATTATTTTTCATACTTTTTTAATGAGGTGAATTGATGATTCATTAATGTCTGATGGAGATCTCGTCATAGATACAGAAATCTGGATTTACATTTGCCTGCTTTCATCACTCGTGATGTAGGCGAGATGTCCATGTACCGAATGAAAGATAAGTCTTCCGTGCAACGGTTCGTTACGTTCTACTTTCTGTGTATGGAACATAGACATTAAGAGTAGAGAATATTCGTAGGTTACTAGTATCTGAAAATAGGTATCTTTAGAACATCATCCGTATATTTTGGAACCACAGAGTAAGCAATGCCTGGGTTAGACATAGGGTACTTAAGAAAGAGGGAAAATATAATAAATACTCATCAGTTGAAGTGGTTGAGACATATATTGTGTATGCTTTACTACTGCCTACCTAGAAGCACCATGTTCATGTAGTAATTAGATGGAAGTAAGCCAGATGCGGAAAATCAAAACGTACCAGTTCACAAATTCACTGACCATTGGACTCAGCTATATTAACAGATGTAAACTACCTACTTGAGGTAAGCGTGATTATCGTAACCAATGTTCTGAGATACTGGGCGATGTAACTCGGAATCGATCACAATGGCAGAGATGCATTCACTATTTACCTTCCCTTAGTTGCTGAATCCCGAAATCTTTACTCCTTTTTCTGTTGTCTACCTCTAATCTTTGCCACATGAATACTGTCGTCGCTTCTACTACTATGGGATTTATCTTGATAATTTTATTTCATGGTTCTAATGAGGGCATATATCAACTTGAGTCGATGCACATGTGTATCTCGCTTTACTTTGGGTAATAACGAATTAATTCAGTTATCATTAGCTAAACAGTCTTAGTTACTCAGTACTTATTTCTAGTAATTAACTATCATTGAAAATCTCTTTTTGGTAGTGTAAATTTTCTGGAGTTGGAACAAGAACATTGCGTACAGTTGTCGGGGCTGATATTGGTGGGCCTAAAAGTTGTCGTCGTGGGGAACAAGGTCATACACCTGAAGATTATGATAAATTCGTCGATTTGATCCAACGTATGTTAGTATATGAACCCCGGTTTCGTATTCGCCCGGAGGAAGCTCTCACGCATCGCTTTTTCACACGTAAGGATGAAAGTGGTAAGAACCCTGTTTTAATGTCAAGTTAAAAATGATGTGATTCCAGTCCTCCTTAGTGAATGGCGTAAAATGTATACTTTCTATAGAGTAATACACATTCATAATTATTCGTATACAATTTTGCTGCGTTTTGACTCATTTAAAGTGACTGAAAATCTCATGTCTGATGTCGTAGATAAATAATATCTAATCAACTAATAATTTATGTGTAATGCCAATCGAGAGTGAATAAGATATGTAATGAAATTACCTATCGAAGATAATGGTAGATGGTTGAACAATTGTCCATGAACTGAGTGAAACTAAACTTGTAAAATATTGGATGCGCTTCAAGGATTTAAACATTAATCGCTCTCCGTGATACCTGGAGCTCCTGGGTTCAGCCCTTTGTGATGATAGGGTTCGTAGGTGCCTATTGCTACTAGTCAGTCAGTCAGTAACTTAGACCAGTTCATAATCTGAACAACATATCTAAATTATTGTTACCTTAAAAACTTAAGAATTTCCTTGATTTTTTCAATGACCTTTGTATTTAAAATCATATTGTACGATATATTTTATAACATTTTTATTATTGAAGTGGTTCTATATAAAATAAGGGGAAATATCCCTTTGTTTGAATAGTCCTATCTTTGCTCTCATATGTACATTCCATATTCCATATTTTTATCAAATATAATGCCTTTCTGGATACCCTTTCGTCGTTATTCTAGAACAAAGCATTCAGTCGAACACTTGTTCATAACCAACATAGAGTATAACAAAACTTTACACCGAAAGAAGTTTCCATACCACATTGATACAACGAGATAAAGCCAACACGAATCGAATTAATTCACTAAAAACGATAATAACAAAGACTTATCTTTGAGAATATAGTTCAGAAAAACGTTATGATAAGGTATACACGAAAGAATGCTGGAACACTAAGATCTAACGCACGATAAAAAGTTAATTCATCTGCACTATTATGGCCGATTTTTGTCTCATCTCCATTCATTGATCGCCGTTATCACCAGATTGTAGCCAGACCGTTTGCAATGCTTCTAATACACTTGTGATAAAAATTCTACAGTCTACCCACATTTTCTACTGTCAGCACATACTGTCACATTCCTAAAATAATTACGGACCAGATGAACTGAATGTTCTCTATCAGTTATAAAAACATATGATCTATCATAAGTATGTAAAGTAATGATTATATCCCACTGTCCGAGATTCAAGGAATACTAACCTTAAACCTATCAACTATACAGTTGACTTCTTATACGATTGTTAAGAATGCTAGATCCCCAGAAATCACTTAGTAACCGTCTCATTTTTTGACTTCATTTTGGAAATTTGATTTCCTCATGTTTGCGCAAAAAACGCCAATTTTTACCTTTAATTTGTATTTTCCACTTGGAAGAACCTTAAATGTCATTGGTTCATGCTTCCGATTGCTTGTGGAAAATACATTTACATCGTCTGAAACTGATCTTCTCCCTCTAGTTAGCAGGGCTGAGATGCAGTAGAATAGTTTAGCTTGTCCTGTTGTTGTGTTGCTGACTTTCGTTCCGTTCGCCAGTTTAAGGTGATATCATAATTTGTTCAAACGTAACAACCATATTCACTTAAAGGGGAATATATATATACTAAAAATTACTCAATGTCTACGCTTACATTCATTCACAAAGTTCTAATGTAAACATATCTTCCCTTATTAAATCATACATGACCTGGGATATTGCGAAAAAAAATTGAAACGGATAATATCATGGTAATATTTAAATGCATATCCTCTTCATTGTAACCATTTTAATTTTCCCATATAAAGGTTAAGTAATCAATCAATCCAATCTTTTTTTCTTTGCGTTTTAAAAGGAACAATCATCAAGGTACAATTATCTCTCTGAACGTAATCTTTTTGAATATGTTAGTTACATTAGAAATAGCTGCCTAATTTCGATAGTTATTTTATGGTTTATCAAGAAGAATTATGTTTCCTATGAAACATATAATTCTAAACAAAAGTAATTGCTTGTCAAATAACATACTATTACGTATTATGCGTGTTATAATGCGTAATTAGATTAGAACAAGTTACTTGAATTTGTCAATGAGTACTGTACTGCATGTAGTTCTTCTAGAGTAACTACCGGTCTGGTCCCAAACCCAGGTAAGGGAGGAAGGTTAGACATGAGGTCAGAAACCTCGTCCCATAGAAAACAACCTTGCTAAAAAGCACTAACTAGAATAAACAATTTAAAAAAGCATCGATTGCCAGGTATTTAATAGTCTTATTACGAGTGAATCGGTACATAACTATTTATATTAATAATTTTAATAAGTTAAAATGCCATTACTCTTGTATTCTATTTTCTACTTCCTTTTATCTCTTTTATAAAAACATAGGACAACAGAAACAACAGACTGGTAACAGTAGCTCTTCTACAACCACTTCAACTGTCAATCCGCCACTTACAACTTGTTCAATAATAACGACAACA